>CM058232.1:103990120-104441178 GCA_030180135.1 Orychophragmus violaceus | reverse complement strand
AAAAGCCATTGAATGATTAAAATCAAGATGTAATTTATATTTTGTGTAGTAGCTTTTCTTCATTGGAAGATTTTAACTACTATTAAACACAACTATATAACAAAACAAGATAAACTGAAATTGAATTCCGAGAATAATATGGAAATCTAAAATCCTTTTCTAACATAAATAGAAATCTAAAATCTAGAAAGAAATCAAAACCATAAGATCTATTAATCCAGAATTAAACGTAAATAAAAACCAAAACCTTAAACAAAGCTTTTTGTCAAACTTTAAATAAAGTTTAATCATCAAAAATTAGAAAATAGTATACCACTGAACATTTGTCTTTTCTTTTACTAACATACCTAGAGTTTTTTCTCTGGCCCACTATCTGAGGTGCCGCCTCCCCTTCACCGTTTCAGTCATGAGCTCAACTAGCCGGTCAGATTTTGCCGGATCTGTCGTCTGAGGAGCCATGCTGTTCATCATCGGAACCTCGCCGGGGGTTATCCGATGAACTATCTCACCCTGTGGTGAAGAACCGTTAAAGATTCAAAGGTCGCGATGCTCATCTGGCCAGCTTCCTTCACAGTCTGAATCTACTCCGCCGGTGAGTCCTCTAGCCTTCTTCTCCTCTTCTAGCGCACACCGTCAGGAAGAGGCGACTTGCCTTCTTGTCCCACCTCTCCCGAAGCCTCCGGACCCTCTGGATTATGTGAAGCTCTCTCGGCCGTGGCTGTCGAAGCCGCCAGATCCTCCGCCGTGGCTGTCGAAGCCGCCAGATCCGCCGCCGTAGCTGTCGATGCCCCCAGACCCTCCGCCAGACCCTCCGGATCTTGTATCGTTGTTAGATTGGAGCCTCTCAAAATTGTCGTATCTCTCACCATCCATCTCCGGAGTGGCCAATATGTTGCTTTGCTCAATCGTTATCATGTCCACTTCATTGGATATGAAGCTATCTTGTCTGAGTCGAGTTCTTCCCTCCGACGTTCAAGCGGGTGCACGGAATAGTCAAACCTCCGCTCTCCTTTGCGATTCCAATCGGCGAGCCCCAATGGGCCAACATCTTTTGTGTCTTGTTAATGGGCCGTGGCTCCAAACAGTCAAGCCCATCGAGATGTTACATTTTCTAAAATCGATCCTAATCAGGGTTGTTTCATCTTCAGGCAGCAACAATTTCCTCCTTTTCCTGGGAGAGATCAATACCACCTTCCTTCCCTTTTGGGAAGAGATCATTTCCACCTTCCTTCCCTCTTGGGAAGAGATCTTTTCAGTCATTTCTTCCGCTTGGAGGTTTACTGAGTCCGTCCTCCTCCTTTCGTTGGGAGAGAAACATCTCAACCTTCTCACCTGCTTGTCATCTTTCGTTTTGACGATGTTTGTCGGTGAGGATTGGCTTTCAAAGTCACAGTGCAATGTGACTAATTTTCAAAGTTCCGGTTCTTCCGTGAAACGTTCAATGACGCATTTGAGCTATGTCTCAAATCTGAAGTCATCATCTCTTGAAGATCTTTATGTTTTAATTTGTGCCAAGTTTATGTTGTTTTACTTTTATGGAGGACGACTAATTCCCTCTAGCTGTATGTTTGAAGTTTAGTTAAATGAAATGCTTTGTGACAAAAAAAAAAGTATACCACTGAACACTAAAAATAACGAATTTTCTGTAATCTAAAAAGAAATGAGCCATTAACAGAGAACAATACAACCGGATAGAAAGAGACCCAAAACTTGAGAAAACCATAAAGAAAATAACCAAAGACACCGAATAGTAAAAAAAAAAAAACGAACTTCTATCTACTTAATTTTCATTCTAAAAGGTCAATTTAAAAACTTTGTATTTCCACCAAAAAACCTTATAAAAACTGGTTAGATGTCCGATCAAAAATGACGTTTGTAGCAGTAAATTAAGCCTCTAAAATCTCAATAACAGCTAGAGACACACTCACACACATACCCAATATTTGTTCTCTTTCACTGTACGCATTTTTTCTTAGCATATCCGGATAAACCATATAGTCATATACTATATGATTATTAAATCAATATATAGAAATATGCGACCATACTTCAAGATGAAAAAAACATAATAAATTCTAGGGAAATATGAGTGTATAGCAACGGATAATTGAGAAATTAGTTCTCTCTCATCTGATACTATTCATTCATACTATTCACACATACAAAACCAATTCTACCCCTATTTGTACTAAAAAATTACATATCCATCTCTCTTTTTACTTAAGAGTTTTATTAAAAATATTAAATACCTTATCTCTCCTTTTTTCTTGTCGGGAGAAGTAAAAGAAGAAATAAAAAAAATAAAAAAATAAAAAGAAAATGATAAGAAGATTAAACATAGTTATATTAATAATTTTAATATAATAAATTTTTAAATATTTATGATTTGATTTGGAATTTAGGTTTTAGTGTTTATAGTTTAGTGTTTAGAGTTTAAGTTTTTAGGTTTTGAGGTTTAGGGTTTAGGTTTTGGGGTTTAGGGTTAATGTTTAGGGGTTAGGGTTTAGGCTTTCGGTTTAGGGTTCAGAGTTTAGGGTTTGTGTTTAGGCTTTGGGGGTTAGGGTTTAGGGTTTGGGGTTAGGGTTTAGAGTTTAGGCTTTGGGTTTAGGGTTTAGAGTTTAGGGTTTGTGTTTAGGGGTTTGGGTTTAGGTTTTGGGGGTTAGGGTTTTGGGTTTTGGGTTAGGGTTTGGGGTTAGGGTTTAGAGTTTAGGGTTTAGGCTTTGTGTTTAGGGTTTAGGGTCTAAACCCTAACCCCTATAACCATAAACCCTAATCCCAAAGACTAAACCCTAAACCCTAACGCCAAACCCTAACCCCTAAATCCAAATCCCTAAACACAAATCCAAATCCCTAAACACAAACCCTAACCCCTAAACTTTAAACCCTAATCCCAAACTCTAAACCCTAAATCCTAATTCTTAATCCCAAAACTCTTAACTACAATAAATTTTATTTAATTTGATGCATATTATTATTTTATCTAGAGGATATGAGCATTTAATAAATTTGGGCCCACAAATATTCTTTTTTCAAATTTGACACAAATAGGGGACATAAGCATTTAATGCTATGGGTCCACAAACCTTCTCTTTCTACATTTCTTACGAGTGGACTCTCTCCCAAGGACAAATTAGGCAACAATGAAAAATCATAATTGGTCAAACCTAATTTCCTAGTCTTACTTCCACTAGAACTAATTTTTAGCTCATCCATTGTCCACCACCTCTTTCTCCCTAAATTCTAGAATGGTTTCTTGTTCTCCCTAACGCAGACATGTTACACTGTGCCATTGTCACTTCGTACTTTTATTTGTTTTAGAAGACATATCAAAGATATTAATATTTTGTACTATTAATTAAGCTTTCCAAAGTAATCGTTCTGAACTATTTTCATGTATCGTAAATTGTATTTTCTTTATATAGATGATATTTATAAGTTATAAAAATCTCACTGGACCGATTGGTCGTATCGTCTAGAGGATGAGCAATCTGTCCCAACCCAAAAGTTAACAACAATTTTTTTCCTTTTTAGAATTCGCCATAGTGATTAATCTATAGTTTCCTAGTATGAATCATTGTTTTACAAATTAAAATTCGGGGTTTATAACATACTATATTTTAAAATGTTTTGAAAAACCAAGAGGCCTTAGTCTAGTGGTAAAGAGAGTGCTAGTAGCCTCCCGTCACTCAGATTCGAACCCTCTTAACCACCAAAGCTTTAACATGGTCACTGAGTTTCAGGATTAGTCGGTGAACGTTCGGATGATGCGTTCGTCCCTCAATATCGGAGACCCCGATCCTTGTCAAGAATGATGTGGGGTCCCCACTGGTCGGAGGCGGTGATCCCTCGGAATCCGGATATCTGAGTTACCAAAAAAAATGTTAATGGTTTATATTTTCAGTCAGATGTTTAATATTGGGAGATCGATGAGATCGACCTAAACCGAATCAAATCAAGAACCAAAGACCGACAGAAATCGACGGTCGAGATGAATTCAAGATTATGGAAGAATCTATAAGATAGAGATAAACTCTCTATAGATATATATTATCAAAGTGTTTTGGATATATTTAAGTTGTGTTTATCTTTATCTAACCTATGTACTATATAAAGGCCATTAGCCTCATGAATAAATCAACACAAACAAGTTCAGATTATAGATTTGTCATGGTATCAGAGCAGACGATCTTTTGGGATCAAAGCTAATGCTTCCGTTTCTATTTTTCTGGTTTTGTTTTCCAAAAAAAAAAAAAAAAAAACATAATTTGTTTTTCTTTTCCAAAGAACCACGTTTGTTTCCATTAGTTTTCAAAAAAAAAAAAAAAAAAAAAAGTTTTGGTCTATTTGTTATGTTTTCTCACAATCGTGACTTTATCAAAGTTATTATCATCATCAATCATCATCAACGATGCTTAGTCGTCATCATCATCATCACCGGGTATAACGTTTATTACCCCCGCCGTCTCCGATGTCGAGAGGCGTGCATCATCTCTGGGCGAAAGAAGTCCACATAATATTTTCTAATACAAAGCCCTAGATTGGGCCCAATATCTTACACGAGCTTCATGAAGCCGTGCCATACTTCAAAACTTTTACTTCGGACCTTTATAAGGTCTTCTATCCCGACAAATTTCTGATTTTTCATTCAAGAAAACATAGATTTTTATTCGATTTCTCACCCTCGTGAGTTATATTTTTTTTTTACTTCGCAATCGCGAATTATCTTTGGACAACGCAATCGCGAATTTTGTCCCTTAATTAAAGAACCCTACGATCGGGTATAAACGTCGAAGATGACTCGACGGCCGAGTATAACGCCGCGAAGATGACTCGATGGCCGAGGATAAAGCCGTGAAGATGACCCAAAAACCGGGTATAAAACCGATATTTTAATGATTATCCAATCTCATACGTGTTTCCCACGTATGAGCTTGCAGGGGAGTATTGGGAGATCGATGAGATCGACCTAAACCGAATCAAATCAAGAACCAAAGACCGACAGAAATCGACGGTCGAGATGAATTCAAGATTATGGAAGAATCTATAAGATAGAGATAAACTCTCTATAGATATATATTATCAAAGTGTTTTGGATATATTTAAGTTGTGTTTATCTTTATCTAACCTATGTACTATATAAAGGCCATTAGCCTCATGAATAAATCAACACAAACAAGTTCAGATTATAGATTTGTCATGGTATCAGAGCAGACGATCTTTTGGGATCAAAGCTAATGCTTCCGTTTCTATTTTTCTGGTTTTGTTTTCCAAAAAAAAAAAAAAAAAAAAACATAATTTGTTTTTCTTTTCCAAAGAACCACGTTTGTTTCCATTAGTTTTCAAAAAAAAAAAAAAAAAAAAAAAGTTTTGGTCTATTTGTTATGTTTTCTCACAATCGTGACTTTATCAAAGTTATTATCATCATCAATCATCATCAACGATGCTTAGTCGTCATCATCATCATCACCGGGTATAACGTTTATTACCCCCGCCGTCTCCGATGTCGAGAGGCGTGCATCATCTCTGGGCGAAAGAAGTCCACATAATATTTTCTAATACAAAGCCCTAGATTGGGCCCAATATCTTACACGAGCTTCATGAAGCCGTGCCATACTTCAAAACTTTTACTTCGGACCTTTATAAGGTCTTCTATCCCGACAAATTTCTGATTTTTCATTCAAGAAAACATAGATTTTTATTCGATTTCTCACCCTCGTGAGTTATATTTTTTTTTTACTTCGCAATCGCGAATTATCTTTGGACAACGCAATCGCGAATTTTGTCCCTTAATTAAAGAACCCTACGATCGGGTATAAACGTCGAAGATGACTCGACGGCCGAGTATAACGCCGCGAAGATGACTCGATGGCCGAGGATAAAGCCGTGAAGATGACCCAAAAACCGGGTATAAAACCGATATTTTAATGATTATCCAATCTCATACGTGTTTCCCACGTATGAGCTTGCGGGGGAGTATTGGGAGATCGATGAGATCGACCTAAACCGAATCAAATCAAGAACCAAAGACCGACAGAAATCGACGGTCGAGATGAATTCAAGATTATGGAAGAATCTATAAGATAGAGATAAACTCTCTATAGATATATATTATCAAAGTGTTTTGGATATATTTAAGTTGTGTTTATCTTTATCTAACCTATGTACTATATAAAGGCCATTAGCCTCATGAATAAATCAACACAAACAAGTTCAGATTATAGATTTGTCATTTAATTAGGCTATTAGCATTATCTTCCATAGTTTACAAACAAATAAATCCATGGCAATAAGAAGGGACATGCTGCCCCCACAGGAGTCCTCTTCTTGTTATCCCGTGATCATTACCGTTTCACAAGTTTCAATATGGATATTGTTTAAAAAACTACTGAATTGAATGCAGAGTGAGTACATCGGAGTACTATACTTTACGGATTATACAAACCGTTGTTTAGAAGAAAAAATGGCAAACCGGCAAGTGTTTTTTGATAATTTTTTTAAATAGGAATTTTATAAAGTTAACCCTCGACGTACAGGAAGTTCTAAATCTGATATCTGGAATTTTCACATAATTCGGGAAAGATAATCATTTAAAAAAAAAAAAAGAGCCAACCGGCAAGAGTTTTTTGGATTTAATCATATTTAGACGTCTCAGAAACGCAAATAGAAGTGTGAATACTCAGCATCCTATCAAATTAGTATTTAATAACAACACACAAAATCCTAGAAAAGGTATTCAAAACAAGTTGGCAATTATGAGATTTGAACATTTGGTAAAACGTATCAATCTCTATTATCGTGCAAGGTATAAATGTTTTGGATTGGCATCAAATAGAACCCAACTTGCTATTCATATGCTTTTATAGAAAAATATAGTACCAAATCAACCCACCAAACTAATTATCATCAAATCTAGCTAGGCGTTAGGTTCCCTCATTATTCAAAGAAGAAAAACTAAAATAATATTTCACGTCAAAACATTTGTTTTAAAGTTATGAGTGCCCCTTTTTGGAAAAACCCTAACTCTCTCTGGCCTCACTCCCGAGGCAGCCGCCATGAAGCTTTCTTCTCCGATCTGAGCTTTGTCGTGCAGATCTCCTCCTCCTGAAAGCTTCATCCCGCCCATGGAGTCCACGGCTGCCGTTGCCTCTTCTCCTCCACCGCCCTCCAAGCCGCCGGACCCGTGCTGTGTATCACCTCTACCGCCAAACCCGCCTGTCCCGCCTGTTCCTCCGGATCCTCCGCCGGAGAGCCTGCTCTGCTCGCCGTCCTCTGATGCATCTCCCCACCTCACCGCTCCTCACCGATGCTCACTTATTTTCGTCGGTCTCTCCGTCAGTCACACCCTCCGCCGCTCCAGCCCTTCTCTACCGGGTAAATCTTCTCGGGCCTCTCCTCCATCTCCTTTGCCATTCATCCAGCCTTCGCCAGCTCCGACTACCATCTTCTCCTCGGCTCAAAATCCATCGCTCAGTCATGCCTCTCCTCCGCCCCTGCTCTTTCTCTCAGATCTGCCTCTCTCGACAGCACCTCCGACGTTGTGGATTGACTCCCCGTCTCTTGTTGGTACGATTGTTGAGTTTGGGGTTTTATATGGTTCTGAGAATCTTGTGGAGTTTATCAAGATTGGTGTGGTTCTGTTTTTACCCTCCGGTGTCACCAAACATCCCACACTCGTGTGCTGTCAATACTCCCCTGCTTTGGCGAGACCCTGGTCCAGATTACTCTGGCTATCTTCCAGCTCTTCAACGTCCATTTCAGATCCGTTTCTCCAGGTTCTCCGCTCATACCTGCTCTCCTGCTTCCTAGATATGGAACTTAGTAGGATATTCGGGAATGATCTGGTTGTGATAATGTCATATTTGAGTTCGTGTGCTCCTAGATGCAGTATCTTTGCGCCTGTTGATTCCCCGTATGTGTGCCATTGTGGCATCTATATCGCGTTGTTGCGATCCTTTACCGCAGTATGCGGATCTCTTACCGCAGTATGCGGGTCTTTGACTATGTTTAGTCCATTGTTTGGTGATATGGTTGTGGTCTCTCTTATTTGGTGGCAGCTTAAAGAGATCATAATCTTTATGTTTCCTTCGGTGATTGTGGTTCTCTCGGGTATTCAGTACCCTTTGATCTCCCTTGTGGAGCGTTTTATCATCCCAAGTTTCCCTCTTAGTTGGAGTGGCGTGGATGCTCAAGTCTTGTCGGTATTGCAAGGATTTTCCTCCCGGCTAGCGATCTACTCTGCCTTTGAAGCAGAGCCTGTAATCAACTGGATTGCATTGGATATGTTGTATCAAGAAGTTTATGGGATTGTTTCTCTCGATCAATCTCTTATGAGTTTCTTTGATGAACTATTTGTTATCTATCTTTTGACCATGTATTGGTTTGCCTTAGTGCATTTGTTGTTTCGTTTTGTAGCTTTTCCATTGCATTTGGATGTACTTTCTCCTCCTTTGATGGAGTTTGAGGTTTAAGATTAATGAAAGTTATGGTTTGATCAAAAAAAAAAAGTTATGAGTAATATTCTCCCATCATTTTTCATATATTATTCTATCTCATGTTTATTTATTTTTTTAAGAGGGCTGAATGGATAGAGATGCTTAACCTATCACCAATAATTATACTATAAAGACTCGAGTCACTCGAGGAAGAGTAGCTAAAACTGAAAACTCGAATTTTAAAAGTAATAACAATTGTACGGAGTCAATTCTTGTTAGACTATTTTTGATCTCACCTACTATATCATTCTTTTTTTTCGTCGGCAATATTTTATAGGTATAAGTAGGTCTGGGCATTCGGATATTTGGTTCGGTTTCGGATAGAAACCGATAGGTTCCGGTTCTTTCGGTTCTGAAGTTTAAGATCCAATGGTTACATTTTTATTTACGGTTCGGATCCGGTTCGGTTCCTGTCGGTTCCAGTTCGGTTCGGTTCCAAAATTGAGGAACCGTAAAATACCCGATTTTTTTTGGATATTAAACGGTTCCGGATATTTTTTACCCGAAATCGATAAAAATACCCAAAATTTTCGGGTATTAAACGGTTCCGAGTATTTTTTTTATCCGAAATCAACAAAAATACCCGAAATAACTGTTAAATACCTGAAATCAACGAAAAAAACTGGATATTTGGTATTCGAAATAGCAATTTTATACCTGAAATGTGAAATAATATCCAAAATGATAAAAAATACCCGGAACCATTAACCGAAATGTCAATAAAATATCCAAAAACCTATAAACTACCTGAAATATCAACATATCCTAATACTATATATGTAAGTGTAAATATTTGTTCGGGTATTCGGTTCCTCAAATCGGTTCCAGTTATTACCCGGAACCGAACCGATACCCATATATCCTAAGTACAAGATCTAATAAGTACTTTGGCCGGATCCGGAACCGGAACCAAACCGAAATTTTTGGTCGGTTCCGGTTCGGCTTTTCGATTCCGGTTATTTTGTCCAGGCCTAGGAATAAGTTCAATGGACTACGAGTACAATTACATGTGTTCCAATCTGGAGAATAAGAATTAAAACAAAGCTAAATAGGTTATTAGAAGCCCAAGTTCACAAAACTGACAGCCATTGCTAGAGTTACACGAAAAGCCATATGTGCTTCCATATGCCACGCGTTCCGCTGCGAAGGAAGATAGTATGCAAACCGCCAATGATGATGTCTGATCGGTAAAAACACTTCTGTCGTTCCAGCTGAGCAATCTGCCGATCTAAATCCATCCATCCACATCAAGAACACCGCATATAGATTAATCCGGTCAATCTATATATCATCCGCTGCTTCAACGTGATTGATAACTACCAAATCGAAAATTCAATTCATACGCAGGAAAAGGAAACTTTGTCGGATCCGTTCAACTCGATCGAGCTGCGAATCAACCGGTCGAAGCACACGGTTAGGAGAGATAAAAAAAGAACAGAGCATCGGGTCTTGACAGCATAAACACGCCATGGATTTAGATCTAACGATTCCTAAACAGAATTGGAAAACCCAAACGCAAACCAATTAAAAAAGTAGAGACCAAATCGGTTTACGAATTGATTAAAAAACCGTGTCCGACAAACCGTTGGAGTATTGGTGGAACAATCCACAGCAAACGGCGGCGAATCCATCGACCATAGTACACAAAACGAAGATAAATGCCGCAAATAACAAAAGAACAATGAAAACAAAAGTAACTAGATCATCGGAATGGCAAACGCCTAACTTCGATGGCCGGACTGGTTCAGATATAAGGATGGCCGGACTGATGTAGAAAACTTGTGTATATATCATTCATATCTTCGCTACTAAAATAATTTTTGATTTAAGACTGAAAATAAAAAAATGTAAAAATATTTTTCTATGTAATCAGGATCTACCGACCACAAAGTACTGCAGAAGAAGAATCTATCTTTTTTTTTTTTACTGTGCAAATGACCACGTGAACTTCATCTCAGGAGAGAAAAGGGCCCACTAGGATTCTCCATATCTAAACTGCGGACCCCATTCTTCCATCACACACGTGTGACCTCATCCTCTCCCACGTGAAATATCTACGTGGCGTTATTTCTTTCCGTCACTCCCATCCCTGCCATGCTCTTCCCATGAGGCCTTCTGAGGCTATATCACATCCTCTTCATTTCCTTAATTCGCAGTCAAAATTCCATTTTTTACTTGTATTACTATTATGTAACGCATTTTAATTTTTTTTGTATTTTAACTCATTTTATATTATATAATATTATGTACTCTAGCATCTATTTTTTTTTTGGTCAACACTCTAGCATCTGTTATAAAAATTGGTAATCGTGCAATATAGTTATAATAAAAAACCAGTCTAGAAACAAATATAAATTATTATTTATCAAAGTTGTAGTAACCTAATAATATAAGAGCATTGTTTTTTACCCTGAATTCAAATTTTAGTTAATATATAAATATTTTTTAAATCAAAATATTTATATACTGATTTTGAATTGTGAAAATTTATTAACACAAAAGTCTAGAATTTTTACAGTACTAAAAACAACTATTTGAAATTTTAGATATTTGTTTTATGTAACGCATTTTTTATGGATTCGTCATTATGAAAATCTTAGTTTAAAATACTCAATTACCAACCCTATTTTTTGGCAAAGAAGGAAAGGAAGAGAATGTGATATACCAACTATAAATTCTCCAATGAAATTCCACTTCTCAGCGTCTAAAAACATTCGAGACTGATTGTCTGGCTCTATATAAATACATAAAATGGTTGAACTTGCTCTTGATTTTTCAATAGTCAAGTCAATGATTATTTAGTCTCAAACACAACACGTTTCCTTTCATAACTATGTCAAAATGGTCTATTTCACTAATTTAATTCTGCCAATCTTGAAGTAGTCAAATTGTAAGTAATTGGGGCTACAATGTCTTGATGAAACAAATACGATGCGTGTACATCCTACTAGCTCACATAGTTGACACACATTGACACGTAGATATCACACGGTCTTTTATAAAGATGAATTTGTTATTAAGAATATGACGTGATCTTCTCCGGTACAAACTCTTTGTCCTATAAATAGTGAACCTCTTGTCTTCATATTCTCGACACTCACATACAAACGCATAAACTCGTTAAATCTGTACGAAAAAATAAGATAAAAAGCTTGATATATATTTTATATTTATATTTATATTTATAATAATATTAAATTTTTCACCCAAACCGAAAAAGGTAGAGAATCTGTGCATGTTGCTCAGAAAATCTTCAAAGCGTAATCTGGGCTTACGTTAGCTCTCACGAACTCCCAAGGATCTCCTATATATGTTTTCTCATTTCCCAATAAAATCTTTCATCATATAAAACATTTATTATCATATTTTCTCATCTTCTATATATTCCTTTCCCCTTTAGTGTTTTAAGAGACACAAATCTTGTTTCTTGTTCTTGGTTCTTGATGAATCTTGAAATGATGTCAAGCTTTCTCCTCATGACGTTCGCCATATGTACACTGATCATAGCCGTTGGTCCGAGCGAGCTCCTCAGAATCGGAGCCATAGATGTCGACGGCCACTTCACCTTCCATCCTTCCGACTTAGCCTCAGTCTCATCGGACTTCGGTATGCTAAAGTCTCCGGAGGAGCCATTAGCCGTACTTCATCCATCCTCGGCCGAAGACGTGGCACGACTCATCAGAACAGCTTACGGCTCGGCCACGGCGTTTCCGGTCTCAGCGCGAGGCCACGGTCATTCCATTAACGGACAAGCCTCGACAGGGAGGAACGGTGTGGTGGTTGAGATGAGCCACCACAAAATCGGTACGCCGGAGCCACTTGTTCGGCCGGAGGAAATGTATGTGGACGTTTGGGGTGGAGAGTTGTGGGTTGATGTGTTGAAGAAAACGTTGGAGCATGGCTTAGCACCAAAGTCATGGACTGATTACTTGTATCTTTCCGTTGGTGGTACACTCTCTAATGCAGGAATTAGCGGTCAAGCTTTTCACCATGGTCCTCAGATTAGCAACGTCCTTGAGCTCGACGTTGTAACTGGTTAGTACAAAACATCCAAGTTCATATATATGTCTGGTTTTATTGGAATAAATTTAACTTTTAATAACAAAAAATAATCAAACAGGGAAAGGAGACGTGATGAGATGTTCAGAAGAAGAGAACACAAGACTATTCCATGGAGTTCTTGGTGGGTTAGGTCAATTTGGGATCATTACACGAGCAAGAATCTCTCTCGAACCTGCTCCCCAAAGGGTAAAATTTTTAAGACATTGATTTTATGTTTTCATGTAATATAACCTTTTTTACTGTTGTGGTGACATTTTTTTTTTATGGATTTATTAAATTAAGCTAATAAAACCCTAAATGATAATCTTATGACAGGTAAGATGGATAAGAGTATTATATTCAAGCTTCAAGGTGTTTACTGAAGACCAAGAATACTTAATATCTCTGCATGGTCAATTAAAATTTGATTACGTTGAAGGGTTTGTGATTGTGGACGAAGGTCTAGTCAACAATTGGAGATCTTCTTTCTTCTCTCCTCATAACCCCGTTAAGATCTCCTCCGTTAGTTCTAACGGGTCCGTTCTGTATTGTCTAGAGATCACCAAGAACTACCACGACTCTGATACCATTGATCAGGTACATTAATACTTAATTTAAAATATTATTTTCCTTATTAAATTGATGGAATATCTGGAAGGATTTAACACTATGCGGTTATTGGGGAAATCATGATTAAAAACTTTAGTTTATATGATTGAAAGTGGTCTCCATAGTATTTTTGTTGTGTCGACTTTATTATAATTTAAACTCGGAAGATGACATGAAGAAGAAGCCAGAGAGGATCTACAGAGATCTAGCTTTTCCACCTGAACTATATAATACACATAAGTATTTCATTAGCGAATAAATCATGGTTACTAATTAAGTAGTGGACCACTCACCAAATAATGATTCCTTTATTCTCTAATTAAATTTAATAAAAACTTTTAAAACTAACTCTACTGGAACATTAACTTATCCTCGGTTTTGGTAGGCTTTAATAGCAAAACAGCTTTTTAATTTTCCAAGTTACTTTATTTTGCTATTCCGGATTTAATAAACTAATAAAATGAGGATCTTTTTTTTGTTGTTGCAGGAAGTAGAGATTTTAATGAAGAAATTGAATTTCATACCGACATCGGTATTCACGACGGATTTGCAGTATGTTGATTTCCTGGACCGGGTTCACAAGGCGGAGTTGAAGCTCCGGTCTAAGAATTTATGGGAGGTTCCACACCCATGGCTCAACCTATTCGTACCAAAATCAAGAATCTCTGATTTTGACAAAGGCGTTTTCAAGGGCATTTTGGGGAATAAAACTAGTGGCCCTATCCTTATCTACCCAATGAACACAGACAAGTAAGTCTCGACCTTACCGTTTAATTCGTCTAGAATAAAAACAATTTAGAAAAAAGAATAAAACGAGTTTTGCATGCATGCAAAATTACACTTGTGGGGATTAAATGAGTGGTCCAAAAAATTAAAAGTTTTGTAAAAATTTAAAAGAAATAGCGACACGTGGTACATGGGATTGTCCGAAAAACGTTGTCCACATGTGGGTCGAATCGAACCACAGCTAAGATTGATAATAACGCATCGGTTCGTTGTCCAATTTGTAACTAAAATCCGACGGTCCAGATTAGGTTTGTTGTTGTTTTTAAGTTCCTATAACTCATGGTGGTAGGTCCCAATCGGATTCTCATAAAACCAAACCAATCTCAACGACTCTCCAACACATCAATACTATTAAAAAATTGGAGTTTGGTCATGGTACATAAATGTTGTTCCAAAAATTTGCCCTTGATATTATTAGGATTTGTAACCTTCATTAAGGGTAATTAAGGAATATCACATTATCTCTACAATCCATGTTTCCAAACAAGACAATTATTAAACATGTAGCCAAACAACCAAAATCTAATGGGTCACACTTTCCTAATTAATTAAAATCAAAACAAATTAATTGATAAATATAATGAATAATTTATACATCAACTATTATATATAAATTAAGATTTTTTAATTTATGATTTAATTCAAAATATATTTATAATATATTTTAATATCTTTTTATTTTGTTTCAAAAAAAAAATATATATATATACATATTACGATTGATGTTTTTACGATTGTATTTTTTAGCAGGTTTTTCCATCAAACTGAAAAATATTATTATAATTAAACGGGTTGAAAAATTAATTAGCCAATCTCGATTATAAATTTTTTTAAAAAAATTCGCATATAGTAAATAATTTCAGCTGATATATTTTAAAATTAATAAAATATTAAAATGATTTCATACTTATATTATTCAAATATTTGAAATATATTTTAATATCTTTTTTTTGTTTCAAATATATATATATATATACATATTACGATTGATGTTTTTACGATTGTACTTTTTAGCAGTTTTTTTCATCAAACTGAAAAATATTTAATTAATTAAACGGGTTGAAAAATTAATTAGCCAATCTCAATTATAAATTTTCTAAAAATTCGCATATAGTAAATAATTTCAGCTGATATATTTTAAAATTAATAAAATATTAAAATGATTTCATACTTATATTATTCAAATATTTGAAATATATTTTAATATCTTTTTATTTTGTTTCAAATATATATATATATATACACATATTACGATTGATGTTTTTACGATTGTACTTTTAGCAGGTTTTTCCATCAAACTGAAAAATATTTAATTAATTAAACGGGTTGAAAAATTAATTAGTCAATCTTGATTATAAATTTTCTATAAAAAATCGCATATAGTAAATAATTTCAGCTGATATATTTTAAAATTAATAAAATAATAAAATAATTTCATACTTATATTATTCAAATATTTGAAGCGTCAAATTATGCTTTATGTTTGAATGAAGTTTTTAACGGATAGTTCCATCAAATTTGCAAATTATATATACGACTACAACATGTATTTTATAAAATAATATTTTAGATAAATAAAATAACAATTAAACATATACCATATAACCTTTACAATAGTTGTTTTCACATATATATATTTTTTCCAAACTATGATCTTACGATACAACGCAGATTAAAATATATAATGCGGAATCGTTATTTTAATCTCTTAATCCTTACGATATATCTCCTCCAAATAACACATAATTCATTTTAAAAAAACTAAATTGCTAACTCACTGTTTATAATGTTGGTTAAACAATTATAATCAAAATTAGATTACATAATTAAAAATCTAAACTACTATTAACAAAATGAATAAAAAATAAAATTTGTAAAGAAAATTAAACCCGCACTTTCTAAGTGCGGGTCAAAATCTAGTCATTTATTAATTACATACGTATTGTCGTCCTGACGTGGTTGGTTTTATTGCCAGATGGGACGAGAGAAGCTCAGCAGTAACGCCGGATGAGGAAGTTTTCTACCTGGTGGCTCTACTGAGATCAGCTTTATCGGACGGTGAGGAGTCGCAGAAGCTAGAGTATTTGAAAGATCAGAACCGTCGGATCTTGGAGTTTTGTGATCAAGCCAAGATCAATGTGAAACAGTACCTTCCTCATCACGCAACACAAGAGGAATGGGTGACTCATTATGGAGACAAATGGGATCGGTTTAGAAGCATGAAAGCTGAGTTTGATCCGCGACATATACTTGCTACCGGTCAGAGAATCTTTCAAAACCCATCTCTGTCTTTGTTTCCTCCACGGTCTTCTTCGTCAGCTTCATGGTGACAGGACAAAATCAGAGGGGAAAGTAGTTGAGTATATATTCTTGCTGATGTATATAATATGACCTAATAGAGAAGCATTCAGAGATATTAGGTTGGGGTATTTTGTTAGTAAGGTTTAAAAATCAGAGTTAGGAAATTAGTCAAATTTTATTGTCTAGATCTTTTACATCATCAAGGTTTTTGAAAATGGCTTTAGGACACAACTTTAAACCCGGTTAAACTAAAAATAGACAACAACAAAACTCAAGAATGTTTCGGATTATTATAGATTTATGGTTGATGGATGGTTTTTTTTTTTTTTGGTCAAATGCTTTATTATATAAAGCTCAATCTCCATAAACGGAGTAAGTGTTCTCAAACAACATCGCCATAATGGCATAAAACGAAAAAACTACAACAGAAGAAGCATAAAAGCATAAAGGGATAATGGCCACATAGCACTTAAACAAGTAAAAGTCTTGGAGAAGTCCTCGGATCTCTTCGACAATGGGATTGTTAAGTAAGATGAAACCTTGGGTATTGGATCGAACACCCGAGATTGGAACAGCAACAAGTGCACAATTTCCTATCTCCAGAATGGCTACAGAGGCGATTAAACACCTATCAAATGAGCCTTTGATGACACCCCTTGAAACACAACGATTTAGAACAAATGGTGAGCACAAGGGGGTAATGAACTCCATAAAGGAGCAAAGATCCTCATAAAGAGGTAAGGTAACAGAATCCTCATAAAGAGGTAAGGTAACAGAATCCTCATAAAGAGGCAAGGTCACGAACTCCTCATAAAGAGGTAAGGTGAAACGATCCTCATAAAGAGGTAAGGTGAAACGATCCTCATAAAGAGGCAAGGGAGAGCTAAGAACAAGTCTAGCATCCTCATAAAGAGGTAAATGAGATGACAATAGCTTAATTCTAAGAAGATTAATTCTTGATATAGGACATAAGCTAGTCAAACGCCAAGCATTCCAAATAACCAACAGGAACGAACCTTGATTGGAGAAAGGAGTGGAGGCGGAAGAGGCACGAACAGTCATAATAGACATGTCTCCTAACCTGGAGAGGGTCAAGACTGCAGAGATCCAAAAAACAAAAGGACGACCCATAAAGAAGATATAGTCTGGTGGGTCGGGAGGTACTGGCGGCGGTGGAGGGAAATCAACAGATGGACTCCACCAATTCCGGATATAGCAACTCACACTCTCCATCTCCAGATTTGAAGAAATGCGAGCCGATCTATTCGCCACAAGAAAGTGTAGACTTAACACCAGAGAAAGTTCAATAGCCCGACAAAGATGTCGGTAGATCAATGGCTGCACTAAGCAAAGCCAACGTAAAACTCTGCACCAAGCAGCAAGAGGTCGCCTACAAGCATAAGAAATGACGCCAGAGTCCACGCAACAAATCACGAGCTTGTTAATATCAGAAACTGAGCGTATTTTGATACCAACCATGAAAACCCAAAATTTCATCTCCATAAATCCTAAAGAAGCATAGGTAACATGGTATGGGTAATGAAAAAATTCCACCAGATTTGAACAATCACGACGAAGGCAAACTTTTAGCACCAACAACTCACTACACTCGCAAACCATATACGGAGGAGCTCTCCACCACGGAGGAGACGAGAGCAAGGATGGCTGAACCATGACCTGAAACATCGGAGGAGCTTTGGAATACCAGATCGCCGGAGGAAACAAGAATTTATTCGATTGGGAGGTGCTCAAACACGGAGAAGTGACCACAGAGATCCCGTAATAGCTTACGACGAAGATAAAGTCAAAGGCTGGAACTTTATACTCAATCAGCACTAATCGCTCAACAATCATCAGAAACCTGGCAGGATTCTTTAAATACCACGGTGGTGGCACACACTCGAGAAACAGAACCAACAGAGGTGGCTCCGAATGTAGAAGCGACGGCTGAGGCTGGATGCCGGACTGGAGCGGCGGAGGAGTGAGAAGCCTGCATAAAGCGTGAGACGAAGACCACAACCCCAATGACGTCGGTGAGGTCGAGAGAGACGGGTCTGTGAGTACAGACAGCGGCGGAGATGTGACAAACACGAGCGATGGAGTCGGAGAGACTCTCGACGGAGCTGCGAGCAGGGGGTTAGTGGAGGCAGGCGAAGAGACCACGAGCGTCGGAGGTGGAGAGAGTAACGTCACGGACAGAGATAAACCAGGTGAGGAGAGAGGCACGGTGAACAACAGAAGCTGTGCTGAGGAGAACACACACGGAGGAGAAGATTCGAGCGTCGACGGCATAGGGTCTGGGGGGTCGGGAGGTTCGACGGTAGGCGGACCACCGGAGAGAACGGCGGCCATCGAGGGTACGGATGAAGGCAGGACGGACGGACGGACGGCGGCGAAGCTCTCGCCAAATGAGCTAGGAAGCCGCTGGCGGCTGCATCGAGACTCGGGCCAGAGAGAAAATATTTTTAGGGCAACCTAGCAGTAACTTTTTAGCGAGATCCCTTGAGTAGCATATGGTTGATGGATGGTTGGTTTGTACTTTATCATCGTGGAACCACCATTGAGTCTCCTTTGGGGATCTTTCGTTCTTACAACTCTTCACAAATTAATATATATTTAAACAGAATTGACAACGACATTTTGTTTATATTTTTATAATATAATTTTTTTATTTTAATATCTTTTGTAGCTTAATAATAAATTTTGTACCACATTTTTTTCTATTTTTACTCTTAAAATATTATTATATACTATATTTTCTATTATTTTTATTTTATTTTTATTTTATTTTTACTTTATTTTTCCTTTTGATTTTATATAACTTACATGTAATACTCTATTTTTTCTTTAAAAGAATGTTTTCTTTATGATTCTATTTTCATTTTAGTAGTAGTACATTTTCTGTAAAAATGT
Organism: Orychophragmus violaceus; assembly: GCA_030180135.1. Taxonomy (NCBI): domain Eukaryota; kingdom Viridiplantae; phylum Streptophyta; class Magnoliopsida; order Brassicales; family Brassicaceae; genus Orychophragmus; species Orychophragmus violaceus. The sequence continues at coordinate 104,422,036 of CM058232.1, read as the reverse complement.
TGGCGAACATTTTACTCTAAAATATAGTTTAGAGGTAAAAATATAGGTGAGTTGAAGATTTCCTTATAAATATCTAATATATCAAAGTGATTGATTTTCTTAAATAGATGATTGTTATCATAATACATAAATTAATTATCGTATATTGTTGATCATTTTGCACTATTTAGAGAGAAAATTTGAATTTGAAAATGATAAAAAATTATTATACAGTTTATCATGTCACATGAATGATCGAAAGATATTGTAATAAGTTGAGACATAAATAAGTGAAATCTTGAAATCTAGACCGTCGACTTGACGTTGGCGATGATCTATTCCTAAGCTCAGACGTTCACCCCTGTGAAAGTTTGGAAGGCCAAGGGAAAAGGAAAGATCTGAAGTTTAATTTGCCATTTTGCTTCTTGAGAAAATAAAATTTGATATCGCTACAACTCACTGATAGAGAGAGATATAACATTAGAAAAAGAGAACCAACACATGACACTTCTTACATTTTTGCCATTTTTTCATAACGGTCCATAACAAAATTTCAGATTGTATGAGTCTATGGTACTGACCATCAAATAGTAAATATATTAAAGACATAAACGCGTTTGATAGTGGAGAGATATAACGAGAGAAAAAACATTTACATTTATGAGGTTTTTTACTATTTAAAACTATCTTAATACACTGCCACATAACTTGTCTCATAGTTACTTACTAGATTTTGACCCGCCGATCAGCGGATATAATTTTGTTTTCATTTTTATTGATATTTTTTATGTATAAATAATATATTTGTAAATGATAATATGTTTTTATAATATATTATTAATATTCAATTTAGATGTTTGAAATACGTTGAACATATATATATATATAGGTTTTATATAGTTTATTTTTTTATTTCTTTTTGTAAATGATAATGATTCACTCTAAGAAGGACAATTATTTTTTGTAGCATGTAGATTTATATTTGTAAAAGTAATCTATTTTATCTTTAAACACATATTCTATTGTTGTTTGTTAATGATTTATGCATTTTTTTATCATTATGCAGTAGTTAGTATAATATATAAAGCATATGTGTAATATGGTGGTGAATATATATTATTAATCTAAATATAAGTAATTTGTTATGTATATTTTTATTTTATGTTTGGAATGTTTTTTTAGACTTCCAATTTTTTATGAAAACTTATAAAATTTATCTTTATTAGTTTTATACTTTATTGTAAAGATGAATTTTAATTTACTTGGAAATAAAAACTTCTATTTTTACAACTAATTTTAGTTTCTAAATTATCAGTTTATGGGTTGAATTATATTTGATTTATACAAATGTATATTATTGAACATATTATGAAAAAATATTAAATATATGATGGTTCTCATTTACCCATAAACGGGTGCAATATATATTTATAAATACTAATATCTTCTATTTTATATATTTTTATAAGTAGATGTAGATATTTGAGATTTATTGACAATTTGGTTTTCTAGGTTATGTTATTATTATATAGTTTATATTTGTTTTGTACTATTAGTAGATAGTAAAAATTATAAAACGTTAATTATTATATTATTAATTTAGATGTTAAAATTGAAAATCAATATCATAGTTTATAAGTTTTGTTTTTAAGTAACGAATAACAATTACTTTCATCTAAAATTAAATTTTGACCCGCTCATTAGCGCGTAAGAATTTATTTCATCTAAAATTAATTTAGTAACACAATTACTTTCAGGTTTTGCTTTTTAAAATTTTACTTGGGTTAATTAAGATATTAAAATGGGAGGTCCAACCCGTTTAAATTAGTCCCATTTGTACTCATTTATATTAAAGACTCGTTTAAACTCGTCCATTTAAATCCGTAAGAAATAACTTATACACGTTTAAACGCGTTTATAAATTTTAGTTTTAAAAATTTCATAAAAATACAGGATGAGTGGGTCAAATTTCTTCTAATAAAAATATTGTTAGTAAAGATACGGACACAACTGATATATATATATATATATAGTTTTAATGTGATTGAGTTCAATATCTTCTACCTATTTAACACAATAATATTGATACATATAGACAAATGGTTCAAAAATAATATTTTCAGCACTAAATGACACATTCAAGGTGGTGGTTTCCAATACTACAAACTACTCTCAAGATTAGATTGATTTCATACAAAGATTGGTGAATGAATGCAAAGTGAAAACTGAATACATGTTCCTATTCTTTAGAGCTATGTTGAAATCCATATTTTGATGTTGAAAATGATTGGTAAGTGGTTTTTTAAAGCTGGGTGATTTATTTTAGAGTTAGGCTAGATTTTATTTAGGGTTTTCATTATCAGTTTATAGTTAAAATATTTATTATAAAAATATATATACATATATATGACGTAAAGAACATAACAACGATAGTTCATATATGAAGTAAGAAGTTGACAAAAAAAAATGAACTAAATACTACATTAGCCCATATTCATATAGTAAAATGTTAACACATTTTAAATTAATTTACTTATCAAAAGCCCAAAAAAAATTGGCCCATACTAATTTCTACCAACAACAACAAAAATATCTTTAGAATTGTGAAACAACAAAAAAATTGGTCAACACACACATTTTTACCTGTAATTAAAAAAAAAAGATTAGGTTAGGTTTGGTCCCTGATTCCATATATGTCGATCACAAAACGGTTCAAATCGTGCATCAATGTTGAAGACCAAGAAGAAATACATGATATGTAAGTTTAATCTTAGCTCGTATTAGACACTTTACTACTCGATCTAGTTTTGTTCATCTAATCGAATTAAAAAGCTTTTTTTATTCGGTTCACAACCGATGATCTTCTAGTTTCTGTATTGAATTTCATTTGTTAATCAAGATATAGTGATTGTTATTCTGTTTCTTCAAGGTTTCGAATTGATGGAAGGAAAGACTTGATGGTACTGTGAAGCTTTTTAAACATGTCCATTACTGGAAATAATCGTTTACCTCCGTGAATCAAAGAGATCCACAGATTTTTGTTAATAACTTCGGTACGTTTCCGTTTTAGGGTTTCTTATAAGGGTTGAGACTAATTTTTCTTAATCTAAACCTGCAATTAAACTTGTTATGGCAAAAGTACGAACAGATTGTAAATGAAAAGACAATATTTATAGCTCTGCTCCAAAAAGACAACACAGAGAATCACCATCTCCACTATAATGTTTATTCCCCAACACTCTATTTTACCTTATTCAAGGTCTGAAACAACCCGTTTTATGTCAGGTTGATAAAGAATAGGATGGCGAGCAGATCGATAGGGCTTTACTGAAAAACGTATTACACATTATGTAGATATTGGAATAGGACAGATGGAAAGATATAAAGAAGATTTTGAAAGCTTCATGCTTTTAGATTCAGCATCTTACTATTCTCGCAAAACATCAAGCTGGATCCAAGAAGCTTTTTTCCATGATTGCATGCTGAAGGCATAACTCGTCATATCATTTTTAGATTGTGTGTTTCCAAATTTGAAAAATGCATTTGTTAACATTTATACATTCATGTCACAGTCTGAAGAATGTATTAAGAAGGAGAGGTAGAGAGTGGCTTGCTACATTCACTCAAGCTGCGAGCCAAAGCTGGTTAAGGTTAGTTATGCACGTCATTATGTCATTAATAGCACTATGTTGCATAATATTATTGTAACATCCCGGTTTGTGGTATATGAAGAGAGGTTTAAATGAATTGATTTGACTACCTATGTCACCAAGTGCACTTATCTTTTCCGGTCACTTGCCTGAAAGAACTCCAGAGTTAAGCGTGCTTGGGCTGGAGTAGTCCCAGGATGGGTGACCTTCCGGGAAGTGATTCGTGGTAGCATGTGTGTGAGGACAAAACACATGGGAAAAGGTCAGGGGGGTGATTGTAGGGTCAGTAAATTAATCGGTTGGGCCTACGAAAAATAACGCACCGACCGTCGGACAGGGGTGGGGCCCACGAGCCCGGAAGAGGGATGGGTGACTCACCGGTAGGGGCGGACGGGGCGTTACAAAGTGGTATCAGAGCCGAATCCGAGGACGTGTGTGGAGTCAGTGAGGGCTCACACCGTTAAGGATAACGATCCTGGTGCGCAACGAGGGCGTTGCGCTCTGTGAGAGTGGGTGAATTGTAACATCCCGGTTTGTGGTATATGCAGAGAGGCTTAAATGAATTGATTTGACTACCTATGTCACCAAGTGCACTTATCTTTTCCGGTCACTTGCCTGAAAGAACTCCAGAGTTAAGCGTGCTTGGGCTGGAGTAGTCCCAGGATGGGTGACCTTCCGGGAAGTGATTCGTGGTAGCATGTGTGTGAGGACAAAACACATGGGAAAAGGTCAGGGGGGTGATTGTAGGGTCAGTAAATTAATTGGTTGGGCCTACGAAAAATAACGCACCGACCGTCGGACAGGGGTGGAGCCCACGAACCCGAAAGAAGGATGGGTGACTCACCGGTAGGGGCGGACGGGGCGTTACAATTATGTCATTATATGTGCACTTACACGAGCCATGATTTTCAGTGTTTATTTATAGAGACATTTTTTTCATCTCTCCTTTGGAAATAAGTATATATTATTTATTTTGATTGATAACTACTCCAAAGGTATTGGTAGAGATGAAGTATTCTTTCATCTCTCGATTTGGAAATAAGCCATGGAGTATGTTTATATCTTATGTGTGCAGAAGTACAACATGAGCTATTGGTAGCTATTGCCTATTGGTAATGTATGCAAATCAGCTTCTTTTTTTTTTTTTGTCACAACTTACTTCATTAACTTAAACTTCTAGAATACAAATAGAGGGAATGATCCATCCTCTTTGACTAATAAAATAAAGCTGAACAATGGCAGAAAAGAAAGTACATAAAATATTAAGATAGTTTGACAGCGAATCTGAGCCAAAGTTCAAATGCGTCGTTGATACAATCACCGCAAAGCTTGATTGTTTAGAATTGATCACTTTGAAATGTGATTTTGAAAACCAACTTCCACCAATGAATAGCCTCGAAAAGACGACTTCCACTGCATCTTCAGGCCCCAAAAGGACTTCTACACAAGATGGCAATTTGGCGAGAAAGTTGAAAGTTGTTCTCGGTATAAAAACCGAGTTAAGGTCCTCTACCAAAGTAAGAGGAAAATGTGAAAAGGTTCTCTCCCTGTAAAGGGATGAAGATGGAATTGATCTCTCCTTAAAAAAGGAGGAAAGTTGAATAGATCTGTCCCTAACAAGGGAGGAAAGTTGAGACAGTCTCATCCTACCGAGAGAGGATGATGAAAAACTACCCACGTCCAAAATCATAGTCGTTAGGACAAACAATGGAGAATAGGGAGGTGGGTTTAAACCTGTAACTGCTGATGGGTTGTGAGCCACAAATTGAGTAATGGGCCAGGCCCACAAAATTAACTGGTCAGAGGCTTGGGGGATGGTATTGGGCCAGGCCCACGCTATGTCATCACTGACAGGAGAGGCGGCTTGAAGCGTCGCAGTGATGGAGTCTTCGCCGGAGCTTTGCGCCTTGCGGGATGGGTAGATCTCGGCAGAGATGTTGGATAAACTTATGTGGGGACTTCGCAGAGGATCGGCGATGAAGGACCTTGTGAATTTCACCGGCGAAGCAGATAAGGCGGTTGACGGAGCAGCAGAACAGGGAAACAATGACCATGGTGATAGAGCAGAACCAGATCTTGAATCCGCAGACGATAAGCTACGAGATTCATGGAACAGGACCGGTGGCCTTCGACGGGAACTTCGATCCGGGGGATCCTGCGGATCCGGTGGATCTGGAGGGTGGCGTTTGATCAGCTTTGAAGTGAGGAGCGACCACCGGAGGTAAGAGGGGAAATGGTGCAGGGCTTGCAGAGTCGTCAGCACGGAGGGCGGAGGCGGGAGGACGAACATTGCAGCTGCACTAAAAATGTCACCAGTGTACACCGGAGAAGATATCTCGCCGCGGAGTAGTCGGCGGAAGAGGTGGACCGACGAGTCGATTAGATGAGGCCGATGAAGGGATCAGAGCAGCGCGGAGCATAGGAGAGGACCACTGCCGGCGAGGAAGGGTCTCAGATCTGAAGGCCGCCGCTGCCTCGGTTATCGCGCCTGGGAGAGTTAGGGCGAACTCGTTCTCTTGTTCATGTTTATGCAAATCAGCTTATAGAAAAAGTTGCATTGTTGAGAGATGAAACACTAGGACAACTTTTTTTAAAAAAAAATTATTATTGTTATTTAGTTTGTCTTTCTATTTATGTTTGATTAATTATTTGTATACTTTCAGGTTGATGATCTCTCGAGGATGTATAAGCTTTATCATACAATTTGTGAGAGGTTTGGAATCTGTTGTCTTTATTATTTTGGTATTTTCTTATTGGTCCATTTGACAGTCTTAAGTATACTGTTCGACAGTAACTCTTAATACATACTTTTCATGTTTTTGTAGGTCTTTTGTTTGTGAAATCATGGTCTATGTGTTAGTGCACAACGACTGAAAATCACAAAGGTTATAAATCTATCATGTTTTATTAAGATGCATGGAGAATTTAGAAGGATAATTAGATAGTAAAGATCAATCTCCAAACATGAATACCTGTTTTCGACTTAATTGATCCCTATTCGCCTTAGGATATCATAGTAAATGACCCGAGAAGGGTCTTTTGTCTGAAACAATCAATAATGGTTGTCTTGATATATGGCTGTGAACTCTCTTCTCCAAGCCTGATCATCCTCGTAGTCATCAATACTTGCAGCTCGATCTCGATGATCTAATACATGTTCCTCTACGTCCTCCTGCTCATCCTTGAGCCATGACTGCACTGCTAAGTATTGTAGATTAGATGTGAAAAGAGAATTATGAGTATAAAGAATAAACTGAAATTCGAGAATGAATGAAACTGTTCTCTATCAAGTTTATTTATAGAGTGTGTCGGTATTGGGATCCATTTTAGTTCTAATATTCTTTAGAATATTTGATTTCCGAAATCTGTTTGAATTGCTTCTTAATCAAGTTATAAAATTAGGAAAATAAGTTAAATTGTGTGTAGATCGCAACAATACTATATTCGATTTTTTATATCAATTCGGTTTTGTTAATAAATAAAGTTATTAAGATTGTGTATTTGCATTTATAATGTCTTGATACATTTATATTTCTAAGATTAGCTATCTTTGAATGACGAGTTTTATGATAACAATATGTTTTGTGAATTTAAAATTTCTTGTTAGAATTATATTTGGAAGATATTTAGTGTAAATAATCGAATATAGTTTGAATCTAAATTTTAAGTTAGGCGATTATTGGTATAGGTTAGGCGAGTTTTATGGTAACACAATTTTAAGTGTATTAGTTTGTTTAATTATGTGTAGAACTTAGCATATATCTTAATAATAGGCGTTTGTTGATCGGTTGTAATTTTCTAAATTATCGGTTGTACGGTTCTCCATGACTGGTTAGCATATCTTAACTGGTTTTTAGGGTGTCTAGATACATTTCCATGGTGTTTAAAAAATTGTGAAAAAATCTTAATAGTTATTATTGACTTGATGTTAAAAAATTAATTAAGGTTGTTACATAAAGGAAATAATACTTAGCTAACCGATTTTAAATATGGTTAAGGTAAACCAGAAGCTAATTTTTTTTAACTAATTGGTATAGGTTGCAAACTTATTGGAAAACCGGTTACTGAATCAAGGTAAGGAAATGAAATTACCATTTCTATGGAAAAGCTAACCCTAATTTCCTTACAAAATTTAATCAAAATTAATTATTAAATATAGGTTTTCTGCAACAGGTATCGATATTCTAACTGGTTAGCATGGAGAAGATAATGAATTATAGGGTATGGTCTTTTCAGGTTTAGTCAGCTGACCAATAATTTTGTGGGTTTAACTCGGTTAGGTATTAGATAGTATACACGTTTTATCAGCCAAAGTGCAAGACTGTTTTAACCTTTATGAGCTGGAAAAATAATAAAAGGAAGCAGTGGCATTGTTTGTAAATAACTGAAAAAATCTGGGTAGTTTCTATTTTGTATTTCTGTTTTAATAGTATAGACTAGATTATAATCCGCGCATTAGCGCGGAACAATTTTGTTCTTACCAATATTATTTTATTTTGTGAGTTTTCTTTTAAAATTTTATTTGGATCTACACATTTTCATATGATGCACTATGTCCATTTATGACTATTGTATGTTTTGAAATCCGGACTCAACCGACAGTCATATCAAATTTAACCATGAACCAGATGATCAGCTGGGTTAAGTTGATGAAAACTCAAGGAATAGTTGAACCGTTTTAAAACCCATATCCAACTGCCCAACTGGCAAAACCCTTGATTTCAGTGAACGTCCAATCAAACCGATTTATCCGGATTTGATAATTACACATCAAAGATATCATGTTTTATCCATCTTAAAGTTTTTTTTCTATATTTATTTTCTAATAATCAATACTAATTCTTCTATAAATTTTGAAATTTATATTTATATTATTTACTGTTATATTTTAGTTTCTCAACTTTTTTTTACATACCAGAAACTTGAAAACAAATTTGAAGATACTGATTTTTTTTTTCTTAAGTTTTTATTGATGGTTTGAAAAAGTTGAACATAACATTCTAAAAAACTTAAGCCTATAATTTTAGTAATCATCAAACAAAGCTTTAAGTTATTAGTTTACCATGTTCTGACAATAAAGTAATAATCATTTGTTATCTCGCTCTTTCTTCTTTTGCGGTTACCACAATTTGCAAGTTTGAGTTGTTATGGTTATTTATTGTGCTATCAATTTATGTTTCCTTTAGCCGTATGTTTTAGCAACCCTTTATGGGCTCTTTGTTTCCGGGGATTTGTTCGTTTTCCGCCGGTTTAGTTTCTGGTGAATGTTCTGTCTTCTGCCAGCTTTGTATCCCAAAAACGCATCCTATCATGTTTAATAAAAAGTATATCTTCAGATGAAAAAAAAAATCATTTGTTTTAAAAAAATTTATGAGTATTTGTTACAAAGGATATTTTATATATGTTTGGAGATCTTATATATGGAGCATCCTAGTTATAAATATAGAAACGACTATACTAATATTTTTTTTGAAAATATCATCAAACCCAGTCAAACCCAGTCAACCACATTGACCCGTGACCCAAAAACTTTTCTAATTCGATTGCCGGTCCATTTTTTTAAAGAATTAAATCATAAAAAATCTACAATTCACTCAAATCACCTAAAACACCTAAACTATAGTATGTTTTGAAATCCGTACTCAACCTGGAGTCATACCAGGTTTAACCACGAACCGAATGATCATTTGGGTTAGGTTGATAAAAACCCAAAAAATAGTTGAAGCGGTTGAAAACCATACCAAACCGGCAAATTCCTGATTCCAGTGAACGTTCAATCAAACTGATTTACCCGTATTCGATAATTACACATCAAAGTTATCATGTTTTATCTATCTTAAAGATTTTTTATGTATCTAATTTCTAAGGTTATCTCCAACCATGCACCAAAACACCAAATTTGGTGTCAATTCTTTTCCAATAATGCACCAAATTCAACATCAAATATATATTTTGGTGTTCTTTGAATAGTAGTTCACCAAATTAGGTGTTAATATAATAAAATTGTTGTTTATTAGTTAATTAAACCATACATACATTTATATAAATTATTTATACGTTCATATATAGCATACATACGTTAATAAGAATCAATGTTATATATGTTTATAATGTCATATAACTCTTATTTATTAATTTTACGTATAATATTTTTAATGTGTATTTTGCAATAAATTATTAAATGTTATGATTAGTACAAATTTATATTAATTGTAGGGGTCATAATACAATTATATATTTTTGTAAAAAAAAAAATTGAGGTTCAATCTATTATATAAATAATTAGTATTTATCAAAATTATTAAAAATAAAAAATCTTAAATTTAATATTATAATAATAAAAAATATTTTTTTTGGTGTAAGATTTGATGTTGTGGTTGGAGTTTAGAAAGAACATTATTCACCAAAACACCAAATTTAGTGTTATGGTTGGAGATGGTCTAATAATCGATACTAAACTGTATCTTTAGAAATTTTGACCTTTAGATTTATATTATTTTACTGTTACATTTTAGTTTCTCAATTTTACAAAGTCTTATATATGGAGATCATATTTAACAATATAGAAACGATTATAATAATATTTTTTAAAATATCATCAAACCCGATTAAACCGAGTCAAACCACATTGACCCGTGATCCAAAAATGTTTCTGATACGGTTTTCGGTCCAATTTTGAACTAAATCATAATAACTTCTATAATTCACTCGAAATCACCTAAAATATATTTAAAAAATCAGGTGTTCCTAAATACGATATTTAATACACACTCCTAATTTAATCGAAATTAATTATTAAATATAGGTTTTCTGCAACAGGTATCGATATTCTAACTGGTTAACATGGAGAAGATAATGAATTATAGGGTATGGTCTTTTCAGGTTTAGTCAGCTGACCAATAATTTTGTTGGTTTAACTCGGTTAGGTATTAGATAGTATATACGTTTTATCAGCCAAAGTGCAAGACTGTTTTAACCTTTATGAGCTGGAAAAATAATAAAAGGAAGCAGTGGCATTGTTTGTAAATAACTGAAAAAAATCTGGGTAGTTTCTATTTTGTACTTCGGTTTTAATAGTATAGATTGAACAAATAGAAGAAAGTGGAGCTCAAACGAATATTTAGCATCACTCAATTTTATTTTATTTTGGATTTTGTTTTCTGTGGCCCGTATGGAGTTTTCTCTTCTGTGTGTTTCAAGTTATATCATCAAACGGGATAACGTTCTTGTTTTAAGTTGTTTCTTCCTTTACTGCCAAAAGCTTTTCAAGATTCTTTCGAAAACTTCCTTTTATTTTTTCTAGGAATAAGTTGCAGTTTTCTATCTGTCAAGCATTGATTTTTAAGTTCTTCATTCTAATGGTGCTCTGAGGATCTTAGAACAGAAACGGAACCCTCTTTTAAGATCTCTGGTCCGAAAAGATTACGTCTTTATGCAGACATGTCTTTTAAGTTCCTCACTGATCTGAACATGGTTTTGATATCTCCACAAGTGTTCTTTTAGAACAACTTTACTGTTTGAACTTTTAGTAGCACGAGTGGCACATGCATTTTTCACTGATCACACTGATATTTTCCCTTGTTCAAAAACGCGGTGAAGTCGGCCGTGAACTCGCCGGAAAATCGGTAGGCGACAGGCCACCGCCGCGATTTCAGCATGTGCGGCCAACAAATCGTTATTCCTCAAATTTCCGTTTTTCTTTGAAGTTCTGTGTTCGTAATCTGATTTTATTTTCATTATATATGTTTTAATTAAGTTAAATCTATGAGAAATAAAAGCTGGAATCACGAAATAAGAAAGAAAAAAGCTCGACGGCGTAGAATTAGGGTTTGCATAGCGTGAGGTTGAGGAAGAAGACAGAGTTGGAGACAGGGTTAGTTTCGTAAATTGGACTTCTTTAAACAAACAAACAAAAATTAAAAAATACACGGGAAAGGGTCGAACATGTGATCTCAGAGGCATTTAATGACCGACATGTACCACTAGACTATGACATACTTACAACATTACTCTACGAAAACTAGTATATATAATAAACACATCCGTAAAATATAAAAACTAGGCCCCGAGTACTCCCCGCTTAATCCCCGAGTTTTCGATAAATCGCTAGGCCCGGGGCAACCGCGCGTACAGCGCCTAACGCAATTTCGAACAAGGATATTTTCTCACTGATCGCATGAATAGCTATCCTTAATGAAAATTTGCTGATTCAGGTCTCTTGAATGGATTCACAAACGCAAGAATTACTTGCCAATCTTCAAGCTCAGCATGAACATATGATGGCAATGGATGAAGATAACAATCAGGAAGGAGAAACCTTACTAGCAGCATCAGAGAGTGAGACATTTTCTATTTTAAGCTCCTACAAAACACGTTATTGTTGTTGGATGAGACAAGCTTACCAGACCCTTACGTTATTGTTGTTGGATAAGCTTACCTTGGGTTGCAAGTTACAACAACATGTGATTCTCTCTTTTTCAAATATTATGTTTAAAAAGCTTGGATTTTTAATTATATGAATTTTTCTTATGATTTGCATGACTAGAATATGATTTTTTAAGAAAAAATTAGAGTTTTCTATCCGTTTAGTCTCGTCTGGTTAGGTCCATTTAGGCCCGTCTGGTTAAACCCGTTTATATTTAGATCCGTCTGGTTAGATCCATCTGGTTAGGCTCGTCTGATTAGGTCTATTTAGGCTCGATTAGGCCCGTCTGGTTAAACCCGTTTATATTTAGTTACGTTTAGATCCGTCTGGTTAGATCCATCTGGTTAGGTCCGTCTGGTTAAACTCGTTTATATTTAGACCCGTTTAGACCCGTCTGGTTAGATCCGTCTGGTTAGGCCCGTCTGACTAGGTCCATTTAGGCCCGTTAGGCCCGTTGATAGATGGTTGGTTTGTACTTTATCATTGTGGAACCACCATTGAGTCTCCTTTGAGAATCTTCCGTTCTTACAACTCTTCACATATTGGTCAGTATCGGTCGGTCGTTAATGCAACCAAGCAAGAGGAAGGCTCAGATTTGTGGAAGAACAAAGAGAGCATAGATTTAATAAAATGATGAGTTTAAGAGCTGAATGTACCTTTTCAGTCGAGCTTGAGAGCATGGAGAGGATGCTGATGCAGATACAACTCACCGTCATGGCTGGAGACTACGAATCATACAGAGTACTTACAAAGAATAAAAATGGTCAGATCCTCCCCTATGTATAAAGTTGAACATTATAATGCAGAAAACGCCGCAAATCCAAACGTTTCAGTCATTCTGTACATCTTCTCAACACTGATCTTTTACCAATATGTGTATAGCATTGGATGCTAAAGCAATCCACTATGAACGGGTGAAGAATCGAGCTCTCAACAATCTGAGACTACTCAGGAGGAAGAAGACGGTCATGAGTTGTTATAACAAACTCGCTGGCTACGTGTCCTACTCTGATTCGTCATCCTTTTATAACATAAGGATTTACATAACCGGCTGAGATGACTAAACCATTTACTTAATCGATCGAGAAATGGATTCAAACTGATCTTGGTTTAAGTCTTTCCCGCCATGAACCAGAGCAGCTAGCCTTTGTCTTCTTAATTCGATCTTTCTACATAAGTTTAGGTCCATAGATCAACAAATATCTATAGGTATATAAAGCATTGAAGAGGGTCATTCATATTAACGAGTAAGACTTTAAATTAGTTTTGAAATGCAGATTCATATAAGCACTCTCACCCTCAAATAGAAGTGGAAACAATTTTATCTACTGAACCTTTTACTATCGTATCAAATACATGAGATTAGCTTATATATTGGTCCTACCACACAAGCGAGTTGAGATGTCTCATCAAAGTGATATTAATATTTAGGAAGAACATCTTTGTATTTAAGATGACTATATACGAATTTAGGAAGAGAATGGAAACATTTAAGAGAGAGAATATTTCTTGTGGGATGGAATATCCTTTTAGGTTTAGGTTAGACCAATGGCCTATATATATATTGTAATCTCTTACTCATAACAAAACAACACTTGGAAATTTATTCTCTCTACATTCTCTCTAATCTATCCCTCTAATTCTCTTAATACTTTTAAATTCTATCAAGTGATAGATTGTAAAGAAAACATTACAAGGGGGAAAACACTCGAGAGAGAGATGAAAAGATTCCAGTCCAAGATAGAGGAGAGATCAATCCCAGAGACTAAAGGGGAAACCATTCATCAAATGAGAATCCCATAACGTATAGTGTGTCTAAGCTAAGCAAATTTCACGGCTCTGATCAGCAAATTCATTACTTGAGAATATAGATTTATACATGGTTCGAACAACATTGACTTGAAGCAAATTCTCCGAGCTTGGCTCTTTCAACATTTTATTGCATCCGTCAGTGTTTTCTTCCTGGTTAAGTTGTTGTTTTAACAGTAGAGATGGAAGTAAAATGTTGGAGAAATAACATTTTGATTTATTGTAATGAAACCAAGTTATCCGAATGATGGAGAGAAGCAAATGTTGGCGTATCAAACAGGGCTTTTAAAGAACCAAGTACCTTCCTCTAGATCTCACGAGAATCACACCCACGATTGATACTGAAAAAACAAACAGAATCATCAGAGCCCATCTCTTTCTTTTTGCATGGTGACACATAGGGTTGGGCATTTTACCCGAACCCAAATCCGAACCCGTCCTGATGTAAGACTCAGACGATGGAGTCTCACTCGGTGGTGGATGGAAGAAACAGGTTGGCTATGTCGCTCTCTCCTGTTACTCAAGGGATGGTCGTGTGTAAGAGATGGGATCGAACAGGCTGGCTTTGACGCTCTCTCCCGTTGAATCAGTGGATGGTAAGGCTGGTGGATCGAAGGCACCACAGAGATGATGAACGAGTCTCTGATACTGCACAAACACTTGTCCTCTTTGTGAATCGCACACAAGGAACACAAGCAAACAAGAACAGGCGGCTGCTGCTCAAGAAGGGCGAAAATCGCAAAAGGTTTATTGATGTCAAAAGCTGACTAACACAATGATACAAAGTTGTTTAAGTACAGAAACAAAGAATAACAAAAAGGAAAAACAAATATCTCGGCCTTGAATGAGAATCGCCGAGTTACACAGAAAAGGAAAGTGTGTAATCTTTCCTTGGCAGCCAATCCTTGAGTGGGTGGGCCGACTTGCCTCGTTAAAAACCTTGGGAGTAAAACCACTTTGGGATAAAACCACCCAAGGGAAAAAGAGTGCAAGAGAGTCCACCAACTCTCGGACTTAGCATGGGCCGAGCCGGATGGTAAAGACTTGGCAGTGTCCGGCCCGTGTCTTTGGTGAAGAAGGTCCAACTCCTTTGTTGCTTACACAGTCCACGTCCCCTGTGCTATCCACGTCGCTTACACGGTCCAAATCTCATGTGTTATCCATATTGCTTACACAGCCCAAGTCTTCTATCGCCTCTCGCTTCTTGGGCTCATTCTTGAGGTAGTCTCCAAGTTCCATTGAGTTCATGAGGTTCTCTACTGCAGTGTTGAATCCTTACCTGATCCTCCTTGTCCTAGATCGAGTCATTGGAGCTTCCTTGACCTCAGGTATGGCTTGTGGATGGGTGCTGGGTTGGATGTCCTCATCATTCCCACCCTCTTCAGAAGGTTTTGTCCTCAAAACTGGATCATCTGCATCATATGGAGACAAATCAGTCACATTGAAGCTATGTGAAATATTGAGCTCACCCGGGAGTTCTAGTTTGTAGACATTGTTGTTGATCCGTTCTAGAACTTTGAAGGGACCATCTCCCCTAGGCGCCAGCTTCGAGCTTCTCTTCTGTGGAAACCTCTCAGGTCTCATGTGGAGCCAAACCCACTCTCCTGGCTCAAAGACTAACTCCTTGCGGCCCTTGTCTGCTCGCCTCTTGTACTCTTCAGTCTTCTTAAGAATGTTGTCTCTTGCTTTCTGGTGTAGCTTCTTAACAAACTCTCCTTTTCTGAGACCATCTAGATTAACTTGCTCAACTTGGGGAATTGGCGACAAATCAAGAGGTGTTAGTGGGTTAAAACCATACACAATTTCAAATGGAGACATTTTAGTAGCAGAATGTGTAGCATGGTTATAGGCAAACTCAATGAATGGCAAACAATCTAACCATGTGTTTAAGTTCCTACCAAGAGTTACCCTGAGTAAAGTAGATAAGGTACGGTTTACCACTTCGGTTTGACCATCCGTTTGAGGATGACAGGTTGTGGAGAATAGAAGTTTTGTCCCGAGCTTCCTCCACAATGTATTCCAAAAATGGCTCAAGAATTTTGTGTCTCGGTCAGATACTATGGTCCTTGGTATACCATGTAAGCGTACCACCTCCTTGAAGAATAGATCAGCAACTTGTGTGGCATCATTGGTTTTGTCACATGGAATGAAGTGAGCCATCTTGGAAAATCGATCCACAACAACAAAGACAGAGTCTTTGTGTTTGATCTTAGGCAACCCTAGCACAAAGTCCATAGAAATATCCACCCATGGGGCGTTAGGAATATGTAAAGGTAGGTAAAGTCCATGAGGATGTAACCTGGATTTTGCTTTGTGACAAGTTACACATCTTGCACAATGCCTTTCAACGTCCCGCTTGAGGTGCGGCCAGAAGAAGTGATCAGCTACCACACCTAGTGTCTTTTCCACTCCAAAATGGCCCATAAGACCTCTTCCGTGTGCCTCCTTAAGCAGTAGCTCACGCATTGAGCATTGAGGAATGCACAGCCTCTTGTCTCGGAATAGGAACCCCTCTTGAAGATAGTATGATCCGAACGCTCCTCTTCCACAGGCTTGGTAAGCCTCTCCTAGTTCTGGATCATCTTTGTATAGCTCTTTGATGTGTTCAAATCCTAGAACCTTGGCTTCCATGGTAGCTATCAGGGCATGCCTCCTTGACAAGGCATCAGCTACCACATTCTCCTTTCCCTTCTTGTACTTGATCACATAGGGAAATGTCTCTACAAACTCCAACCACTTAGCATGTCTCCTCTTGAGTGATGTCTGACCTCTTAGGTGCTTAAGTGTCTCGTGATCAGTATGGATGATGAACTCCTTGGATAACAAGTAATGCTGCCATGTCTCTAGTGCTCGCACCAAGGCATACAATTCTTTGTCGTAGGTTGGGTAGTTCAGAGAAGCACCACTGAGCTTTTCACTGAAGAAGGCCACTGGTTTCTTCCTCTGGTGTAACACAGCTCCGATCCCTATGACAGACGCATCACACTCTACCTCGAAGACCTCTTCAAAGTCGGGTAAGGCCAGAACCGGCGCCTGTGTAAGCCTTTCTTTGAGCAGTTTGAAGGATGATTCTTGCGCTGGACCCCATGAGAATGGCACATTCTTCTTTATCACGGCGGTAAGAGGTGAGGCCACCGTACTGAAGTCCCTCACAAACCTCCTATAGAAGCTAGCTAAGCCATGAAAACTCCTTACATGACCGACGGTTGTTGGTGTAGGCCACTCACGGATGGCTTTGACCTTCTCCTCGTCCACTTGTAGTCCCTGTTCACTTACTACAAAGCCTAAGAAAACAAGCTTGTTAGTACAGAAGGTGCACTTCTTTAGGTTAGCATAAAGGCCTTCCTTCTGAAGTGATTTGAGCAATAGTTCAAGATATGAGATATGATCATCTAGGTTCTTACTATATATAAGTATGTCATCGAAATAGACAACTACAAATTTACTTATGTAAGCACGAAGAACCTGGTTCATGAGTCGCATGAATGTACTTGGGGCATTAGTTAAACCAAAAGGCATAACCAGCCACTCATACAATCCTTGCTTTGTCTTGAATGCGGTTTTCCACTCATCTCCTTCTCGCATCCTAACTTGATGGTATCCACTCTTCAAGTCCACCTTTGAGAAGATGGTAGAACCACTTAACTCATCCAGCATGTCGTCTAAGCGGGGTATAGGGTGCCTGTATTTGATCGTGATGTTGTTGATTGCACGGCAGTCCACACACATCCTCCATGATCCATCCTTCTTGGGTACTAAGAGTACTGGCACAACACAAGGGCTGAGGCTCTCCCTAATGTACCCTCTGTCCATGAGGTCTCTCACTTGCCTCTCGAGCTCCTTAGTCTCCTCCGGGTTCATCATGTATGCTGGCTTGTTAGGTAAGGCTGCGCCAGGGACAAGATCGATTTGGTGTTCAATCCCACGGATTGGAGGTAAGCCAGGCGGAAGCTCTTCAGGGAAGATGTCCTGAAACCTGTCTAACACAGCCTGTACTCCTGTGGGTAACACAAGCTCACCTGAACCTGAACTTAAACACTCCTTAAACAACATTAGTAGCACAGTGCGCTTGGCACTAAGAGTTTTACAAATATCCCCACGAGATATATAGAGACTGGATTTGCTAGACTCAACTTCCTTGCTCATATGTACTTGTAAATCATGTACCTCAGTTGGTGTAAGAGGGGCAAGAGTGAACTTACAATCCTTGTGTAAGAAGGTGTACTGGTTAGTACGTCCATTATGACTCGTGGCTCGGTCATACTGCCATGGTCGGCCAAGCAAGAGGTGTCCAGCTTGCATGGGTACTACATCACAAGTAACTTGGTCTTGGTACTTCCCCACACTGAATGGAACAATGACCTGCTCCGAAATCTTCAGCTCTGTCTCATCATTGAGCCATCTCAGCCTGTATGGTCTTGGATGCTTGGTCTTAATAAGACCTAACCTGTCTACCATATGCTTGCTAGCCACGTTAGTGCATGAACCTCCATCAATGATCAGATTACATACCTTGTCCTTGACAGTGCATCTAGTGTGGAAGATGTTTTCCCTTTGAGCTGCCTCAGGGTTGATCATGACACTTAACATCCTCCTGGTCACAAGCAACTCTCCAACGTCAGGATATGCAAGCTCTTCTTCTGGTTCGTTTGGATCATCCTCAAGCTCATCTTGTGATTCATACTCTCCATCGTTGTGGATAATCATTACTCTCTGGTTTGGGCACTCTCTAGCCATGTGTCCCCTGCCTTGACACTTAAAACAAGTGATGTCACGAGTTCTCTGATTAGTGATAGGTGTATAGTTTTCCCTATTCTACTGCAAGTGCACAGTTAATGCAATCGTAGTATATAAGGTATCGAATCCCACGAGGACTCTCAGTCACACAATAGATTATTAGTAATTCGGATTAAATTAAGCGAAGCAGATGTGAAAGCAGTAAACGAAATATCAAAGCGAATCAAGTGAGTTTGTAAACAAGGAAGCAAAGCGTTAGGTATCAGGAGTTCTCAGGAAATCAGGAACGCAAGCAATCAATCTATCTAGATCCAATCAATAACTATTCTAGAACTCAAACACTGATATATAATTAACCAAATTCCTTTGCGATAATTCTCTAAGTCTAAGTGCAGCAAACCAAACTCTCGTTTGCGAGAACTAACAGATTAAACTAGCATTAATTCCAAGTTTGATATGTTCACAATTAACCTGAACCAAACTTCCGTTTGCGAACAGTTTAATTGCTTATCTAAGTTCTTTCTAGTTAAATTAACCAACTTCCGCTGAATTAATCAACCTAACATCATAACTCTGATTAGCTACTTCAGATTAAGCATTAAGAACAACTTAGATAAAGAACTAGCAGATATAAATCTCTACAGATTAATTAAACTATAATTCTCTGAAATCCCTAATGAGAATCCTTCAACCTAACAGGTAAACTACTCAGACATGTTCATCGAAACAGAAAACATCTTGAATAGAAGACCAAATATCATAAAAACAGAATAATCAACAGGGGTTCGAAATCAAGTCTCTTTCGAGAACAAAACCAGCCCCTAAAATCTCCTAAGAGAATAAAACTTAGTTATTTCTGCTTAGCCTAAACAATGGCTTAAAAACTCTATTTATAACCTAAAACACGAATTGGGGCTTCTTTGTAAATATCAGAAACTTCTGGGCAAAACTGCAATTTCATCATTCTTCATTAAACCGTCGTTTGGCCCATCTCGCTGGTGCAACGATCGTTGCTAGAGTGCAACGATCGATGCAGCTCGGAAATATCAACAGTGAACTTGATCTTTCGGCCAAATACTCCAATTAGCTCCAGAAAATGCTATAATCACCAAATATGCTCCAAATGTGCTTGTACCTAATAAATACCTGAAAAGACTCTAAAACATAGTAAAAGACTCGATAAATGACACACATACCATGGTTAAAATCTCTAAAATCCATGGTATATCAACTCCCCCACACTTAGCTCTTGCTTGCCCTCAAGCAAGACAAAGAACTAAATGTAGTCAAGAGGTTTGAAAACTCTTCAGAAACTCATTTCATCCTAGAAGCTACAATACTCAGATTCCCCTTAGTAAACCACTGAAAGAATCGATCACAGGATATCAAGACCAACATGTACTTCCCCCACACTTAGCAACTGTCCTAGGTAAACTCCACAATCACATTCAAGCATTCAAATTCTCCCTACTGACTTCTGCAAGTATTTAAGTGCGGTCTCACCTAAGGAGTATCGATCTAAAGGCACATGGATTCTTACCTAATCAGCCCTAGACCACCATACTATCTTTCTCTAGTCCCTTTCTTCTCTTTCCCTTCTTTAACAACTGATTTTTCCCCACTGGGTATCATTTTATTTTTTTTTATCAGTGTTCTTCCCGTTATGGGGTGTACTTTGGACACATTCCATGGATCACATGAGAGATAATAGTGTTTGCTACCATTCCCATGACCACTTCGGAGTTACTAACTCATCCTCAGTTTATTATCTTTTTTTTTTACTTTATAGAAGGGGAGAAGGGAACTAAATAGGACAGGTTTACAGGCTGTGTCAGAACTAACAGGGAATCCGACATAAAGTATACCAAGCCCTTAGGTGAGAAAATCTAAGTCAGTATTAGGGGTGAAGTCAGTAAAAGGATCCTCTGATACCTGAAGTGATGTGGGTGTTCCCAGTAGGTTGATCCGTGTCTGAGTTTTCTAACAGTCAGAGATAGATCCTGCAACTTCATCCCAATGGTTACTTAAGTTCCTGCAAGTTTTGTAAATCTCCTCCGAAAATCATAGTTTCTTACTTAAACAATTTTGACTCAATAAAACAAAAATTTTTGAAAAACGGACTGACTCTTAAGAAAACAGAAAGATATAAGTCAGTAGCACCTCCCCCACACTTAAGACACACTGTCCCCAGTAGTGTCCAGCGAAGGATTGGTAAAAAGAAAGAAAGATTATTAATGGATGTTTAAGTTCTGTCGGGTTTTTACCTCTGTCGCTCATGCATCGATCGTTGCACTTAGTGCATCGATCGTTGCTTGGCGATTTTTCGTTGAGTGTCGATCGTTGCTCAAAGCAGCAACGATCGTTGCAATGCGCATATCGGATCAGTCAGCAAGTTAGCAGGTTAGTTCGTCGGTTTATGTCAATTTTCAATCCTGCAAGCTGAAAACACTAGAAACAGAGTAAAATCGAAATAACAAATATGTCTGATCAAGCATAAACATCCAAACATAGCAAATCCTAAAAATAAACGAAAAACAAAAGTGCAAGAAAAGATAAAAAGTCAGAATACAGAACCGAAAGTCTGAACATGGGGATCACTCTCACTCGCTCACATCATCTATCCCACCATACCGTGCATCGTCATCGGCTGCCTCAGCTGCGGGATCAGTATCAGTCGGGGAAGGAGGAGTCGGGGATCGATGTCTGCGTCGAGAAACGTGTACGGGCTGATGGACCTGTGGTGGCCTCCTGCAGCTGCGCATGAAGTTCCAAACAACTCGGAACATGCTATCGGATCTCTCTCTCCACTCGGCATCAGAATATGCACCGTAAGGCATCGTAGGCTCGGGAAAAGGACCTACATCGTCGACTGGGGCAGGCGCTGGCGCAGAGGAGGACGAAGCTCTCGCAGAAGGCTCTCCCAGCGGATGAGCCATAGTAGGTACTGCACATCGATCTCTAGCGGAAGGGTGGAAGCTCAAATCATCAATGGTATCGATCCGAGTGTACCTGGCAGCAGGAAGATCGATGCCATACTGTGTATCCTCAGGGTCGTAGTACACCCACACTCGCCCTTCCTTCAGCCACGTAGCACTCTGCAAGTGACTGAGATCCAGGAACTCGCGCTCAGTAACGCACTCTATACCCCCCATAGGGATCCCGCAGTGTCTGAAAATAGGAGTGAGAAGACTCCCTACTGTCTCCTTGCGCGCGCCTTCATAAGGCTTCTTCTGCAGCTCGCAAAGGTGATGGGCAAATATAGCTCCTAGGTTCACCTTCTCAGCCGGGTTCCTCACATCAGTACCCCTGAACTGCTCCTTCAGCCCTCTGAATAAAACCTCCATCTCGGTCTTGCGCATCTTGTTCGCCTCATGCTTGCACAGTAAAGTGCGTCCCAAGATACGCAAGACATACCTGAGAACCGGATGCCTAACCTGAATCACTGGTGTAAGCCGTGAGTGATATCGTCCACCTCCAATGTACTCCCAGAAATCACGAGCCTCTGACGCTTCCCACGGAAGGGATAAATCTGTGCGTGGCTGCGTGGTGCTGAACCCGTAGATCCTACAGATATCGAGAAGGGGCACTCGATACCTTGCTCCGAGACACATGAAAGTGAAAGTGCCTCCTTGGGCATTCCTGCTCTCTGGGTTTGGGTATACAACCCTGCACGTGGCAAGCAACTGCCTCACAAGCTCTGGGTACAAATCGTAAGGCTGCATCGGCATTGTCCCCAGACCAATACCTCTGCACAGCTCCATCACCTTTTTGTCCATTCCGAGACTCTTGCAGGTTGAGTAATCAGCGAACTTTGTTGGCGCTATCTCCATACCACACCAACCATTATACAACAGAGTGTCGTATTCATCCCAGTACTCGTGTAGCGGCCTTTCTGCGAAGTCATCTGATTTTAGTATCCCCTTAATTGAACCGTTCCAGATGCGATCAGACTCAATCAAAACTTTCTCTGGCCTTGGCCATGGCTGTCCTATGGTCGCATGAACCAAATGATACGGCTGTGGAGGGTCTGATTCCCTGTGTAACCATTCCGGTGGCGGAATGTATTGTCGTGAGGCGCTTGCAGCTTGTGCTCGTTTCTTGCGGGGTTGATTCCGGGTTGCCATCTGCAAAACAGAAAATTTGAACAAATTAGTCTCGGCAACTCTCTGTTGAATCGTCGTGCAACGACCGTTGCAATATGGTAGCGATCGTTGCAGGGCGATTCCGTGCAATCGAACATTTCCCCAGAATCGTCGAGTAACGACCGTTGCATCAAAGGCAGCGATCGTTGCAGGGCGATTCTGGCCGCAATCAACAGTCGACAAATTTCGTTCCAAATCATGCAAGCAATCACACAGTCGGCAACAATATATCATCTAGCATCCTAAATCATACCTATTTGGGCATGCATTGATCAATTTCGGCTCAAAAATCTAACAATCTAGAACCCCTAAAAATCCAATCTGAAAGCTTGAAAATTGAAGAACATTACCTTGATTCCTTGAGATATGGCTAAAGGAAATGGATTGGTCGGTTAAAAACGAGTGAAATTGAACTTGAAAACAGGAAATTTGATGGAGAAATGGTGTTTTTCGGGTAGAGGCTCGGAGTGTCGACCAAAGGAGTTTTGAGAAGAAAAAGAGAAAATAGGGTTTAAGGTAACTTACCTGGTCGTGGCTGCAACGATCGTTGCAGGGCAGCAGCGATCGATGCTGGTTGAATCTAATCGATTCCGGTTTAGCGACATGTACCTTAATTTTCGATTAAGACCAATTGCAACGACCGTTGCACATGTAAGCAACGATCGTTGCCCCTATCCAGACTTGGTTCTGTATCTGAAAAACTTAGTAAAGACAAATAAAAACGTGAAATCCTAAGAAAAACACTAAAAAAAATATGAAAAAGAAAAATAATTAAACCTAACAGTGGGTTGCCTCCCACTCAGCGCTTGTTTTAAGTCATTAGCTTGACTTTTGGAAAGGGGTCAGACTCATGGAGGTTTCAACAGAGACTTTGAGTGTCTCTGTGAATGCCTTATCATCCATGGTGGTGTGTAAGCAGTAGCAGCATGATGTCGTCCAAGGAACTTCGGGAGGAATGTAGGGTGAGATTGACATTTGGGTGTTTTAACGCTTTTTCCTGCATTCAAAACAGTGGAGTCAGGAGGCTTAAACTTAGAGGTTTTATGCTTTACCTTTGGCAAAGATTTGATGTTCGGAGCTTTCTGCTTATGAGTAGTTTTAGGCCTTGAAGATGCTAGAATGGGCTCTTGTGAAACCACCATCTTATTGTCAACCACCAATGTGCGCTGAGCCATATTTGTAGATTTAACGGGAGCTTTTGGAAATGGCAACGGAGGTTTATAGGCTCCTTCTTTAGCAGGTCCTCGAGATTTGGGTGAAACTGGTTCCTTTCGGGCTGCAACGATCGATGCGTGTGATGCAACGATCGATGCTGTCGTCTCAACTCGTGTTTCAACTGTAGTCTCGGGTTTATCTGTTTCTTGGTCCATTCCAGCCGTCTCAGACTCAAATTTCTCTTCTTGGCTTGGTCCTGCTTCAATCTGGGCTATCCAAGTCAAAAGATCCATGTCAATCTCTGCTGAGTCAGGTGCATCGAAGCTTTCGAGCTCTGGTAATTCAACATCAAATCCCCCTCTGCCTTCCACAAATTCCACAGCTTTGACTGCTAGACATGATCCATGATCCATTTGTGCATGATCCTGAGCGAGGATGTTGTTGTCAGGATCTTCATGAGAATCCTTCGTTGGGGTAGAACTTGGAATTTGATCCATCTGTGAGTCCAGCTGCTTTACACGAGTGCTCAAGGATTCAAATTTCTCATTCAAATTAGTGTACAGGTTCTCTAGCTTCGAGCTGAAAGAAGTTGAGTTCTGCTGTTGCCTTTCAATTGTTTGCTCTAACATCATCTCCAGTTTGCTCCTTTGTGTAGGAGATGCCAGATTGGAAGTATAATTACGGTCTCCTGATCCTAGAGCGTGCTTAGAACTCTGCCTTTGCTGATGTTCCAAGGTATGTCTATAAGAGTCGGCTCCAGCCATGTAGCGTACCTCTGCAAACTTATCAGTGTTTGCCTCTGCTCGGAACTGTCTCTCCCTAAGTAAGATGTCGTGGATGTCATCTATCTTACTCTGCATTTCAGCTACTTGCCCAACCAATACATGGTAATCTGGTAAGATGGGGTTTCCTTCCCCATCTATCTTCTAACCTTTTGCGTTGCATATGTGACCCTCTTGGTCTCGTAGAACGCCGTTTTCACCTTGAATTAAAATCAAAGGTTCCATGGCGCGGAACCTACCGAACGTCTCAGATCTTAGCATCGCTTATTATCGCCTAGTGTCGATCGTTGCAAGGAGAGCAACGATCGATGCAGTGCGAATTCCTGCAATCCCAAAAATCAAAAACGTGAGTAAACAAGAAAATTAAAAAGAACGCTTAGTCTAAATCCTAGTACTAAATCTATCAGTGAACTCAAAGAGTCCCCGGCAACGGCGCCAAAAACTTGATAGGTGTATAGTTTTCCCTATTCTACTGCAAGTGCACAGTTAATGCAATCGTAGTATATAAGGTATCGAATCCCACGAGGACTCTCAGTCACACAATAGATTATTAGTAATTCGGATTAAATTAAGCGAAGCAGATGTGAAAGCAGTAAACGAAATATCAAAGCGAATCAAGTGAGTTTGTAAACAAGGAAGCAAAGCGTTAGGTATCAGGAGTTCTCAGGAAATCAGGAACGCAAGCAATCAATCTATCTAGATCCAATCAATAACTATTCTAGAACTCAAACACTGATATAGAATTAACCAAATTCCTTTGCGATAATTCTCTAAGTCTAAGTGCAGCAAACCAAACTCTCGTTTGCGAGAACTAACAGATTAAACTAGCATTAATTCCAAGTTTGATATGTTCACAATTAACCTGAACCAAACTTTCGTTTGCGAACAGTTTAATTGCTTATCTAAGTTCTTTCTAGTTAAATTAACCAACTTCCGCTGAATTAATCAACCTAACATCATAACTCTGATTAGCTACTTCAGATTAAGCATTAAGAACAACTTAGATAAAGAACTAGCAGATATAAATCTCTACAGATTAATTAAACTATAATTCTCTGAAATCCCTAATGAGAATCCTTCAACCTAACAGGTAAACTACTCAGACATGTTCATCGAAACAGAAAACATCTTGAATAGAAGACCAAATATCATAAAAACAGAATAATCAACAGGGGTTCGAAATCAAGTCTCTTTCGAGAACAAAACCAGCCCCTAAAATCTCCTAAGAGAATAAAACTTAGTTATTTCTGCTTAGCCTAAACAATGGCTTAAAAACTCTATTTATAACCTAAAACACGAATTGGGGCTTCTTTGTAAATATCAGAAACTTCTGGGCAAAACTGCAATTTCATCATTCTTCATTAAACCGTCGTTTGGCCCATCTCGCTGGTGCAACGATCGTTGCTAGAGTGCAACGATCGATGCAGCTCGGAAATATCAACAGTGAACTTGATCTTTCGGCCAAATACTCCAATTAGCTCCAGAAAATGCTATAATCACCAAATATGCTCCAAATGTGCTTGTACCTAATAAATACCTGAAAAGACTCTAAAACATAGTAAAAGACTCGATAAATGACACACATACCATGGTTAAAATCCCTAAAATCCATGGTATATCAATTAGTGCTAGGGAACTTACCTTGTTCTGGCCGGTTGGGCTTGGGAGCCTCGGCTGTTTTGCCTTTGAACCGTGAGTCAATCTCCACGGTCTTCCCTTTCTCAAATGGTCTGGAGTTACTCGCAGCCCACGGTTGTGTTGGTTTGCTGCGACTTGTCATGGCTGTCTTACGCTTGATCTGTTGTTCCACTTGGACAGCAAGATGCAACAACTCATGTAGCCCACCATACTGAGCTCTCTCCACCTTCCTAGCAATGCGTTCTTGTAGACCATCAATGAACTGTGCTATGAGAGCTTCCTCGGATTCTTCTAACTCCAGCGAGTTCATGAGCTTCTCAAACTCCTCAAAATACTCATCCACACTTCTTGTACCCTGTGACAACTTACGGAACCGCTTTTGTAAGTCTCTATGATAATGTTCAGGGACATACCTAAGTCGTAGAAGGTATTTCATGTCACTCCAAGTGGCTACTGCTCCAAAGCGTTGCCTTCTCCTTTCAGCTATAGTTCTGTCCCACCAAGCTAACGCGTTCTCAGTGAGTTGTGCAGCAGCAACAGCAATCTTCTTGCGTTCTCCATAGCCATAACACTCAAAGATATGCTCCAGCCTTCTTTCCCAGTCCATGTACGCCTCTGGGTCTGACTTTCCTGCAAAAAGTGGAGGGGTTACTTTGATATCACGGTTTGTTTCTCTAGCCTCACCTTCCCGGGCTGGGTTCCTCCATAAAGGATCTTGACGCCTTGGCTGTGGACGTCTAAGGGGGTCAGGCGGTTGCCTATCCTCCTCTAAGTCCTGCATATCTTCATCTTCATCTCCAGCTTGATATCTTGGTGGTATAGGTGCTCCTCGGATTGGCCCTCTCCTCGGTGGAGCTTCTATGCGTCCTATACGCTTACCAAACTCTTGGCGCATTGTGCCAACTTGCTGGTTTATGTTACTCATCTCTTCTCTAATAGCAGTCATCATTTGTATGATAGGATCAGCGGGCTGTCTTCCTTCATCTCCCATGGTGTCTATCCTTGTTGTAAACCGGTTCAGTTTGCACTCAACAAAAACAACAAGCTATCAAGGTACCACAGAATAGATAATTGTGTAAAACAAAAACAAAGACAAGATTGCGTAACACAAGACAGAATTCTGTGCAAGCAATAGAATTGGAAAACTAACAATTTTTTTTTTTGACTTTTCTGGGTTTTATGAAATAACAACTAGCAAGATGGAATCAAAACAGGAAAACTACTAATTCTCAAAAAGAAATTCGACCAGGGAGCTAAGAACAGGATTTTTATGGGTTTTTTTATGATTTAAACAAGAACAGAAGCAAGAACAAAACAAACCTATTTTTTTTTTGGGATTTTAGATTAAATCAAAGCAATAGCAAAACAAAACAAAAAAAGTTAAGGGATAGAAAACCAAAGGTAGGAACCTTTGGCTCTGATACCAGATGATGTAAGACTCAGACGATGGAGCCTCACTCGGTGGTGGATGGAAGAAACAGGTTGGCTATGTCGCTCTCTCCTGTTACTCAAGGGATGGTCGTGTGTAAGAGATGGGATCGAACAGGCTGGCTTTGACGCTCTCTCCTGTTGAATCAGTGGATGGTAAGGCTGGTGGATCGAAGGCACCACAGAGATGATGAACGAGTCTCTGATACTGCACAAACACTTGTCCTCTTTGTGAATCGCACACAAGGAACACAAGCAAACAAGAACAGGCGGCTGCTGCTCAAGAAGGGCGAAAATCGCAAAAGGTTTATTGATGTCAAAAGCTGACTAACACAATGATACAAAGTTGTTTAAGTACAGAAACAAAGAATAACAAAAAGGAAAAACAAATATCTCGGCCTTGAATGAGAATCGCCGAGTTACACAGAAAAGGAAAGTGTGTAATCTTTCCTTGGCAGCCAATCCTTGAGTTATGGGTGTGGGTGGGCCGACTTGCCTCGTTAAAAACCTTGGGAGTAAAACCACTTTGCGATAAAACCACCCAAGGGAAAAAGAGTGCAAGAGAGTCCACCAACTCTCGGACTTAGCATGGCCGAGCCGGATGGTAAAGACTTGGCAGTGTCCGGCCCGTGTGTTTGGTGAAGAAGGTCCAACTCCTTTGTTGCTTACACAATCCACGTCCCCTGTGCTATCCACGACGCTTACACGGTCCAAATCTCCTGTGTTATCCATATTGCTTACACAGCCCAAGTCTTCTATCGCCTCTCGCTTCTTGGGCTCATTCTTGAGGTAGTCTCCAAGTTCCATTGAGTTCATGAGGTTCTCTATTGCAGTGTTGAATCCTTCCCTGAGCCTCCTTGTCCTAGATCGAGTCATTGGAGCTTCCTTGACCTCAGGTATGGCTTGTGGATGGGTGCTGGGTTGGATGTCCTCATCACGTCCTAAAAAGCCCGATCCCGATCCGAACCGATTTTAAAAAAATACCCGAATGGGGCTTAAATTAAAGTATTTCAGGTATCGGGTAATACCCGAATCCGAACCGAACTCGAACGGGTACCCAAAGTAACTCAATGTTTAATCTAGTTTCGGTTAGTTCTAATACTTTCAAGCATTTTTTAGTAGTTTGTGTAGTTTATGCTTTTATATTTTGGGTAATACATATATTTTTGAGTAATTTCTAATATTTTTAGGTAATTTAAGTATATATTTTTATGGGATAATTAGATATTTCAAATATTTTTTTAATATTTTGAGTAATTTTCCGAAATTTCAGAAAATTTATGGTGATTTCGGGTATTCGAATCCGATCCGAACCCGATATGTTTCGAAACGAACCCGACCCGATATTTAGAATTACCCGAATGGGACTTAAAATAAAGTATTTTAGGTATCGGTTAATACCCGAACCCAAACCGAACCCGAATGGGTACCGAACGCCCAGCCCTAGTGACACATCTATACTAATCATAACTCAACAAAAAAAAAACTCAAATTCTAAAATTTGGATGAATTCACGACTGGTAACATTGTTACTATTTATGGCTTACTTTCACAACCCAGTTAATGGAACAAAATTTATGTGTGTTTAAGTTTAAAACAACCTTAATTAAATTAATAATTTTATATGTAAATTATAGGTTAATTGTTTAGTGAAGAAATAACCATAGATATAAACTCTTATTTTTTTATGACATTTATATGTAAATCTGGCTACCGAACTTGCTCTTCGCAATAAAAAGTTTAACGGTGTGATTAGGATTATTTTTTGTCAACTGCAACTATTTACGTATTAATTATCATTAGCTGTCATAATATACGTGTTCTAAAAGATGTTTATCTTTCCTTTTGTTTCAATTAAATGTGGGAAAGAGCTGTTAGTATCTTACTCGCCATTTCCTTATTTAGCACTATCATCATTAAACAAAATGGATTCATCACCGTCTTAAAATCAGTATTCTAAAAAACTTTAGGCTAAACGAACCGTGATGCAACGTCTAATATCTAAACGCTATATCAGAAACCTAGATTATTACTAAACGGTCTAATCATTTCAAAATAAAATAATATATTAAATGTATCATGATTTATAAATAATAATATTAGTATAAATAATAATATTAGTTTGTTTGCCAAGGAAAATTTAATTTTAGTTTATTATTATAATATTTATGACATAATATATGAATTATCATAATTTATAAATAATAGTAAATGTTATATGAATTTATTATTATATCACGTTTCATGAAGCTTTTTAAAACACTGCTTAAAATACATTTTTATTACTACTATTATTTCAAAACTCAACATAATTTGCTTTAGAAATCACATTCGTTGTCTTTTTTTTTTTTTTTTTGAATCCATCCTCCTCTGTCTTATATCGGGATGGATTTGTTCTATTGGTTTGAATAAATTCCGGTTTTATAGCTGGTCAGTTTTGGTTGTGTTCGGGGGTTTTGTTCCCGGTCTTTTCCGCGTATCCTGATCTATTTCCAAGGTGTTTCTTATCCATGACGCCGTTATTTTTTTTCGATCTTTCTGTCTTTGTCGATCACTTTGAGTTGGTCTGTTACCCTCTCGAGTTGATTGGATCTTCTGGAGCCTCGGGTCGGTGGTGATTGATTCGCTGAGCCTACCACTTTTCTGCTGTGTCTATGGCTATTTTGTCGGATGACTGTTTCTCTAATCCTCTCTTAGATTAATATCTTTGCGCTTCCCCCTCACTTTTTCGCCATAGTGGTAACAGTGGTCAAGTATCAAATCCGTCGATTGGGTTTGGTCGATGTGAAGCTTTTTTGAAGATGGGGACGTTTTCTGGCGATTTTCTAGGTGATATGTAGATCAACATGAAAACATTAGCTTCTATAGGAGTTGATGCATCAGAGCAGGCGATGGGCGAATTCTCCGGCACCGATGATGCATGAGAGGAACTCTCTTAACGCACCATATGTACTACTTTCGGATCTCTTTATGACACATATCAGCCTCTCTGTCTCTCGATCTGTCGAGAATTCTTGTAGGCCTTAAGGTCCGTTAGTCTATGGATCTTGTATTTGTCATTTTCTGAACTTGTAATCCATTGGGTTTTTTTAATATAACTAAGTTGACAAAAAATCACATTCATCTAACCTATTTTAAGTATTTGATCCTGTGTTTATTGTTCCCATATTCCACCTGCCGTATACCAACTCTACATTAAAAAGGTTGTTTATCCAAAGAAAACAAACTAGATTTTGACCCGCACTTAAAAAGTGCGGGTTTAATTTTCTTTACAAATTTTACTTTTTATTCATTTTGTTAATAGTAGTTTAGATTTTTAATTATGTAATCTAATTTTGATTATAATTATTTAACCAACATTATAAACAGTGAGTTAGCAATTTAGTTTTTTTTTTAAATGAATTATGTGTTATTTGGAGGAGATATATCGTAAGGATTAAGAGATTAAAATAACGATTTCGCATTATATATTTTAATATGTGTTGTATCGTAAGATCATAGTTTGGAAAAAAATATATGTGAAAACACCTATTGTAAAAGTTATGTGGTATATGTTTAATTGTTATTATATTTATCTAAAATATTATTTTATAAAATACATGTTGTAGTCGTATATATAATTTGCAAATTTGATGGAACTATCCGTTAAAAACTTCATTCAAACATAAAGCATAATTTGACGCTTCAAATATTTGAATAATATAAGTATGAAATCATTTTATTATTTTTATTAAGTTTAAAATATATCTACTGAAATTATTTACTATATGCGAAATTTTTTATTGAAAATTTATAATCGAGATTGGCTAATTAATTTTTCAACCCGTTTAATTAATTAAATATTTTTCAGTTTGATGGAAAAACTTGCTAAAAAGTACAATCGTAAAAACATCAATCGTAATATGTATATATATATATATTTGAAAAAGATATTAAAATATATTATAAATATATTTTGAATTAAATCATAAATTAGAGAATCTTAATTTATATATAATAGTTGATGTATAAATTATTAATTATATTTATCAATTAATTTGTTTTGATTTTAATTAATTAGGAAAGTGAGACCTATTAGAATTTGGTTGTTTGGCTACATGTTTAATAATTGTCTTGTTTGGAAACATGGATTGTAGAGATAATGTTATATTCCCTAATTACTCTTAATGAAATTTAATTAAATCATTAATATACATTGTTTTACAGTTTTACCCTTAATGAAGGTTACAAATCCTAATAATATCAAGGGCAAATTCCAGGAACAACATTTATGTACCATGGCAAACCTTCCTGTTTTAATAGAATAGATAAGCCCACTCATAAAATCAAAAATACATAAAATTAGTTTGTTAATACATTGACACTCCTCGTAAGGTTTGTGTCGGCTGTTCCAATCTACACCAAACCGAAACTCGACAAATGGATCAAATGGAAAATTAAAATAGACATTTAATAATATGGACACAAAGCCGTTAGCTTTCCTTCCGATAGCGTCGTCCACAAAGGCAATCTCGCGTCCAAGTCTCTTTTGTTTCTGGCCACTTTCACCAACCTCGCGTCCGACACATCTACCTTATTTATTTCATTTTCAATCATTTCTTCTATTTTTATTTTTATTATTTATTATTTACTAGTATTACACAACCTTTATAGATTATCCATTGGGACAAAGAATCGACCTATCATAAAGCTCAAATCTCTTCCATTTTTATTGTTTTATGAATAAATACTCTTTCTTCAAGTCATATATATGTCTAATTGCTTAAGAATAATATTTTTCCTCATGTCCTATATTGCTTAATGAAGTTAAGAATTCTTGTTAGTCAAATATAATTGGGTAGTCACCAACTGGTTGTTAAGGCCCTTTAATCCCTGAATTAAGC
Organism: Orychophragmus violaceus; assembly: GCA_030180135.1. NCBI lineage: Eukaryota > Viridiplantae > Streptophyta > Magnoliopsida > Brassicales > Brassicaceae > Orychophragmus > Orychophragmus violaceus. The sequence continues at coordinate 104,389,408 of CM058232.1, read as the reverse complement.
AATTGAGCAGACACACTTTCTTCCTCGAATAACACTTCTGGCTAATCAAATTCTCTAGGTTATTAGAAAGCCTTTTTTTCAAAAAAAAATTCTCTAGGTTATTACAATACCTTCACACACAAAAAAAAAATATTTAATATATTTATTTGTAGACACATTCTCCATTTTGTATTTATTAATTATTATGTATAAAACAGAAAATCCTGACAAATGGAGTTAAATACTTCCCAACATTGCACGGCACTTAATAAGAAATGTGTGCCCGAGGTATTACTCAAACAAAACACTTAGAGCACCTCCATTAGGAATTTTAAGGGCTTGGGGTTCTTAACTATTCACGTGGGTCCCACGTGAATAGTTAAGAACCAGGTTCTTAAAATCCTTATTTAAGAACCGGTTCTTACACTGTTCATGACACGTGTCACACAACGATTGGTCCGTTTTTTTTTTTTAATTTTTTTTTTTTTTTTTTTACGTTTCCCAAAAAAAAAAAAAAATTTTTTTTAAGAACCCCATAAGGGAGTTCACTGATGGAGATGCTCTTATAACTTAAACAATACTAGATTTTGACCCGCACTAAAGAAGCGCGGGTTTATATATATATTTTTAGATAAAAATATTTTATCTTAAATTATAACTTTATAAATTAAGTTTGTTAATTAATCAATCCAATCTATATTTAGTGAAAATATAATGATATAGTGTGAAATGTGAGAAGAAATTTAATAAATTTTGTTTTGATATTGTTAACTTATGTTTTAATAGTTGTGGTTTATTGTTATTTTTAATAGATGCTTCGTTTACGTTATTGTTGTAAACGTACATGATATTTTATAATCAAATAAATTAATCTATTCATCAACCCATATATAATAGTCAAAGTATTTTAAAATTTTGAAAAAACAGTCCTTAAAATTTGTCATCGTAAAAACATTAATCGTAATCAAACTCAACATATATTCCAATAATATAAATATTGAATAATTTTAATATTTTATGAAATTAAAAATATATCAATTGAAATAAGTTAATAAATATTTTTAACCCGTTTTTCAGTAGTCAAAATTAGTTTTAAATAGTATAGATAACTGAAATCGTATATATAGTATATAGAAAATATTCTAGAAATCTAGTATTGATAGTATATAGAAAATATTCTAGAAATCACAAACGGTTAGTAAACTACACGTCGATGGTTTGCCAAAAAAAAAAGTTAATGTTGATTACATTGTTCGTCTATGGAGAAGTATCAAAACTGCCAAACCATGTTTATTTAATATACTACACGACTATGTTATATTTAATTTTGTAGTTCTTGGTTAATTAGACTAATACAAAGTTGTTGACCAGTTTGGTTTTGATTGTTAATAACATATCGGTTTGTTTAGCTTATATATTTGGTGTATCTCTCTAAAAAGAAATGTAAATAAAAGGACCCTTTAAAAAAAAAAGGACCTTTAATTTGGATGGACAAGATTGAACTAATGAAATAATGATCATGATTTTAAATATAGTGTACGTGTTGTTATACATAATAGCAAAACATGATATTCTTATTAATTATGATTTTTGAATTAAATGAATCATGTGTAACTAAAATATTTGATACTAAAATACTCTTAATGAATTCTCAAAATAACAAATAAAATCAGTGGCATAAAAAGTAATATTCCACGTAAACTTAAGGGTATTTTCAAAAAAGGTCACCTGTTTTAATAGTATAGATATGGTAACAGACTACCAATGTGGATATTCTAACACTATCAAAGACTAATAAGAAAATTTAATTTTTCGTATAAGTTAAAACTAGTCGATTATTAAGATTTTCGTCAAAAACTCTATAACTAATCAAATTTTAATTAATAAATGAATGTATTTGACAGAAAAGAAAACTAAATAATATGATTTTATTACAAATTTTTATAGAGTTTTTTTGTCATTAAGATAACTTTAACAATTATGTATCATAGATTAGTTATCTGAAGTATCCTGTCACGTAACACATGTTTCATGCTCGCTTATAAACAGGGATTCGCAATTATGTACGATATAAAAATGCATATGTTGCTGGTTCACACTAACCTATGAATTTATCAGCATAACCACAACTAATTTAAGATGCTTTAGTTAACTAATTAATTAAGCTTTGGTGGAAAAAAATTAATAGTAAAACAATTCAACGGTTGCTTGAATTTGTGTCCAAGCTATTAAACTTCTAAAATACAAAGAAAAATACAATACGAAATTCAACTCTTTTCTTCAATTTTTTTTTTAAAAAAGGTTTTCATTATTTTTATTTTATTTGTTTGATTATAATTAAGCGCCAAGTCAAGTCAATGACAATACAATATTCGTTCCGGTTCAATAATATTAGTTTGTTTATCGATAATTTGATATATAAATGCATATAAAAGTCGTATTTGTATACAAATATTCTCTAATAATCCAAACAGAAAAATAAATATAATGAATTTTCTGCTCACGCGTGCTATTCTCTTATTGGTTGGCCAGAAAAAAAAACCAAAATAATTTAGTATAGAAACTTCGGCTCGAATAAAATTCAATAAAGAATTATTGGTAGAGATTGTCAATTTTTCTCCATAGATTATTTTGATATTGGTTGATATTTGTTAAAGATTATATTAAATTAATTTAAAATCTGGGGTTTGTTGTCGAGGTTCCAATGATAAGATGGGTTGGTTCTGCTCTTTGTGAGTGACAAAAAAAAAATTAAACTTTTTATAAAAAAGAAAAAAAAATTGTTTATTATAATTGCAATTATTAATCCTCTATTGGGATTGGGTGTCTTCGTCTCTCTCTTTTTGTCTTCGACTGTTCGAAGTTCTTCTCTTTTCTTGTATGTTCCCTGATTCAGCCACATCCACAATCTCTCTCAGGTTGTGATTTTATTTTGATTATAATAATCGATTGTTCTTGGTTTCTTGATTGAAAGCTATGATTGATCTGTACTGCGTTTCCCTTTTTATGATAAAGTTTCCTTTTTTGGAAAGAAACTATCATCATCTTCTCCGTGTAAACTTATCCTCATCGTTTATGAAAGTCTGAAATCATCAGAACAAATAAAAAGAATAACACTTTATACATCGATCTTTCATGATTTCATCACTGAAATTGAAGTGGAAAACTTTCTTCCGTGTAAAGATTTAGTTCTTGTTTTCTGGGGATTTCAGGGTTTCATTTCTTGATTTTCTTGAATTTTTCATCTGTAATTGCGGCGTGAGAATACGATGTTTTAACCTCCTCTAAAGATTGTTCCTTTTTATTACCCAGAATCTGATTTCAAACTTACACGTCTCTCTCTTATTCTATTACAGGAAATCTCATTTTCAGACAAAAAATCAATCGGAAGATAGTTACTGTAATAACATTTTGATTATATAAACAAAATCAATGGCAGTTTATTACCCAACTACTGTCGGCATGCAATCTCTGTACCAAGAATCCATCTACCTCAACGAACAACAACAACAACAACCTTCTTCTTCTTCCGCCGCATCTTTCTCCGAGATAATCTCCACCGGCGGCGGCCAAAACAGTCTTGAAATCCCTAACTCCGGCGGTAGTGTACGAAACGAGATGGTTTTTATCCCACCAACGAGCAACGATGTCGGTCTCAACGGAAACGTAACGGTCTCAAGCAACGATCTAAGCTTTCACGGCGGAGGACTTTCCTTAAGCCTCGGTAATCAGATCCAATACCATTACCAGAATCTCTCTAACCAGTTGAATTATAATAATCCGAATCCTTCTGATGAGAATGGGAAGAGCTTGAGTCATCATCATCATCATCAACAACAATCTGAGCAAATTCCTTCCTCTGGTTACAGCAATGGAGTTGGATTCTACAACAACTACCGTTACGAGACAACAGGGTTTGTGAGTAGCGTTCTAAGATCTCGTTACCTTAAACCAACACAGCAATTGTTAGATGAAGTTGTTAGTGTCCGGAAAGATTTGAAATTGGGTGACAGTAACAAGAAGATCAAGAACAACGAGAAAGGTCAAGACTTTACTAATAACAACACAGAAAATGAGTCATCATCTCCTTCAGAACGTCAAGAACTTCAGAGCAAGAAGAACAAGCTATTAACAATGGTAGATGAGGTAGATAAAAGATATAACCAATACTACCATCAAATGGAAGCTTTAGCTTCGTCTTTCCAGATGGTAACAGGTCTTGGAGCAGCTAAGTCTTACACATCGGTGGCACTGAACAGAATCTCTCGCCATTTCCGCGTCTTGCGTGATGCGATAAAAGAGGAGATTCAGGTGATTAGAGGGAAGCTTGGGGAGAAAGAATCTTCTGAAGAACAAGGAGAGAGGATACCCCGTCTTAGGTATTTAGATCAGAGGTTGAGACAACAGAGAGCTTTGCATCAACAGCTTGGAATGGTTAGACCAACTTGGAGACCACAAAGAGGCTTACCTGAAAACTCTGTCTCTATACTCCGCGCTTGGCTTTTTGAGCATTTCCTTCATCCGTAAGTGTTGGTTAAGTATTGGGAGATCGAAAAAAGATTGACCATATAAAAAAAAGATCGCAAAAATAGGAAAAGATCTTTTTTGATACGGTCGATCTTTCAATATTAAGAGACCGCTTTTTTGCTCTTCTTTGCATAGTTAATAATCATTTCAAGCTTCTTGTAGATATCCTAAGGAATCAGAGAAACTCATGCTTGCCAAGCAGACAGGCCTATCGAAAAACCAGGTAAGTCAAGAAGACAAGATCTTACTTTTGTTGTTGGATCAATCTTTGGTCTTGCTTTGATTTGAATGGTCTTCTGGTTCTTGACAATCTTTAGGTTGCAAACTGGTTTATTAACGCGAGAGTTCGGCTATGGAAACCGATGATTGAAGAGATGTATAAAGAAGAGTTTGGAGATTCGTCAGAGTTACTCTCTAACTCTAATCAAGACAACAATAACAAGAACAGAATGCAGGAAATATCTCAGCTCAAACATGAAGACTCATCTCCTTCGCAACAACAGAATCATGGAAACAAAAACAATATCTCATATACATCTGATGCAGAACAAAACCTTGTCTTCACAGGTCCGAAACCAGACCGTGCTACTACTACTGGAGATTACGACAGCTTGATGAACTATAACGGGTTTGGTGTCGATGATTACAATCGTTACATTGGCCTTGGAAACCAGCAAGATGGAAGATTCTCTAATCCCCATCAATTACACGACTTTGTCGTCTGAAAAGTTTCTGAGCTTTCACAAGCTCAAGGTTCTTGATTGGATTGGGGTGTATGATTCTTGAAGCGCAAGAAAACGCTTCTCACATTTTTATAGATAGGGGATAATATATATCTGTAATAATTGTGGTGGCATATATGAAGGTTAGATTTTGTGAAAACTGTAGGTGTTTGTCCTTTACATTTGTATATGAAATTGAGCTTTATATACACTTTGGTAAGCCAATATTGTAATGTTGTGTGTATAATCCCCATGGTGGTATAAACAAGTGTGAATTTGGTTATCTCATATCCTATCATGGTTGTTTTTTGGGCTTGTATCAGTTGTAAACATGGAGATTATCTGGATCAAAGAAACCTCACATGTAATGCCCTGTAAATGGCTGGAGAATTTACTGACCTCTCTTACATGACAAGTTTGTTTCTTAACTAAATAATATCCCCATAGGTTACACTGAAACACACAAAATATTCCCAAGGAAAAGGTTAAAAGACACCTCTAAAGGCTGAAGCTGAGAGCTCAATATCTTTTTTTTTACAAAGATTTCCTACATAACCCACATTCTCTGATCCAGATCGAGGGGTTTCATCAAAGCTGAGATGTCTGGTTAAGTCCCTGCAATGAGTATTATCAGTTGTCATGAGACCCTTTCATATCTCTCTTAAATTTCTCAGTGTATGGATCTTTACCTCTATGCTTGATGAAGAACGGTTGTTACGATGTCTAGACCAAAACCCTTTCTTCAAAGCAGAGTCTTTGGACGAGGGTTTACTCCATTTAGAGCCAATGGAAGCGAAATGCCATTTCAAGAATGACTTAGACGAGGGGCCTTTGCTACTGCAACTAGGTTCCATCTTTCCTTCTCGTTTCCCTGTCTTCTGGAACATAAACTCATCGCACTCACTCTCGCCATAACTATCCACCACACGGTTCTTACATCTTTTGTAGTGCTTTGCCTTGGCTTCCGCCTCCGCCTTTAGAGCTTTCCTTGTTATTTTCGCAACTCGTTTCTCCCCAATCGTGCATATGGGACAAGCGGGATCATACTTCTCTATCTCGGTAGTCATGGTCTCTAAACACTCTGCGTGGTAAACATGACCACAAGCAAGAATAGCAGCGATTGGGAGCTCGAAATTGGCGACAGAAGACCTCTCGGTTAGTAACTTTGAGCAAGCTCCACAAGTCTGCTGTTCGGGAACAGAAGGGGAGAAGGAGTATCTGCTGCTACCACCACTAAGTTTCCCTCTGCCAGAACCAAAGTGTTCGCTATCAAAGGACCATCTCTCCCTTTGAGAATACGCCACAAGCTCAGAAAAAGTGTTCAAGGACCAGCCGCCTTCAGAAGAAGCATTATGGGATCCAGTGGCGAAGTCATTGCTACAGGTTGAAAGCACAAAGGACGACCTTCCTTCAGAGGTTGGGTAATTATTATTTGGGGATTTCAATCCTAGAATTTGACTATCAGAAACCTGCCTAAACAGCTGATGCCCCGGTGAACGCCTAGCCCGTCTAGATGGTGTGGATTTAGGAGGAAGCAAACGCGAGTGAGCTGATGAAAGATCACAGACTGGAGTGGAGAGAGAAGGGGTGGAGAATAAAGGCTTCGGAAGAGCTGATGGAACAATACTCGATGAGTCAACTAAATTCTTCACCTGAAACATTGAAGAGCCAAAAAGGGGTTAAGATGAACACATAAAAAAGGGTAAACCAGGCACTCTCAACCTCAAAATTAAGCTCAAACTAGAGAAAAATAGGTCAGGTCACCTCAATGGGATCATGGATTGCCAAGGATGAATCTGCGACACAGAAAAGAGTAACATAAGACACAGCAAGAATACAATAAGCAAGCTTAATTCATTACAGCAACTATATCTAGTCAAGTACAAGACAGATTAATGAAAGCTAACAGCTTTACTTATACTTTAATGAATATAAACCAAGAGAATGCTTTTCCATCTTTGATCATGTTGATGAACAAGAATGATTCAACTAAAACCGACTCAAGATAAACAGTTACATCATAATCAGATCAAACTCCCAAAGTTGTTGTCTGAGCGAGTTACCTGAAGAAGGTGGGAGGACCATGAAATTAGTGCCCAATTCTGGAGTAGCTGATTTCTGAGAAGCAGGAGTCCCTAAAGGCCCATCAGGAGGAGGGGTGGTTCCTCCCTCAGATAAAGTCCCTCTTTCAGAGCCTAATGACATCTTATCCATACTAAGTACTCTACTCCCATACCCAACATATGGACTGTAATAAGGTGAACCCTCAATCTCATCAGCCACACGTCTCCTATTGTCACGTCGAAAACTCCATTGTGGAGAGCATGCTGAATTCCGATGAAGAGATGCACCTGACAAAGGTCCACTACTATGAGGAACCTTCCTGTCTTTCACAGCTACACAACAAACTGAACCCATAATCTCTCACAAAAAAACTATTTCTTTATCAAATGATTCCAACTTTCTCACGGAGTAACAGCCACTTATCTTGCTAATGAAACCCTGCAAAATAGATTGGCTTAGATCGAAACCAATAAGATCTGAAATTCTTAAGGAGATTAATCATTCAAATACGAAGAACAAAACCTAAGATTCTAAGTCAATCGGCTCAGGAAAATCGAAATTTTTATATTCTGGAAAAAGGATAGATTCAACACCGATGGTGGAAACAAAAAGCTCACCAGACCGACGAATCAAAACACGAAGCGCACATAAAGAGTCGTGTGTAGATAAGAAAGGGCATACGTACGGAGATAGATCCTCCGGCGATGAATAGACGGCGGAGATTACGCTTGGTCGGCAAGAACCAAAATTCGATCTGAGAGAGAGAGAAATGGGAAGAGAGCAGTTTTGGGTGCGTCTGCGTCTGGGGAGGAAGACACACGCACGGGGAATTGTGCCACGTTCTTCACTTTTTCTTTTTTTTTTCATCTCTGTTTATTTATTTTCGATTTTTGTTTTTTTTTTTACTTTTGCTTTATGGGAAAGGTTTGTCTATGTTCGGAATCAACAATTTAATGATAAAACATAAACATTAGAGTTAAAGAAGACTTGACCAAAAAAAAAAAAAGAGTTAAAGAAGAAGAAAAAAAAAAAAAGATTTAAAGAAAATACTCCAAATGTTGACAAAATAACAAAAAAAAAACTGAAAATTCAATAAACATATATAGTTACCAGTTTCTAAATTGTAAAAATTAATTAAATAAAAAAGAAATCATGGGATTAGGGAGAGATGGGTGGCTTCTGGACCACGAGGAGTGCGCTCTACGTGTTACTGTTTCTCCATTAGCCGCAAAAGCCAAAACTTTTCTGCCTCCAAAATAAAATTATTTAATACTTGGATTAATAATAAATATTTGATTTTTAAATCAAAAATAATCAAAGAAAGATTTTAATGGCAGTGCTATTTCCACAACTTCTTTACTCTCATCTCGAGTAATATATTTGTTCACCCACCCTTATCAGTTCAGACAATTAATTAATGAGAATTAAATATCATTATCAATGTATAAACGACAAAACTTGTCAGCAACTAGTTAGACCAGTTGCCCACACCATGTCATGTTTTATGGTTAAAAAAAGTCGTCCAAATTGTTTAATTTGATTTTGATTAGACCAAATTGTGTAATTTGATTTCGATTAGACTACTTTCTGGAAAAAAAAAAAATTTCTTATATGTAAATAGATACGTCTTATGTATGAAATCTTGTCCTGTCTTATATACCAGGATCCGTGTGTGCTGTTTTGCAACTTTGATTACAATAGATTTCATTAATTGTCAAATACAATATTTAAGGAATGGGTCAGCTATACCACTTCTATTAACTATAGGGCCCAAATACCAAAGGGTCCATTACAAACAAGTCTGGACCTAGAACTTTTAACTGGTCGACAACCTTTGGAAAAGTAAATGGCAGCTTTATTTTTTTACAGTTTTAGCCTCATGTAATGGACCCTCTGCTATATTTATATATAACCACATACGAAATTCAAATTAATCCGAGAAACCTATAAAACAAATACAATATTTTGCTACCTAGAGACGGACTATCACCAAGATATTGAATCAACATCATGATTTCATTTGCATGTGTGCTTCATGGGAAGTTGGGAACCTTATGGTAAATTTATGTGAGAAAGATTAGCTCAAATGTTTTCTTCAAAAAAAAAGATTAGCTCAAATGTCTCACTTAACACTTGTCTTCAATACTTTTTTTTTTTTTTGCTAAGAATGTAAATATCATTAAAACTAAAATTTATCTGTGTTACATATGAACTTAACATAATGTTAAACTTAATAAGTGGTTCCATGACAAAAAGTAAAAATATGGAAAACAAAATCATTCGGTAATTTGATTATTTTACTTTGTAGCATCTAAATCAAACTAGCGATACATCGGTTGAATCTCGACCTAAAAAAAACACACAACATAAGCGAAATAAACTCCAAAATTGGACTAGAGATTCACAAGCTAAAATCTAGAAAGTTGTTTCATCTGGCAGCACTAACAGAGAACTATTCTTCAACAAAAGTAAGAGACGCCCGATCGAAATTACTTTCTACATCTCATGACCAATGCTAAAAAACATGCATAGATCCGGCTCTAACCAATGACTACATTGACTAGCATAATTTAATAGCGGTTGTTCTCAATCTCAAATTCATTCCTCGAAATTGGCAAGTACATAACCACGGATCACCACTCCACATCTTTAGTACCTCATGGTTCATCCTAGATCTAAGACAAAATGAGACACCCAGTCTTCCATACTAATAACATTCTTTTTGTTTTTCAATGTATACTTGTGCAAACGAATTTACGAACGTGCATGTAATCCCATATCTACGGTCAGAATCGGTCTTTGGATCAAGTCGAGGAAACATGTGTAATGTGTTTGTAGAATTTTAATTTATAAACAATTGTCTACTATTTAAGTTTCATGGATAAACAAAATCCTTTAACAACTTAGATTTAATTCTTTTCTAGAATAGCCACCTTTTTTTCTTTGCTTGCAGATTAGCCATGACTACTGCTAGCAAGAATATAATCTTGAACAAATGAATTTTATGCCCAAAAAATGAAGAAGCGAATGGTGCAACTGTTAGCGTATCGATTCTAAGCAACCTTTCGTACGTGTTTTATTCGGATAGATTGAAAAAAGCGACGGAAAATCAAGATAATAAATTCTGGTGGCGACATAGAAATATACTCTACATTGAAATATAGTTTTTATTCTTACGCTAAGTCAGAGACAGGAGCATCTACTTGGCTACTTGCCCCAATCTTTGTTATTCCTTTTTCACAGAGTATATAATATAAAAATTTGCAACAAGCAAATAAGGACAAGATCGCTAATCAACATGATACATGGATTCATTGAACATATATGAGTTTTCATATATTGGAAAATAAACTTTTTGTTTTCGGTTTAATCATTTCATCAATGACTATTTACGCTTTATTTGCTTCGTAGAGTTGCGAAAGTTAATATACAAAGTATTGTTTTGGTGCGTGACGATCATTGAGGGTGATATGTTTGTCAAATTATCTCATCAAATGTCATCATTGTAATTAATCACCATACGAATTAGATCATGCATGATGATACTATATAGTAAAAATCATTTAAAGATCTTTATATGGGAAATTAATTCCCAATGTATTTAAGGTTTTTATTTCAGACGATGATTTTACATTTAGTTTTAAATCTTTCAGTGCAAAATAACTGAATGTTTGTCATACGAAACGAAACTATGATTTTTATTTAGCTCTCAATGTGATTATTTTGATTGTCACAGTTTCTAAAAATAATATCCAAACTCTTCCACGTACCTCTAGATAAATAAGTATAAGCTTTAGTCATGGATTCTTCCCAAGGTTATTAGAATCTATTTTTGTGTTTTGTTTTTGACCTTTCATTATGTCGAATGTCCTTTAACCAGTTGAAGTTCATTCATAATTTAATAGTTTCAGTACAAAGACGGATGATGTTGTCGAAGCTCTTGTGGTCAACTGGTTGGGGATGGGCCTTAGACGCTAACACGTTCCGGGTTCGATTTTCCTTCCACGCGAAACTAAGTCACATTTGTTTAAGGATATCTACATGGATATGGACCTTGTTTTAGGAGCCCATTTGAATACCCGGAGAGAGAGTCTATCCATGGGCTGCACCTCCCCTTGGAGATTAGTCTGAATCCTTCCATAGGCTCAGAATACCCCAAGTTAATCAAAAAAAAAAAAAGATGGATGATGTTTTAATCTACATATACACAATTATCAAAGTCTATATTTCCAACAAGTAATTAATAATCAAAGATTATAAAAATATGGGTTTCGTGAAATTAATTTGGATTTTGGTTTAGGCTGTACATAATAATAACAAAAATACAGTTTTAAAAAGAAAAACACAAGATCACAAAAGTTATAGCTAGCAATTTTAACAAAACAAATATATATATATATATATAGTTTGAGGTTGTAAGCTGTATATATAAATAATATACAAGCCCACATACATTAATAAACCGACCGAAATTTATGATCATAGAATTGACATACACATATTTATTAATAAAAACGAAATTATTGAGTAAGTGATATCATGTGCCCTCGTATGTATGCAGGGACGGAGCTGACGTAGCGGAGGCTGTAAGCGAAAAAAAATATTGGGGACTTTCATTGTAAAATCACAATAATTTTTTTTAATTCAAATGATTTCAAATATTCAAAATAACATGAAAAACAATTTTTCCAAAATAAAAAAAAATAAAAAAAACTAATAATAAAACTATTGATTCATAAAAATTGTTTTTTCTTGCATTTCTCCCACAAAATCATTAATCAAGTTTTGATAATCAAGTTTTTTAACCATATCTCGATCAGCTCTGTTTTTAAGTTGGTTGTGCTCAGTTTCTGAGCTTATCAATTTGCTTTTATCTCTACCAAAACAGTAAACATGGTCTTTTAAAAAACGGGGGCCATAGACAAATGTCTCAAATGTCTATGCTCAGCTCCGCCACTGCTCGTATGTAAGATTCTTGAAAAAAGAACACTCGTTCGAGTGATCCATGATAATAATTAATTTGTTTTAAGTACTAAAATGCATCATTATTTGTCACATTTTGGACAATATAGTCTCGAACACAATAATAATATAAGAGCATCTCCAATGTTCAATTGCATTTTTCATTCCAAAATGGAAAAAAATGCAAAATGCAATTGCAATTCTTTCCAATGTATTATTTTATATTCCATTTGAGATTGAATATATTAAGTGTATTCTTCTTTTTCTATTTATTACTAATTGCAAATTATACATATTTTCTTCAAAACTTACAATTTGATCCATTCATTTTTTTTCTTTTAAATCTTTCATAAATTATTTTAAATTTAATTATTGTAATATAAAGAAAAACATATTACACTATATAAAAATAATGAAACAAAACAGATTTTAATTTAATCATCTTCATTCAAAAAAAAATCTCATAAGTGATTAATTAATGCGTTTTGAAATGAAAAATGAGTGTGTTTATATTTGAATCTCTTTCCTATCACCATTAAACAAAAATAAAAGATGTAATTGATTGGTTTTTGATCTTTGCATGATCAAATTTATTGTTTTTTGCATAGTCATATAACTTGGTATTTACATGGTCAAATAAGTTGGAATTTGCATGATCATATTTCTATTTAAATTTGATATGTTTTTATCATGTTTTCTATTTAAATAAAATGGTATTTGCATTTTTATTTTAGAGATTATAGTGTTTTAGTAATTCTAATTATTAGTAAAACGAAATTAAAATAATTATTTATGTCTTAAAGTAAAAATATTTAAAATTTAAAGGACTGTTTTATAAATAAAAAAGTTCAATTGCAAAATGCAATTGAAAATTAGATAGTTCTATATTTGCAATCAAAAATAGTATTATGCCATTTTGCAATTGAAAATGAGATAGGATTGAAGCAAATTTTATTCCAAAATGAAATTTGGCACCACATTTGGAACAAGGTTGAAGATGCTCTAACACTATTTCTATATGGTATTTAAATGGACCACCACCTTCAATACAATAAACCCGTCCACGAGCTTTCACATTGCCTTCCTTGTTCGATAATCAAAGAGATATAAAAATATAGGTCTAGTGAAATTAATTTGGATTTATAAAATTAAGAATTTATATGTCTCGTGAAATTAATTTGGATTTCGGATTAGAATGCACATAATAATAAAATTACAATTAAAAAAATCACAAATTATAGCTATCAATTTTTTTAAAAAAATATGTAGTTTGAGGTTGTAAGTTGCAACTTATATGAGTATATAAGAGTGTCAATTTAAGTAGACTGTAGAAATAAATAACACACAAGCCCACATGCATTAATTAACTGGTATAGATTTATGATCATAGAATTGACATTTACATATTTATAAATAAAACGAAATTATTGAGTAAGTGATATCATGTGCCTCGTACATAAGATTCTTGGAAAAAGAGAACACTCATTCGAGTGACCCATGATAATAACTCAATTTGTTGTAAGTACTAAAATGCATCATTATTTATCACAATTTGGACAATATAGTCTCGAACACAATAATGAATATCACTCCATTTATATAAATGGACCACCTTCAATAAAAATGTCCACGAGCATTCACATGTCTTCTTTTTCACTAATATCCAAAATTTCATCTTTCTAATAAGAGCAACAAATGCTCCCAAATATGGAAAACATAAACTATATAAGGAAAGACAATACTAATTCTTAATTTTTAATATATTTCCCACTGCTTACATCAAATATCACCATCTTTAAACACTGATTAAGCGTTAATTAATTTTTTGTTACAGAGTAAAAACAGAGCATCACATCATTAACAAGTAAATTACAAGTTTACCCCTGATGTCATTCATACTCGTCACTCTCACGATGATGGTGAGTGATTGAGGGAAATTGATTTAAAAACAGTTGAATACATCACCAGCTGCAGTAGTCGCAGACGCCATGATTGGTTGATTATAAAACCCTAGATTCAGAGGATTCATGACTCCGTCGTAAAATCCACCGACGCCGCCGTAATCGATTACTCCTCCTCCCTGACCGGTCTCCATCCCAAATCCTCCGGCGAAATCGACGATTTCGTTGAGAGAATCTAGTCGATGATTGAGCTCCAGGAGCTGAGCTCTGAGAATAGAGTTCTCCGCCTCGATCGCGACGTAGTGCTGCGTCGTGACCGTGATTCCGGCGACGATGTGGCTGTTTTCTTTCCGTAGATGCGCGACCTGAGCCGTTAGATCGTCCATGTGCTTCTGCTTCCTCATCCTCGACCTCCGTGCAGATTCTCTGTTCGACTGCTTTCTCTTCCTCTTCCGCTCATCGATTATATCCCGTTGCCGGAGATCTGATTCAGAACCGGAGTTTTGTAAACCGGTCGTTGAAATCGACGAGCTCGACGATCCCATTTCAGTTTTATTCATATTTAATTTATCCAAATTCAAAAAGAAAAACACACGAAAATACTATTCAAATTGAAAGACGCAGGACCCAGATTAAGGCTATGTAACAGCTATATGGAAGGTAGTAATATGATATAAGTATATATATAGGTTTATATTATATAGTATTGCTAAAGGAGAGATGATTTATGAGAAGACATAGAACCAGTAGAGAAAGACAACTGAGAAAGATTGAACAAGATGGGTCCTGCGTCTAAGAGATGAGTCTATAGTTAAACCAGATCTAAGGATTTCACTAATCACCGGAGACATGAATGTTTGAACATCAAGATCTAGATTTTTGCCACATCAAAAATTTAAAACACAACTGGTTTAATTTTTCTCGAGAAAACTAAAGAAAAAAAAAGGAAGAAGGTAGTAAACGAGGAAGATGGTGATGGTGATGAAGAAGAGAGAGAGTGATGTAATGTATTCGAGAGCCAAAGGGGAGGAGGTAACTTAGAATTGAGAGGGGATTTTATAGAGTGGGAGAATGAAAGAAAGAAAAAGAAATTAAATTATAATTAGATTAACAAAAAATTAAGTGAATATTATGAAAAATAAGAAAAGGAAATTTGGGGAGACTGTTGAGCAATGAAGCATGTAAAGTGGGATTTTCCGAAACAGAGTCTAAGTTTACAGCTGTTTTGCAATATTTGTGTTTTTATTTATGTGTATGTTAATTTTAAATTATTGATTCTGTAATTAACCAATGACCTTTTGATGCATTTTTCATATGGAAAAGTAAGCCTTCTCGGGTGTTTTTTTTACGAAAAAGTTTATATTTCTAAAACCTTCGAGAATTATTCTTTGATTTTAAATAATACGTATTTAAGTTTTCTTGTCATTAAGAAGAAAAAGAGTTTTAAAAAGAGTTTTTTGGTCATTTGACCAAAAACAAAAGTTTTCTGAAATGAAGTTTTCTTTTGTATAGATGCTAGAGAATCCTGCAAATAAAATAATAATAATGAGGGAATCGAAACTTTTGATGGTTCTCGATGTTTTTTTATTACATGAGAATCACCGCCCAAAGAACCAGAATTAACCGTTCAGCAACAGACATCTGGAATATAAGACAATTTACAAAATGAGGGTAGAGGTGGTATTTCATTATTTATGTATGGGTATTTACGGTAATGCACATATATTCTTATGTCAATAATTCAATCAATATTTTAATTGTCCATCACGACAAAATTACTCTCAAGAGGGGGAAAAGAGATCATGATAAAGGCCGTGGCGACGGCTTTACCAAATCATGTAATGTCCTATTATCGGTTACCAAAGAAGATCACTACGAAATTAACAAGTATAGTTTCAAACTTTTGGTGGAGCACGGATGGAACAAGTTCAGGTATGCACTGGATGTCCTGGGACAAACTTTGCCGGGAAAAAGGAGATGGTGGGATTGGCTTTAGGGATTTTCGGGATGTAAATACAGCCTTTTTAGCGAAACAACTATGGAGACTAATTGATAAGCCGGATCTACTTTTTTCGAAAGTCTTTAAAGGAAGATATTTTAGGAATGCGGGTCCTATGGACCCAATAAGATCATACTCAGCATCGTATGGATGGCGGAGTATTACATCGGCTAGACCTCTGGTTAAAAAAGGACTTATCAAAAGGGTGGGAACAGGGAAGTCTATTTCAATATGGAATGACCCATGGATACCATCCTATCGCCCGAGACCAGCAACTCAAAAAATGGATTCTTCTCTTACATTGGTGACTGTTGATCAATTGATTGATCCTCAAAACAAAATGTGGAACATACCACTACTGGAGTCAATTATAGTACCAGAGGATGTGGCTTTGATTCTGAGTATTCCTTTTAGTCGGACCCACAGATCGGACTCGTTGGGATGGTTTCCTACGAAGTCAGGAAAATACACGGTGAAGACGGGCTATCATCTGGAGCGAGATGTCATTAACAACGATGAAAATTCACCTATTATGGAGCCAAGCATAAAAAAACTACAGACTTTTTCGTGGAAGGTCAAATGTTCACCTAAGATAAGGCATTTTATATGGCAAACATTATCAGGTTGTTTACCATTAGCAAAGAATTTGAAGGGAAGAGGGATAAAGTGTGACACTCGTTGTGTCCGGTGTGGAGCAGATGAAGAATCGATAAATCATGTCTTATTTGAATGCCCACCAGCAATTCAAACTTGGGCATTATCACACATACCGACAAATCCGGAGTTTTTTCCAACGGCATCTGTCTATACGAATATGGATTATTTGTTTTGAAGATTACCCTCGAATGTGGAGATGAATATCTATCCCTAGATACTATGGTATATCTGGAAGAGCAGAAATGATATGGTCTATTGTCATATTGACCGGAACCCTCAGGAAACCCTAAGATTGGCAGAAACAGAATCTGCTACATTGGGAGATGCGCAATTAAGCGACGTCAAAGAAACAATACCAAGGTCCTTAGATGGGGGAAATGTAGTAATCGATTGGATACCCACATGACAATGGTGTTTTGTGGATGGATCTTGGAAAGAGGGTGATCAGTTTTCAGGTCAAGGATGGTATAGTGGTTATGAGAGAGATGCAAATATTCTGATGGGAGCAATGAATATCAGAGCCAGTTTATCCCCATTACATGCAGAATTTGAAGCCTTGGTATGGGCTATGGAATGCATGAAGTACCATAGACATCAGCACATCACATTTGCAACAGACTGTTCAGAATTGGTGAAGATAGTGTCGGAACCAGAAGAATGGCCAGCTTTCTCGATTCACTTAGATGAGTTCCAAGCAAGAAAGGAGTACTTTTCAACGTTCGAACTCATCCATATACCGCGCACAAAAAACATGATGGCAGACAGACTAGCACGGAGTGCACGTCTAAGACCTTCATACTCAATCCACGTTGGACCGGAGCCACCAAGCTGGATTAGTGAAAAATAGGTTTCTTTTTCTCTTGTTGACAAAAAAAAAAAAATTGTCCATCTTGAAATTTAACCAGCCATTTAACTCACCAGCGAACAAGAATTTGATTTCTTACCCACAAAGCTTTGTATATTGTTTAACTTTTTAGTAACCCAAAAAAAACAAAGATTATGCTTTTCGATAGTTCGAACCTATTCCATTTTCACAACTACAAACAGACCATGTCCGTTATCAAATGGCAGTCAAAGCAACAACAAATCCTTGTTGCTTTACCGTCTGTCCAGAGCCGGAGTTGAGCACATTCTTTTGAAACTTTTGAATGGGGGCCCGCTTTATATAGGACCTCCAAAATTTATAAAATCTTATGGAAATATATATGTTTTATATATTTATTATAGAAAATTTATGAAAAAACAAAAAAATTATATGAATTGTTAGTGTACTAAATTATATTTTTCAAAATTTTCTTTGTTTTATCTCTCTTTTATATTTTGTTTATATTGTTTTTTTATTTTTTTATAATTTTTACATAAAACTTTTGTTAGTGTAAGAAAAATTGTAAAAAAAAGGAATTTTTGAATGGGGCCTCGGATATCTTAGCTCCGGCTCTGCGTCTGTCTGTTTCCGGTGGTGCTTTCTACCGTCTTTGGTTCAGTTACATGCAGTATGACGGTGAAGCGGTGGTGAACATGCTTTGGGTCAGATGAACCGATTTCGATTCCGAGTAAGTTTAGAAGACAACATAAAAGAGATTAATCATGCGGTTTTGTTGCGAAAAACTCTACAGGTCGATCTTCTCTTCCTTTCAGCAGAACCTTGTTGATCCGTCTCTCTCCAGCCTGTATTCTGAATATAGTGCCTCAAGGTGTGTTTCAGTTCAGATTTTGGTATGTGGCGGCGTGTGTAACAATCAATCTAGCCTTGTTCTTGATTACTTTAGACTAATGGCACATCGATCTTTTGACCCGGTTCACAGAACACCACTACGTCTGGGGGTTTATCGCACTACCTTGCGTCCACTATATTGATCGGAATCACCCCGATTGTGATCTTACACGGAGACGCTCACCGCCGGCAACAACCCTGCCGGTCTTACAATAAACAGAAGAAAGAAAGCACAAGAGAAGGAGAAGAAGAATCCCTAGAACCCAAGAAGATAAACCCCTCTACCTAATCATCTCTCTCACTCACAATCTCTTTAACACTCGCTATCTCTCTCTCTCTCTAGAACTTACTGAAGAAGAGGATGAATCGTGAATAACATGTGACCAATTAATCAAGCATAATTCTTCTTAGCTTGGAACCCTCTGTTCTCTTGAGAAGCTTTCAAACACTTGCTGACCTTCTTCAGTGTAAATCTTTATCTCCAACTTCACTTTGTAGTTTCATCAAGCTAAACCTCTTATTCTTAAGTTGAATCATCAACCAACAATCTCCACCTTGATTCAATCTTGAGAAATCCCTTGTGAGTTGCACCTTATAATTGTCAAAACCCAACTCCAATCTTGGCACAAATCCTACCTCCAAATCATGCATAAGTTTTACTTATACAAAAGGCCACGTTAGTAAGCTTTGACACTTAAAATTCCGAGCCAATCAATGATTATTGAGCTCCAAAACAGTATATGTCTCCTCTTGAGTTATAACCAGCATTGACATATTTTATGTCAAACTCAACTCATCATTGATCTCTCGTGTCCCTAACCTGGATACCTGAGATAAACACTCAAAAACAAACCATTAACAAGTACAAATTTACTTTGAACAAGTTAAACTCTTTATGTCTTTCGATCGCATAAGTTCCATTATAGCTTATCTCCTAGCTATAAACATGTTACAACACTTAAAAGACAAAGTTTTAACCCTCTGTAGCTTAATTCCATATTTGGCCTTTTGATTCACCTCACGTGCACTATGACCATAATCAAATTATCCATTGAATTAGTTGTAGAACCTGAATCAGTTGTGCTTCATATCCTAAAGCAACCTTTGATCCAATCATGTAAAACATCTCAACAAGCAAACTATTAGTAACAAAGTAACTAAACATGAGATTGTCACTTAAAGCCGTTTGTTTGATATTTAAACATCACTTTGCTCCACTGACGTTACCACCAGCACACGCCGCTTAACTCCACCTAGTTAAGAAGACTTTCGAAACGAGCAACTTTGTTTAACCTTGATCAAACCCTTCTGAAACAACAGAACTTCACCAGCAGCTTTAAATCCCTGCTTGGAACCTCTAATCCTTCTCTTATCAACACTCCAGTGATAAATCTGAGACTCCGTTTACCGCAATTACCACATTAAACTTCGAGCTCTTGATGTTCTTTTAAGCGAAAAAGTAACCCTGCAAATCTTCACCGATATGCAGACTCCACCAAACAACCTTGGTATTTGCATCATAACAGATTATGCGATAGTCTGTCTTTATCCATCTGCTTCACCTTTACCGTCCTTCTGATTTAAAAGACCTCCCAAGTCTCCTTATGATGCAAACAAACGATCTAGAATCTTGCTTATTTTTCTTTTCCTACCGCAGTTTGACGCTTCTGCATTTGCATCCTATCGAGGATGCCCGTCAGTTTCTTATCTACTTGACATAACCTGAACTTCCTTATCCTATGGTCATAACATAATTGAATTATTTTTCTTGAAGTTCTTGAGACAATCCTTGCACAGGCCTGCAACCAGTCTCTTTCAGTTTCCCTTTCAAGAGAACACTGAACCATTCAATATGTCTTCAACTCACGTACATACACCATTATCTCATTAACATCGTGAGAAACTTGTGCTGACCATTAGATGTCTTTACCATCATCAAGCATTAATACAAAGCTGTGAAAGCTTAGTATTTAACCTTGGTTGCAACCTAAATGAGCTTGATCCTTTACATCTTCACCTTCTCTTGAACCCTTGTTTTCTTAACACTTTATCAACTCAGAACCTGTCTCACAACTTGTTAACTGAGACACCATCATGCTATACAGCTCCACCTGAAATTAGCTCCATTAAAATTTCATGTATCCCTTAAGAGATGATCCATCAATCTGAGTTAACTTCTTCCTCACTGTTTCTCTTTGACTCGAAATTACATATTATTGTGTACTTGACTGTACACATATCTTGTAGCTACTTTTTTACAGTCTTTCTCTAAGAAAACTCTCCAAGACAAATTTGCTCCTGATGAAGCTTTAATTATGATTTGTGATATCAGATTTAATAGGAATTGTATGACTCAATCCTATATACCATGTTTGGCCATACGTGACCTGCCAAAACATTACTCTTCGACTCCCTGACGTGAGCAATATAAATCAGAAACATGTACATGTCCCTTTATACAAGAAGATTCACCAAAGCAATTTCCTTCTTTTCTATATCCCGCTCAACTCAACTAGAAGACTGTTACGTCCATTCCCTCTTTGAATGACTGCAATTGTAAACCTGTTTACACCTTGACTTTCTTTGATGCACTTTAAGATGAGCACACACAAAGCCTCTGGATCCTTGTGGCTTTGCCAACCTGACATGAGTCTTGAGTAAATATCTCTGAAGCCCTGCCATAAGTTTCAAAAACTTTGAACTAATTCAGAAACTTCAATACAGAGATTAAAGTAAATCAAGAGACATGACTTCCATGATGTATCTTAAGTCTTCATGTCCAGATACACTCTAACCAACCTTGTGTAATTCTCCATGACATCAAAATAAGTGCCACTTTAGACATAAATAACTACACTCCATCAATGATCACAACCTCTGACATTTCTTTCGGAAAACTTTTCTCTGTTCCACCAAGAACTCCACTTTGGGCTTGTCTCGGACGATCACAACACTTCAAGAGCTTTATTCCTGGTTTCAACAATAATCTAATTGCCTTACCACACTGATTTCTTGTTCTGCAGACACTTCTCCGTTGACGTATAACCAGCCTCAGATTCTCTGTGGCTTTGTCAAACTGACATGAGCCTTTGGTATTTGTCACACCAGTATATTAATCAGCCAAGCTTCCTTCTAGATCCCTTCTTGTATAACTGAGAACTTAAACACCATTGTCATAATGAACTAGAAACCAGATTCTTTTCTCCATTTGTTTCCATACCATTGATTTCAAAACTCTTGTTTCCAAAGTCACACTCATAACTCTTGTTTCCAGAGCCTTCTCGTACGATTGAGAAATTCAGCGTGAGCTTGTCTCAGTCACGCTCCAGCCATCACTTAAGAACATTCATGTTGTTCCCACACACATGAACTTGTTCCAAGAAACCATTTGATAATGAATACCCAGATTCTTCTACTTCTGCAGCATCCTTGTAGAATTTTTTTTATCCATATAGACTTTGGCTGGTGCTTTAATCTTTTACTGTGACCATTTATTCTTGGATCATGACTTCAGAACTCACCATAACATCAGAACTCGCCATCTTCACCATGTTTTGCTCTCACAAAAATGATTCTTCTGATCTTGTCCCATACTAAATGTAGGAACTTCATTTTTGAATTCTGAAAACTGAATTGATGTATAAACATCCACCAACACTCAATAATCCTACTCCTAAGGAGTCCCTTAATTCTAGGATCAAAATATATGTTACCTCAAGCTTATTCCTTCAACAAAAAGAAACATGAACACCGGCAACATCTAATCTTGTTTTGTCCATATTTAACCAAAGAAAACAACTTGATACTAGTACAACTTTGGTTATCTATTTTGCAGAAGCATTATGCAGCTCTTATGTTCCAAACCAGTTTCCAATTCACACACTGTGAGCAATCAGGAAGAAACAATCAATAAGGAGCATCATAAGCGTACCTTGTGATTACAATAGAACTAGACAACTATTGTACTCAATATAGAGTTTCCAAAATGACGAGTTATTCTGATTTCACACATTGTGTCACGTAAGTTTAGCTCTAAGTCTTTCTTCAGAACCTGCAATGTCAACATCAACCAGCTGCTATCTTCTTCTTGTGATATCTCCGTCGTGATGAAGATTTCGATGCTTCTTTCTTCTTTCCAATTTCCAGAACCTGGAAAAAAATCTCCATCATAAAATTCCGACGATACCATAAATAAGAGATTTAAGATTAATCGTTGACTCGTCTTCCTTCAAGATTGTGACATTGCCGAACCAACAATTTCTACGGTTCTTCTTCCTTTTCAACTTGCAACATCAACGATTAACTTATGCCTCTTCACGGAATCAGATATCGTCTTCACCAACAAACCTCCTATCCCTGGTAGAATAATATATAGAAGCCAATGAATAACATAATGCTTTTGTCTCCGATTTCGAAGAATCTCCGTTCATCCTCTGATTTCCACAGCTCGCAAAATCAAGAAAGCTGTGAATTGATTGATCTTGATGACTCGCCGAAAACCACAGCTCTGATACCACTTGTTGAGGATTCAATCAATCAAGCCTTGTTCTTGATTACTCTAGACTAATGGCACATCGATCTTTTGACCCGGTTCACAGAATACCGCTATGTTCGGGGGAGTTTATCGCATTGTCTCGCGTCCACTATGTTGATCGGAATCACCCCGATCGTGGTCTTACACGGAGACGCTCCCCGCCGGCAACAACCATGCCGATCTTACAAGAAACAGAAGAAATAAAGTACAAGAGAAGGAAAAGAAGAATCTCTAAAACCCAAGAAGATAAATCCCTCTACCTAGTCATCTCTCTCATTCATCATCTCTTTAACACTCGCTATCTCTCTCTCTGGAACTTACTGAAGAAGAGGATGAATCGTGAATAACACGTGACCAATTAATCAAGCATAATTCTTCTTAACTTTGAACCCTATGTTCTCTTGAGAAGCTTTCAAACACTTACTGACCTTCTTCACTTTAAACCTTTAGCTCCAGCTTCACCTTCTAACTTCATCAAACTAAACCTCAGATTCTTAAATTGAATCATCAACCAACATCTAACTTCAATCTAATTTGTCAACAATTTTCTCTCTTTACGGTGGTAACAGCAAGGCGTGTATCAGTATTGGCGGTACCAAATAGTTATGTTTAAAATTTTCATGTTATATGGAATTTGGATAGTCTGTTAGAATTTCAAATTCATTTGAATTCAATAGGTTTTTAAATTTATGCTTTGTAAAAAATATTATATTAATATATAAAACTTTTTGACAAATAAAAACAACAAATCATATGCCCTTGTGAAAGGGTTTGAGGGTCAAATCCTTCAACTTCGGGTAGAGAAATAAGAAAATTAGCCATTACACCATAATAAACTTTTTTAAATGATGTTTTTAAGTTTATAATATTTTTTAGGCATGAAACGTCAATTTCATGGATTTAAATCCATGGCCAGACCTAACTACAAGTGTGAAATTTGTATTCACGATTTATTACTTTTTGTTTCCAACTTATTATTCATATATCTCGATCCTCTTTTTTACCGTGTTATAAATTTTTTGTACTCTTTTCTCTATATATAAATATATATTGCTATTTCCATTTGTTTAGCCAAATCGATCAAACACTCCAAGGCTTTTTTTAATTAAAATATTACTCCCTCTGTTTCACAAAGAGTGTCGTTCTAGCATTTTTCACACATATTAAGAAAACAATCAAATTTTCTGTTTTACCCTTAATTAATTACACTATATAATGTGTTCACACTTATTAATAAGCTAAAAGACAAGGATAAAATTGAGAATGTATTTAAAATTTTGTATTGAAAATGTAAAACGACACTTATTTTGAAACAAAAATTTAGTCTTAAAACGACACTTAATATGAAACGGAGGGAGTATATATTAATTATAAACCGACAAATCGGAATTAAACCGATGGTACAAACTAAACCGAACAGAAGTAAAAACCAAACTAAATTGGACCAAAGAGGGTCTCAATAACCGGACCCAGCGACCCGGTTAGGTCAAACAGCTTCAGGTACTCTTTTCCAACTTCGATTGGACTCCGCCGCCAGTTGCAAGACGACGAAACTTGCGTCCACAGTCAGAACTCTTTTCCGGCAAGCAAGGATAGCGACTCCCGCTGCCGTTCCGGAGCCTGGAGGGCCTGATCCCCTCTCGCCGTCTTCCGGCGAACCCGAACTTCCGTCTTCAAATTCCCACGGACTTAACCGGCAGGTCCGCAACCGCAAACCCGTTGCTTTTCTTCCCCGGATCCACTGACCCTGTCTCGAAACTTGTCTCGAATGATCCGCCTCCAAACCATACCTATTCCGGCTAAAGAAGCGACAGTAACGATTACCTTTGGTGACAGGGCCACCACACTTATCACCTTCGATCCTCGCGCCCTTCCCAGAAGCCTCACCAAGCGCCGCCAGTACGCCTCTTCGAACGCCACGCTAACCCTCACAAATCACATCGGCGACTTCCGCTGCTCTCGAAATCTCCGATCCTCTCGGCCCTTTTCCTCCGCGCCCTCCCCACATCACCGATGTCCTCTTACGGCTATAGATCCGGCGACTTACCGAGTAGTCCATGGCGCAAGAGACTTCAACTCCGATTGCTTCGCCGAGAGATCCAAACCCACCATGCGCAGCCCGTTTCAGTTACAGCGAGGCCTCTTCTGCTCGATCTCGCTCCCCACGGCTAACCTGAAGCACGATCTACGGAGAGGAGACCCCTCGCGTTGCCGGTGAAGACCACCGAACGGCGGAGAGGTCTCGAAACGAAGAAACCCTAAAAACGCGACTTTGTGCTTGTTTTTCGTAAAGTTGTATAAGAAGTGATATAAAAAATGTTCAGTACTTCAAGGCTTTATTCATCATTTTGTCGACTGTAGGGACAAATAGATTTGATATTAATGAATTTCTTTTAAATATATTGTTTTCAAGATAAAATAAATAGGACTTGGCTTGGTATATTGGTAGCCTTCTTTTCCTACCATTACAAACTTCTCTTTGTAGCTTTTATAATTAATTCACGCAATATATATGGCTTAATTGACGGTTAGAAAACACTACATAATTTTTTCAGATATAAGTGTAAAAAAAAATTCCATCATCGGACTAAAATTTTAGCTACGTATACAATTAGCAGTTTAAAAACCTCTTAAAACATAAAGCTACATTTAATTAATTCAAAAGAAATTTTTGTTAATGGACCGTCAATCGTACGGACATCTCACGTGCAAGAGTGCGTGCTGTGCATGTGGATCTTGTGTAAGACCGCACAGATGGGTGGTCGGATTGAAACGTGTCATTTAAATGAAATTAATAATCAAAATTTTGGTTTAAGAAAGCAAGTGAGGTCTGACGTTAATGGTGTCTTACTGTATTAATGAATTTCCTTCTGCATTTATTGGAAACAGGTAAGAACAATTGATATGTACTAAATGTCTTCTTGACAATTGACACATTGTTTGTGGCCATAATCTAGTTTTTTCTTCATTTCCATTTGATTGATGTTTAACTAGGGTGGACAAAATAAACTGGAAGATTCGAACTGAATCCGATTCAAAAAAATACCAAATCGAACTGAACCGGTAACCGAATGAATATCTGAAATACCTAAAATATAGTTATATATCTAAAAATATTAGTTATATTATACTTAAAATATCTAAAACATTCAAAATTATAACTATAAATCCGAAGTTATCAATTATTTGAAGATTTAAACAATCAAAATATTCGAAATAACTTAAATTTAATAAATACTTAATTATAATTATCAAAATTTTAACCAAAATTTATTTAAATTTAACTATTTTATTTGTTTATTTTTTATATTTTGGGTACTGAACCCGATCCGAATTAGAATGGAATCAAACCAAATCCAAACTGAAATTGTAAAATATCCGGACGGTTTTATATTTCGGAACTTGAAAATCTGAGAATTCGAAAATTCAAACCGAACCTGTTCTTTTGTATTATGCTAATGAAAGCTTAATTTATTTTTTAAACTCCAATATTAATAAACTTAAAGACCAAAATATGTTGAACTACGGAAGAAAAATGCGACATATATATTTGGCATGCAAAAGACATCCCACTATAGATGTCTATAATCAAATGGTTACCACTTACTAAGATAATAATAATCGCCACACCTCCATGATTTCGTTAAAAAGAAAAGGTGGTTGGTATTGCTTTAATTTCACCAAGGCATCTGTACATCTCACTCACACAAATATATATGTTACAATCTCCTTGTTTTATATACATTCACCCACACAAAATAATAAAATACATATATGCCCGGTTCTTTGAACATTCATGGAGAGCCTCCATCAACACGTCAACAACTGACAAATCTCTTAATGACAGAATGTTCAACTTGTTTATTCACAAACCCTTAGGCCAAGTTTATATACAATCGATTAGGCAATGTGCCCTAAAGATATATGGAAAGTGAATAATATCATAACCAGAAGATATTTCCGAGAATATACGGAGATATCTCAATACCCCCGCTCAAGTTGGAGCGTGCGGATTTTGTATGCCCAACTTGCGAAGAAATGCATCAAACTCGGGACGACCTAAGGCTTTAGTAAGGATATCAGCGAGTTGGTCTTTGGTATTGACGTGAGAAGCTTGAATTACACCTTTGACGATTTCATCACGAACATAATGGCAATCCACTTCGACGTGTTTCGTACGTTCATGAAAAACCGGATTAGAACTGATGTATAAAGCGGACTGATTATCACAACGAATAGACATTGGTTTGTCATGATGAATACCGAAAGCACGCAGCAACGCCTTGAGCCATTTGAGCTCACGAGTGACTGCATTCATAGCCCTATACTCTGCCTCTGTCGAAGAACAAGATACAGTGTCTTGTTTCTTTGTTTTCCAGGAGATAGGAGAAGAACCCAGTTGAACTATCCAGCCGGTTAGTGAGCGTCGAGTCAATGGGCATGCTGCCCAATCGGAGTCACACCAGCCGGTTAAGTGTAGAGAGGAAGAGCCGTGATCAGCACTTAAAAGGATTCCTTGACCCAATGTGCCCTTGAGATATTTGACCACTTTCAAAGCCGCAATCCAATGTTCTGTTCTCGGTTTCTGCATAAATTGTGACAAAATATGTATGGAGTATGTAAGATTGGGACGAGTCGCAGCCAAGTAAATGAGACGGCCGACTAATCGCCGATAGCGTTCCGGATCCTTTAAGAATGGTCCGTCTGCCTTAGCCAATCGATGATTCTGATCGATGGGTGATCCAACAGGTTTGCAGCCGAGAAGACCAACTTCAGTAACAATGTCAGTAGCATACTTACGCTGACATAAGTAGATACCAGATGGATTTCGGGCCACTTATATTCCCAAGAAGTATTTGAGGAAGCCGAGGTCTTTCATGTGGAAACAAGTGGAAAGATAATCCTTGAAGGATTGAATAGCCGTCGGCGAATTTCCTGAGATTATAAAATCATCCACATAGACAAGAATGCGCAGGGAAATACCGTTTTTCAAGTAGACGAAGAGAGAATAGTCAGATCGAGCTTGTGTAAATCCATACTTCTCGAGAGCATCAGCTAGTTTAGCAAACCAACAACGTGGCGCTTGTTTGAGTCCGTATAAGGACTTACGTAGCCGACATACACGATTGTCACCTGGTGGAAGAGAAAATCCTTGAGGTAGTTTCATGTAAACCTCCTCATGAAGATCACCGTGTAGAAACGCATTCTGTACATCCATTTGATGTACTTCATGATTCATTTTAGCAGCAACATCAAGGAAAACACGGACGGTGGTCATCTTTGCAACAGGAGCAAAGGTCTCCTTGTAATCATGACCAGCCTTTTGATGATTGCCGAAGACAACAAGTCTCGATTTATGTCGTTCAATTGCACCGTCCGATTTTTACTTGATACGGTAAACCCATTTTGAACCTAAAGCTTTCTTGTTTGGCGGTAGTTCCTGAAGTTCCCAAGTACCGAGTTCTTCAAGCGACTTAACCTCACAGCCCATAGATTTTGTCCAGACCTCAGACTCCATAGCCTCTTTGAAAGAGCGAGGTTCTATGCCTGTTGTGATTGCGACTAAAAAACTGCGATGATTAGACGAGAAGCGATCACAAGAAACATAGTTAGAGAGAGGATAGAGTGGATCTGAGGATGACTGAGGTGTGGATGAAGTTTCTGAGAGAGAAGGACTGGTGAGAGAGACTGTACCGACAACGAAATCAACTAGCCGAGTGGATGCGCGTTTCTCTCTTTGACCACGACCAAGAAGCGGTTCTGGCTGAGCATTAACGACTTCATTTTCTGATTCCGGTGGAATAGTAGTAGGTTCCAATTCTGGTTCTTGTGTAGCAGAAGAAGATGGTTGAGGTATAGGATCAGTCATTAGAGGAGTGTCGTCTGAATCAGAGGCAAGCGGAGAAATGATTGGCGAAGGATTCGTTGAGAGATCCAATGGAGATGGTGCACTGTGATCAGTGTATGGGAATTGATCTTCACAGAAGACGACATCCCGAGATACAAAAGTGATATTGTTCTCCAAATCATAGAGTTTCCAACCTTTTTGTCGCGAAGGATATCCCAAAAACAGGCAACGTCGACTGCGAGCAGCAAACTTATCACCGTTGTGATTGATATTATGCGCATAAGCCAGACAACCGAAGATACGAAGATGATTGTATGATGGTCGACGTCCATAAAGTTTCTCAAAGGGCGTTTTTCCAGCAAGTAGTTGTGATGGAGTTCGATTGATCAAGTAAACGGCTGTTAAAACACACTCTCCCCAATAATCTGTTGACAAGTTTGCTTGAAATCGCAAGGCTCGAGCAACGTTCAGTATGTGATGATGCTTTCTTTCCACGCGTCCATTCTGTTGTGGTGTATGAACACATGAAGTTTCATGGAGAATCCCATTGTTTGAGAAGAATCTTGAGAGACATAGGAATTCATTTCCATTGTCACTACGAATGGTTTTCACCTTCTTTGCAAATTGTCGATCGACCATGGCCAAGAAATCAGTGAGTGTGCGTGAGACAGATGTTTTATCAGGCAATAGATAAATCCAGACAGCACGAGTATGATCGTCAACAATGGTCAAGAAATAGCGAGAACCACAAGAGGATGTTGTGCGATATGGACCCCATAAATCACAATGAACTAAATCAAAAACTGATTTTGCATTACTTGAACTGTCAGGAAAACTTTGGCGAGTCTGTTTAGCTCGTAAACAAATATCACAACTCTTAGCTAAAAACTCACTACTACTACTAAAACCACCGATATCTGAGACCATGCCTGTAACACGAGAAGACGGATGACCGAGACGTTTATGCCACAATGCCGAGTCATCATGAACACTGGTATGAAGAGCAGCTGCAGTCTGAAATTCTCGGTAACGGTACAGTCCCTCTCTCTCTCGTTCACCCAGACCAATCAGCATCCTCGTAATGCGGTCCTGCAAGAGCACAAGCTTATCAGTAATCTGTCAGACCAGGAAATTGTCAGTGACTAACTGGCCGAAAGAAATTAAATTTGTGTCAAAGCCATCAACGAGAAAAAACATCATTTAAAACCAGTCGCTCGGTGAGCTGGACTTTTCCATGTTTTGTTGCAGTAGCATAGGCTCCTGTTGGTAGTTTAACAGAGATAGGCAAAATGGAGTGAATATTGGTCAGGAAATTGACGCAGCCAGTCATATGGTGTGTCGCTCCTGTGTCCAATATCCAAGAAGAATCAATTACTTTACCGTTTAGAGAGTCTTGTTTAGTGCCTCCGTTCACCATTCTTTGAATGATGTTCCACTGATCGTCAGTAATACCGCTTAAGCCTTGTCGATCGGAGTCAGAGAGACTTAGAGGTGATGAAAGTGAAGTTGAGTTTGCACTAACAATCTGTGTAATGTTCGCGCGAGGACCTGAACCACGACCACGACCACCTGAACCTCGACCTCGACCAGTGCCATACCATTCGGGATAGCCCACAATTTTAAAGCAAGAGCTTGCTTCATGCCCTGTTCTACCACACGCCGTGCACTTGCGAGAAAGATCACGGTTACTCGGTCGCTGAGAAGCAACCTGCGGTGTACCAGCAACATCATGGGTAAAGACAGATGGCGTGGAGACTTGTTGACGAGTATACATCGGTTTGAGTTGAGAATAAAAACTCATCACTGGTTGTTCTTGGACATTAGAATGAAGTGTTTCATTCTGAAGAATTGTTTGGTAGACACTGTCGATGTGTGGAAGTGGTGAAATAGCACAAATTTGAGATCGAATTACCCCGTGAACGGAATCATCGAGTCCAGACAGAAAGTCATGAACTCGCAGAGTTTCTCGTTCTTGGTCGAATGCAGAGTTTAAGTCGCAGGTGCACTTTCCACATGTGCATCTTTTAGCAGGCATACACTCTGCGATACCATCCCAAATCTTTGTCAATCTTCCGAAGTAATCATCTACGGACGACCCGTTTTGTTTGCAGACGGCCAGAGAGTTGCGAAGCTGTTGGAGACGAGCGCCACTTTTGATGGAAAACCGCTTCTTAATGATGTCCCACAACTCCTTGGCCACTTCACGAGTCGAAATAGCTGAGCGAAGCTTTGGCTCGATCGTATGTTTTATCCAGCCAACCAGAAGATGGTTAATTGCGGTCCAGTCTTCAAGGGTAGAGGATCCAGCATCGGGTTTGGGTATGCTTCCATCGATGAAGCCGAACTTCTTACGAGAACTAAGAGCATACGCAAGTTGATGGCCCACTCGTCGTAATTGGTTCCATTAAGCAGCGGAGTAGAAATAACTGCACCTTGATTGTCATTAGTTGACAAATCGAAAGGTGAGATTGTCTTGTGTTTTGATGTTGTTTCAGTCGACATCGTGTTTTTCATACGTTAAGAGAGTACTCTGTTTTTCGATTGGAAAACAGGGCAACAAGCAGGCGGCTCTGAATTTGTTCGTGAATGAACACAGAGGCAGCCAAAGAAAGATCAGTTTCGAGATAAAAACGACACTGATCAAGGACAAGGAAGGAGAAGAAAATAGAGAATCAGAAGTTGAACGATTTATCTTAAAACAGGCCACGAGTAACGAATCGCGGCTCTGATACCATGACGATATTTCCGATCTGTGCACATTTCTGCTTTACACGCCCGGAGCTGTGCTACATTGTTCAGGTTCTCTCGCAATTCATGAAGAACCCGTTGCATGAGCATTGGCATGCGGCACTTCGGATCCCCGAAAGTGAATAATATCATAACCAGAAGATATTTCCGAGAATATACGGAGATATCTCAATAACAACTCTTCGATTCCTTGATATATACAGGTTTGAAACCGATTGTTATCGCTATGGGCATCGGGACACTATAGACATGAGGACGGATCCATGTAGTGGTTTATAACACAATGAAAGATATTTTCTTCAAGAAAAAAATACAATGAAAGGTCTCATGAAACTCTAAAAGTTAGTGGTGTAACAATCTCTTTTGAAACACTTCTAAATATAGAAAATAATTATTGTAAAAACATTTTTGTAGAAGAATAAATTTCACATTTTCTTGAAGCAAAAATGTCATTCAAATTAGGTGAGACTGGGAGTATCTTTATTTTGGTCTAGTGGTTATTATGTCAGATAAATTATTAATAAAACTAGATCATCTAATTACTAGCTAATGTAACTACACATACATCTTAACAAATTAAGCATTGGTAGCTTGACTTAGTTCTAAAATTTGGATTAAAATATATAGTATGTACTTAGTTAGAAGCTATATTTTGACCTACTAATTCAATTAATAAGTGTAAAGCTCTATGCACGTTGCAAAATTCATATTACTTATATGAAAGACCAGAGTTGGTCCTCATAATTATATGCTACACAATTATAGATAAAAAGTACCAAAAATATTTTTAAGAAGACCCGAACGCTCCCCAACCGCCAAACTAATGAGAACTTTAGGCATTAAATAGTAGATGCGGCTAGAACCGATTAGTTCGAAAATGATCAAAACCGTTTTTTTACCATTCAAATTTTTTGATCAACAGCGCTACCAAAAGAAAATAAAAAAATTCCGATGCAGACTAAATACGGATCATTTTTATAAAGAAATAAGTTTGGTCTGCAACATATTCTATCCGTACCAAAGATCAAATGTTTTAATCTGCAATTGATTTTGTCTAACTGCAATATCCATTCAAAGCTTTAGAATTAAATGAGACTGCTAAAATATACAGAAATGACTGGAAACACAAGCTTCTTTCGATTAGAATCTTTAAAATGATAAACTCACCAAAAACCGATCAAAGTAAAGAGATTTGCTACTGCAAAGTTTGGTAAGTGGGTGTGTGGTCAGTGGTTTTAAGTCTCTTTTTACCCAACGCAAAAAGGGTTCCAAGTTGCTAAGTGAAACATATACACATAAATGGAAAAAAGTATATAAAAGAAAGTTATGCCAAAGATACTGCGTTCTGTCAAAAACAGGTTTCTATACCAAAAGCCAAAGCAAAATGTAATTATAATGATCTATTATTGTTATTAAAAGAAACAAGTTTGTGAGAGAAGAAGGTAAAGAAAAAAAAAAGTGTATGAAAGATTCCGAATCTGCCTAACCTCTCAATTCTCAAGCACATGCCCCTATCTTTCTTCTTCCTTAGCATTGATCTCTTTGCCTTTGTCTCACTACAAAAAAAGTCATCATTCATAGCAGATTATTATAGCTCGTTTTACTAAACTGCTATTGTAGATGTTTTCAAAATTTATAAACTCTATAATAGCATTAGATAAACGCTATGATATAGTTTCAATAAGCGGAAACCTAAATTTAGCTAAACCGCCACACTTAGTGAAAATTTAGGATCGTGAAAAACTCAACTCATTTTCCCTCTTCACTTTCATTTTCCCTCTTAAACACAAAATCATCTCTCATTCGATTTCTTCTCTCGTAGATGCGTATTGTACCAACATCTCCGATGGAGCCTTCTCAGATCGAAGATTAAAAAGTTTCCGATTCCTATCGATTTGACCCTGTTCTAAAACCCTAAAAATAATTTAGCGTTGTTTCTGCCGTAGACATAAAAATGGGGAAGAAGAGGAAGCACAGCGATACTGAAGCGGCGGCACCGGTGAAGAAGAACGATTCTGCTCCCCAGAGACCTAAAAGGACTCTATTAGGTTGGAAAGATAAGAATGAAGATGCTGAGAAATCCAAGGCAGCCTCTATGTCTCCGCCTCGATTCAGGAATAAAGAGAAGGTTCTTGTCACTTTTTACCGTCGTATCAGTTTCAGGTGAAGCGAATTGAAATTTGTTTTAGGTGTAATTTTGTTTACTCGTTTGATGGTGAGAAGAACAATCGACTATCTGTTTTTTCTTTTGTTGAAGGTATCAGCATCTGATGTTGAATATGGTGTCCCTTCTGCCTCACTGTAAGAAGGATATTAAGGTGGAAGCTAAGAGCAGTAAAGGCAGGACAATTAATGAGCTTGTTGAGATTAAGGGCTCTTCTTCCTGCTTGTTTTTTGAGGTAAATATTCCATCTTTTCGTACACCTTAATTCCACAATCAATTGATAATCTGTGGTCTGATCTTCTTAAGAGGGTTTTATAATCTGTTCTTATCTTTTCAAAATGTAACTTTGTAAAAGTTTGATACATAGATGATGGAACAAATCACTGAATTGAAGAAAATCTTTTGTGGTTCAAATTGGGTCCTTTGTCTCTCTGCTCTCTGTGTCACCGTGTCTTGAAACTGAAGTTTGTTTGTTTTCGTCTTCAGTGTAGGAAGCATAAAGATCTTTACCTGTGGATGGTCAAGTCCCCTAGTGGACCCTCTGATAAGTTCTTGGTTAATGCTGGTATTTCTCTAGCCCTTCATACATTGTTTCAGGAATTAGTTGGTGGAGCTAACCATACTTTAGCTTACATTTTGTTTGTCGCTGACCTATGTTTCCTTAATTCTCTATATGGTGAAGTTCACACAATGGAGGAGCTGAAACTCACTAGTATGTGTTGAGAGCCGGAGACTGTAATGACAGGTTTGAGATCTGCATTTTTCAACTCTCACACAATTATCTAAATGTTATGTGTAGGTAACCTCATTACTGGATGAACAAGTACTAGATATCTCTTACAAGGAGATTCTGTATAAGTTGTGAGAAATGTCTCCACACTCGATGGTGCTTTGTATCTCTACGTGAATCACAATCACCTTAACACATGTCATTCCCATTTTCATTCCCTTATGTTCCTGGTTAGTTTTGGACTTTTGACATTCTAATTATTTTTTCCCTATCTCTTCCAGGTTTTTGGAATTCCTAAGGTGAGCCAAAGAAGAAGAAGACCAGATGCTTGTTGTTGGCTTTAAAGTGATGCATACACTCAGCATCTATGGTGAAATCTCGATGCATAAGTCTATATGATTTTATCTCTTTTACTCTTTCTTCATGTACCGGAAGCTTGAGGAGCTCCATTATACATCCAAAGAAGTCAAATAACTCAGGATTCAGTTAGCGAGATGGCGTCTTTGATAACCTTTGCCAGACGGATATGGATGATATATGCAACGTTTCTAGACCTATCGTAGGGAGTGCAAGAACAAGTACATTCATTTTCTTTATTTTGTTTAGTTCTTTGCTACTGATTTTGTTTCTGATCGAGTTGTGCTCTAATCGTCTTCTTTTTTTACAGGCTGCTGGTGCTTTAGCTAATTTAGTCACTCATGGTGATAGCAGCAATAATAGTGCTGCGGTTGGAAAATAAGCAGGTGCATTAGAAACTCTTGTTCAACTTACACAAGCGCTTCATGAAGGTGTTAAAAAAAAAAGTTGCTGGTGCTCTATGGAGTTTGTCATTTGATGAGGAGAATCGAGAATCTATTGCTGCAGCTGGTGGTGTTGAAGCTTTGGTTGGTATGCTTGCATTTTCTAAACACGATAATATGCCTTTTTTTGGTCAAACGACATGATTATTTGTCTCATTTGCCTTTTTTAAGGGAGTTTCTAATCACCTTTGTTGATTATTTAGGTGACGCTCGCGCAGTCTTGTTCAAATGCGTCCACATGTCTTCAAGAAAGAGAAGCTGACGCTCTTTGGGGATTGTCAGTGTCAGAAGCAAACATGTGCGACTTGTGTCTTTGGTTAGCTGAGAAGATAACGAGTTTCTTAGAGTTAGCTAGATAGGATCCTTGGGTGAGTTCATTAGCCTTTTGGTGTTAGTTTTATTTTGTTGCATTTTAGTATATGGAACTATGTAAGAATTGTTTTTGATTAATATAATATTATTATTATTTTACGAGATATAAAAATGATGTAAATTAAATTATAAATATTTTGCAAAAAAATTCAAATAAAAAATAATGTATATATTCTAATTAATTATATTTATATAGCGCGAAAAATATGCTATAACGTTAAATAAAATAGCACTAAACATGTGTTATAAAAAATCAGTGCTATAATAGAACGAATGTATGATAGCATGTCAAAAACGCTATTGTATGGGTGGCACCTATTATAGCTGCGGATGACATAGCATTTATGAAAACGCTATGTATGACATACGATAGCATAATTTTCGCGCTGACAATATACATATTTGTTGTAGTGTCTTGTCCTCTCTTCTTTGCGAGCATTGTGGAGTTGTTTTATATTCAGACCAGCTTTTTATCTTCTGTACTTACCTAGAAGCTATGTAGTTAAATGATAATAGACTCGTGAAACTCTTCAAATGATCAAATAATGTATATAAGAAACATATTAGAAAACAATAGAACAACTTTTACTTAATTTTGTTATTCTAAGTTACCAAAATATGAATCGACTGATATATAATCATCAGCAAAATATGAATAATCGATTGATCGTGATTCGACATAATTATATATGTTAATGATAGAAGAAACAGCATAATCATTGAATAGTTTCATAAATATGACAAGCAAAATTTGAATTTCTTCATATAGTTATATATTTATTCTATAATAAGTTTATATGAAATTAATAACAATAAAAAATTCTCTTTACTCAGTTTAGATCAGTCCATGTCGTAGAAAATAAATTATTTATACTCATAATTTATTTATCTTAATATTAGGTTGTTTTGGTCATACAAAAACAACCTTAATGACTGATGTAGTAAGCAGGTGCGTGGGCTGAAATTAATAACAGAAAATTAGCTTTTACAATTAATTGTGGAATCCAACTGCAAAATAAAAGCAAAAGAAAGTTTTGCCAAAATTATTTTATAAGGTGGGTTCTGGTGACTAGTCAATTTGCATGAATGTATATATACTTTATTATTGTTATATATATGTGTATAGAAAGAAAGATGGAAATATAGAACAATTTGAACGAAGGAATCCTAGAAAAATATTCCATTTTCAGTTATATATGTACATTTTATTCATTTGTTGGGTTAGGTGCTTAGAAAGTACTTAGAATCAAACTTGATAATAATAACAGAAAGAAACCCATATTCTCCATAGTTTAGTTATAAAAAACATTTGACATAAATGTGATATTAGATCAATATAGGTGGTTTGTTCACTTAATGGAAAAACAGTTGCCTAAGATTCGTTAAAGATATCTATCTAATTAAAACATATAAAACAAAATGCACTGAAAACTTCAAAGTAGCAACTAGCAACCAATGAGACCTCCAAAATGTTTTGGTTTTCGTATTTCCCTTACCCATAATTCTTAGTTAATAGTATACCAAATAGCATAATTATTTTCTGTTTTTGATTGTAGGTCCGTTAGCTTAGTTGTGATTTATGAGCATTACAAATTTCGTGTCTACTACTTTTTCGCGCCTTGCGTTGATTGCAAATGGTTCTTTCAAATTCATGTGTTTAGTAGTAAATTGTATTCTAATTTCGGGGGTTAAAGTCTTCTTTTACTTAAAGGAAAAAGTAGGTTTTACCAACATCTTTTAAAACTCTCTCTAGTCTTTCCATAAAACTTTTGGATTCTCTCTCTAACAGATCGGGCTTTGTAATTTTTTCTTTAGTAAATTAAATCTTCCATTGAAAAAAGACACGTGCATTACTAATGTTTCAATCGATTGTTTTAGCTAAGGCATGACCATTCAGATATCTATTGTGTCGGATTTTTTTGGGTTTTCGGAATTAAGGCTATACAACCCGTTCGAATATTTATATATATTAGACCGGATTCGGTTTATGATTTATCGGGTTCGAACCTGGTTTGGGTACCATAAATTTGTGAAAACTCGAAAAAAATTATTCGACAATATTCAAAAGTGAATTATCCAAAAATCCCATAAAAATATATACTCAAATTATCTAAAATATTTAAAATTACTCAAAAATATATGTATTATCTAAAATATAAAAATAAAACTAATTAAATTACCTTAAAATACTCGAAAATATCAAAACTAGCGGAAATTAGATAAAATTTTGGATTACTTCGGATACCTATTTGGATTCAGATATTACCTAGTACGTGAAATATCTTGACTTAAGCCCCATTTGGATATTTTAAAAATCGGTTCGCATCAAGATTATGTTTTTTGAATCGAATTCGGATTTGGATTCAGGTTTCGGGTAAAATGTTCAACACTAGTCTCCGCGACCTATGGAGAGGTTAACTATGGATTCCGGACTTTGTTTAGTACTGTTCTACTAACATGAAATCTTGACAATATCATTTCTTGCAATGAAATTTAATCAATAAAGAAGACATTGAATCTTTGATGGTCGGTCATGTAGGGTCAGATAAGAGTAATGCAAACATTCGGGGTCAATTTCACATTTATAAAAGCTAGCCCTAAAAGGCTGTATTTTTTTTTTTTTTTTAAATATAATGGTATGTTCTTGAAGTTCTTCTCCAGCTTTTTTCCCTTTCACTTAATTAACGTCGGCAGTACTTTTTGTAATGTCTTAACCATTCTTGGAGGTTTATAGGAGCTTCTTTAACATAATGTAAACGTTATTACTGTATCTACAACGGTTCCAATTACTTTCTCTTATTACGTTGGTAGCCGATAGGGTATATCAAAAAAAAAAAAAAAAAAAAAATACATACATTCTCAGATTTTTTTATTTCTAAAAATAAATACTATTTTAGTGGAAATTTAGGTACTACAAACTGAATTAACAAAATTCATGACCTGATTGATCAGTGTTTTTAAAACCGGACCGACCCGGCGGTCAGACCGGGTTGAACCGCGAACCAGAAGCATAATCGGGTTGGGTTGATTATAAAACCCAATGGTAGTTGAACATGTTAAAAAAACCGGATTGGACCGCCAAAAAACCAAAAACCGGTGACCCATTGAACCGTATTAAACCGGGTTTTATAAAAAATATTGTTTTATATTTTGTTAACTACTTTTTCTTTCCTAAATAATCAAATATAACTATATTAATTTAAAATATTTATTAAAAATAAGATTAAATGTGAGTAAAAACTATGCATTTAAGAAGCATGATGTATATTGGTGATCAATATGTCTTGAATATAAACTATTTGTTTTGAGAACGTCTTTTGATCTAGGTCTCAACATCTTTTAAATATGTCTAAATGTTATTATTTAATATTTAAACTTTTGAAATATTTTTTTAATAATTGTTACACAGGTTTTCTCAAATTATGATTATTGAAGTGCCTTATTTAATAGTTTGAAATTAATAACATATTATATATATATATTATTTTAAAATTATCAATAAATCTGGTTGAACCCGGTCGAACCTGGTCGGACAATATTAACCCATGACCCAAAAGTTTTAGCGGTTCAGTCGCCGGTCCGGTTTTAAAAACATTGTGATTGATTAGTCACACTAAAAACATAAAACCAAATGATAATTAATATTTTGAAAGTTTTACTTAGTAGCAAAGTTATAAATGATTGAACCAAAAAAAAAGAAAAAGATAGACCGTGTTTGTATCAGAAAAAATAACACGGAACATGGACTAAAGAATCACTAATTAAAATTAAGATCTACAAAATAATCCCATTATAAATATACACAGTTAAAAATATTAGCATTTACCACAAACCACTACGTTGCAAGTTTCGGTTTTTTTTATAAGATACATTTGTTTTAGTAGTTCACTAATTTTCAAATAAAAATGGATGATATTAGCGGAAGTGAGATTGAACAGAAACGATGAGAGCACTCTTGTGAAGAAGAAGATGAACTCAAGATATGAAAATTATAATAATGTTTCTGTTAAACGTAAAGTATCGATGTACAAGAAGTTATATACAACTCTAATCTATCCGGTACAAACCGGTTTACTAAACCAAATTATAATGTGTAAACCACATTCTCATATCCAATAGATGATTCTGTAAAAGACTATATAATCATAAATATTTATATATATAATCATAAAGTAATCGCTATATTTCCAAAAATAAATTAGAAGATATTTCAGATTTTGTGGACACGTCTCACGTTATGTGCCTCACATATATACAACGAATCGCGATATCGATTGACATTGTTTACATATTGGGTCCATTCATTATAAAGAAAAACCTACGTAAAACATTTTCTGTTTACAATCACATCAAAACTGATGTTGCAACTTCGGGGTCGAGATTTTTTTGTCTAGCTTTGTACGGTCATGAACTTTTGCTTCGTTACTAAGGCAAAAAATGTGAACATGTGAATATATAAAGACATGCACGTTGGCCAATCCTGAAAATTTATTTACCATTGAACACACATACCTAAATTAGTATTACCCGACTCTTTAAACATTATACTTATAAGAGTGTTAATATTGTATGATTTGTATCAGTCGAACTTTGGTATAGCTCACGTACTTATATAACTTACTAGCAATTAGCGCAGATATATGGTTTGATTGGTGACACTATAGTAAAAACGTTAGAAGCTTACTATTTTGTTTGTTATCAATCACAAAACGATATCAAAAACTACAGTAAAAACGGTTACTTTTAGTTTTTTGTTACCGTTTTCTCAAACAGTTTTTGCTAATAATTTTCGCTTACAGTTTTGCACTATTCAACCGCTTACCACTTCCGCTAACCGTTTATCTAATCGTTCCGCTTTTGTTCACCAATCGAACCCATATAAGTTTTGAAAGAAGTAATTATTGCAATCAGTTAAAGGTGATGGTTCTAGTCCCTGTTCGAAAAGTCGGCGCGGAGAGCCGATTAGTCGCCGGGAAATCGCTATTCGGACCGGAGCCGCCGCGAGTTGAACATAGGCGGAAGAAAAATCGGATCTTTGAAAAAAAAATTTGTTGTTGTGTGTTTAAGGTTAGAAATCGATATATATGTTTGAGATGTAGACAAATTGAGAAGAAATGATGAGAAACGACACTAAAATTGATGAAAATGATGAAAAATACGAAGATTATAAGCTGTGGCCGTCGGGAATGGATTAGGGTTGCAGGGTCATAAGGAAGAAGATGACAGCCGAATTACCGTTTTACCCTTCATTAAACCAAATCTTAAAAAAAACAAAAAATTGCGCACCCCGTGCGTCAAACCCGAGACCACAGAGTAGTACTAGCGTTCATAAACCACCAGACCACATGAAATTATTAGTAACTGTTAACATTATTTATATATAATGGTAACTGCATATAAAAAAATCCTAAAATTCCGCCCAGCGTAATCCCCGATTAGTCTCCGATTTATTCGCTAGGCGCTAGGCCCAACCCCACCGTCCGACTAGCGCCTAGCGAGTTTTCGACTGGAGGTTCTAGTTATATAAACTATGATATCCAATTCGAAATTAAAGCACTTCAGTTGGCAGTTGGCATGATATATTATTTTTTTATTTTCCAAACATTCATGGGCCGAGAAAGTGTACCGACTGATAAAAATGAAAGACTTCTCTAGTATTAAACATAATGACTTTATTTTTTATTTTTTAAAAAATTAAACATAAAGACCAAAGAGATTGGTATAAAAAAGAACCAAAACATATATGATCAGAATAATTATGGGTGTGTCTGTCATACAATGGATCGACGAATAACATGCTTTAAAAATAGATAAATGGAAGGGATATTCTATTGTTCAAGAGACATGATTTAGAGTATATGTGAATTCTAGAAGCCTCCTCTTTAAACCAAGACCATATAATTAATAATACAGGATAATCTCCAAGGAACAAGTTCCAGACACCAGTATATCATTATATTAGACGACATGCACAATCTATCATATCTTGGATATTAAAAACATATTCGATCTTCACATATATACGATCATATATATATACTATATACATATGCTAAATACTACTTCCTCTGTCCCATTATATAAGATATTTTAGAAACTTTTATTTGTTCAATTTTATTTGATGTTTACAAGTTTCTATGCAATTTTATATCTAATTAATATATTAAAACTATTAATATTTTTAAAGTGTTTTTTTACTATTGGTTAGAATGTTTTAATTAATGCTAAATAACAATTTTGTATAAAAATTAAAAACATTTATGATTTCTTAATTTTTGTAAGTGATATGAATTATACAATTATGTAACACGTGTGTCTCCTTATAAACTTGAGCATACAGCCTTTTAAAATTCGCTGTCTCCATTTTTGCCTTAGAAATTCGTGTCTCGTGATTGTTGAAGACAAATACAAGCACAATAATACATCGTCGGCGTTTCAAATTAAGTTTTGATTATTTTATAAAAGGAGATTAGTAGTAATTGACTAATTGCTAAAAAAAAATACTAGTCAAAAAGACGGATACGTGATTTGAAGTTCATGCACTTAAAAAAAAGAGATATACTACTATTTTGTAGTCGCTGACACTTTTGTCAAAGTGCATGTATCAAGATAATTGATTAAGCATATAATATCATGTTAAACGTTTCATAGCGAGGCTTGCTAGCTAGTTGTGTGATAATTTCAATACGATAGGGCCAGTTTGAAGAGTGTGCATTAACAAATTTTGGACTCAGGTAAAACGATTTGGTTTTGCGAGTATTATTATTGTTGCGTTTGATATATATATATTGAATTTGATTAGTAAACAAAAGCGAAACAGTTATATTAGTTGTTAACAAAAATGATAAATTGTTGAATAATGTAAAATTGTAACTGAAAACTGTTAAGTCAAAACTTTGAGTGAAAGTGGCAATTAAAAAAAAATTAAGAGTAACTATTTTTACTATAGTTTTTGATATCGGGTGCGATTGGTAACCTTTTACCGCTGCGGTAAGAGGCTTACCGCTTTGACGGTCACCAATCATCAAAGCGTTAGCAAAAATAATATTAAATTTTTTCTCTCTACTTTTTCTTACCGCTTTCTCCAACCGCTTGTTTTTACCTTTTTGCATTATTCTCTAACCGCTTACCGCTTCCGCTTACCGCTAATCTTACCGTTCCGTTTTTGTTCACCAATCGAACCCATCGTTTTGTGATTGTTAACAACTAAAGCGGTATACCTCCAACCGCAGCGGTTGGAGGTTACCAATCAGAACCATTAAAAAAATAGTTTAAAAAGGCAATCGTTTAAACATTTATGAAAAAAATGCAAAGTGATTAAGAAAAAAAAAAAAACAAGGAAGAAGAGAAAGACATATGGTAGGGTAACTAGGGTTGGTCGATAGAAGCTAAAGTCTTGAGAGTGAGTGAAGGAGGCTGCTTAGAGCAGCCGACATCGAATCTTTTAAAGTCGCAAAAATCTCCAAGTACCTTATCACACCATATATACGCGCATCTGAATATCTTTTCATTTTTTTTAATAAATTATCATTACCATTTTTTTTTAATTTATATTCAATTTAGCTTTTCTTCAAACAAAAGGAAGCTTCCTCTCCATCTATCTAGAACTATCATTTTATTATATTTATACATTTATTATTGTATAAATT
Source organism: Orychophragmus violaceus (assembly GCA_030180135.1). NCBI lineage: Eukaryota > Viridiplantae > Streptophyta > Magnoliopsida > Brassicales > Brassicaceae > Orychophragmus > Orychophragmus violaceus. The sequence goes on along the minus strand of CM058232.1, from coordinate 104,346,038 downwards.
CTTTTATGATCTAGAATTGTTGATTTTCTTATATCATTTTTTCACGAACTTATACAGTAACCCTTGATTGCAAGTGTAAAATACAGAGTATTGGACCAGAAATTAATGCTGATACGTTGAGCCTTCGGTTAGTCCCAACTCTGATATAAAATAGTGTTAACTATTTGAAAAGCAAATCTATATGCATATGTTTTTGGTAAATCAAAATTTAAAACAAATACATTGATTTTTGAAGAAGTTGATTTGGCATGCTCGTCAAGCCATTCATGTCAGAAAGGTTTAGAGTACTGTTGAAGAGTAATTTCACAAAATGGTATTTAAGGTATTGTTCATAGCGAGTGATTTAAGGATGAAGTACTTATAGATCCTATATCTTATAAGACAGTAGTTCATGAGAAAATATGTCGGAAAAATGTATATTGATCGAGAAAGTGAGTTACATATTAATAGATTCACGGATAGAAGAACGAAGTTACACAAATATTCTGAAAAGATAACGATAAAAGCCGGAAAATCACTAAAACTTGTAGTTCATAGCTTTTTGGAATATATCTCGTAATTACTTTCTTTCTTAATGAGTTTTTAATGTAGAATCTCTTGTATTTATAATGTCTTCTCTCTTTGATTTTATGGATTCGTAGCTTAAGCACAAAATATTTGCTATCTACATGCATTAAAAACTTACGGCGAATGTCAATGAGACACTTTTCATTAAAATTTCATTAAAGGTATGCTGGTAATTGTGCAAAGTTAATAGTACAGAAAGAAAAAACCCTAGCTGCGCTTCTCCCAAGGGATGCGTTTCTCTGACGCCGATAGAGCTGGAGCTCGCCGGCGTCGACTCCTCCCTCTGGTTCTCCTTCTCTGGTTCCTCCTGAGTCCTTTCACCTCGTTTGTTTTCATTTCTGTTCCATATCCAAAGGCATCGTCTTTTGGTTATGGCCTTAAAGAGCGGCGGCTAGCTCCTCCTCTTTTGCGGTGGATGCAAACCGGCCAGCTCATCAACCTCTCTCTTCCGGCCATGGCATCATCGTTCCCTGTGGAGGCTTCTGTCTTCGTGGTGGATAAATCTGAATCTACCGGATCTGAACATTTCACGGGATTTTCCCGTAGATTATTTCCGAGTGTCTTCATCAGCCGCCGCCGTGCTTTACATCTCCTCTGCAAACGGCTCTCCGCTTCCATTGACGGCGGAAACACTCCAACCATCGCCGTAAACTTTACCGATTCAAAATCGGAAATCTCAGTCGTATTAGCTTTGGCGTTTTTTCATCCACCAGCGACTGCAACGCTTGCTCACCCTCGGAGCGTACTTTTTCCGGCGTCGACATGTTCCTCCCCACCGCCAGAATCTTCAGATCTGTCGATCCCGTCAGCTTATACCCACCATGCTGCCCCACGCTATTTGTCTCAACAAATCATCAACATCGGCTTCTATGCAGCAGCGGCGTGTTTCTGTTGGTCGGAAAGGACTGAGATCTTTATCTCCGGCGAACATCTTCCGACGGCAAAACCTAATCACGCCGACCAACCAACAATGCATCGAGCATTAAATCTTTCATGGGCTTGGGCCGTAACTTCTATATTGGATCTCATGCCATATATTTACCCAGCAAAGAAGGCCCAAAATTTTACAATCCAGCTAGTGCAACTCATGCCTTCACCAGTCAACAAATATCTACAATGTACGTTTCTGGATCTGGATTTAATTAAGTTCACATTGGGTTTAATAACCATATTGGCATACCAATTTCCTCCCAATGGGAGAGACCTACTTCCTCCTTTATGGAGAGATCGACTTTACCATCTTCCTCCTTTTTGGAGAGAACCTTTCCACCAACCTTCTCTTTCATGGAGATTGTCTTTAAACGCTCAGCCCTAGTGGCATTACGAGCTAAATGTATTCTTCGTTTGCCTATGTTGGCTGAAGAAAAGATCGACTTACGACCGATCACTCTAGAAGCCCTTTTGAAGAAGCTTCCGGTTTTTATCTACGATTTAAGCCGTTTAACCTATCTGTTTAATGCTTTGCTTTTCAATTATGTAACAAGTGTGTTCTACTCTCTGGCAAAGAGCCCTCCACTTTCATGGTCTAAATGCATATGGTTTCCAGGTGCAACACCAAAATACTCTATCTTAACTTGGTTAGCAGCTCATGATCGGTTAGCTACAGGAAACAGAGTTTTAAAATGGAACACTACAAGAAAACATTGATTTAGTGACACCCAAAAGAGTCGTAAATCAGTCGCAAAAACAAAATTTACGACTGATTTACGACTTTTCATTTCAGTCGTCTATTCTTAGTCGCTAAATTTTACTGTCGCAAATCAGTCGTAAAATTACGACTGATTTGCGACTACAATTAGGCGTTGCATTTCAGTCGCAAATACGTCGCTAAATTTAGCGACCAATATACGACCAATATGCGACTAAGTTGCGACTGGTTGTTTTTAGTAACTAATCAGTCGTTAAATTTAGCGACTAGTTAGCTACCAACTACCGACTGATATAGCGACTGATTTTGCGACTGCTTAATCAAATATTTAATTTTTGATAACAAAAAAAAGTCTTGGATCGTAGAAAAAAAAAAAAATATAAATACAAATAATCAAATTGAATTAAATTAATCAAATATTTAATTTTTATTAATAATCACTACAGTATATAAAACAATAAAATTATTAGTTGACAAAAAAATAATAAAAGTATTAAAAATGAATTAAAACAAAAAAGAAAAATAGATCTGAATCGTAACTAATTCTCCGGCGATCTCTGCAATCCGCCTCGTGCGTAGACCACCGTCACTGAATCACCGGCGACGAGAGGCGTGACCGGACGATTCCTCTTCCCCTACCCAACCCCGAACCCGAGAGGAAGTTAGAGAAGGCGGAGAGGATGTGCCGGCATGGGAGGAGAATATACTCGTCTTCGTCTCTCTCGTTGAAGCTCCGGCGGCTCCTCCTCTGCCCAACGATTCATCACGACGGCTTCGTCTCTCTCATTGATTCGATTTCTGAACCTGGAAACAAAGTGAGAAAGTGAAGGAAACGAGAGGAAGGACATGGAAACGCAACAGTGGTATTCTTGGAGAAGGAGAAGCACGAGACAGTGACAGAGAAGACGAGCTATGGCGGAGCTGTGGCGAGCTTAGGCGGAGCGATTCCATGGAGGAGGGGAAGCCGATTATTGATTAGGAACGATTTGATAAGTTTGGTTTGTTAAGTGAAGAAGAAGAAGAGTTACGGCTGGGTGAAGGATGAGTGAGGATTTTTTTTTTTTGTAGGTTAATGATGAGATGAATTAGGGTTTAGGAATCAATGGTCCAGATTTGGTATAACTTAGATCTAACGGTTCAAAATCTGATCTGTGTGTTTCCTGAAAAACAATCTGAACCATTGATAAGTTTTAATCAACGGTTATGGTTAGTGATCCATGTACTGAACCAATTAACCAATAGGATTTTTTAGATATATTTAGTATATAATGTTAAGAAAATGATTTTAAAACAATAGAAATTGCTAAACTAAAATTTTTAAATATGTAAAATTTAAAATGTAAAAGATATAAAAATTTAAAAGTGTTAAAGTTTATAAATAATTTAAAAAATAAAAAAATAAAAAAAATATAAATATAATGATTAAAAGAGATACAAATATTAGCCAAAAGAAAAATTAGTTTGGTTTAATTCATCTATAATACTCAAAATAAATTAAAAATAATAAAAATTGTTAAAATGAAAATTTTAAATTTACAATTAAAATAGATAAAACTTTTAAAACTGTTAAAATTTTTAAAATGATTTAAAATAATTAAAATGAGTATATATGATAACTAAAATAATTGTAAAAGTAATAAAATCTTTAATTTTGGTTTACGTGAATCTTTTTAAGTTATATATTTAATGTTTATATTTAAAGTTATATATTTGATGTGTATATTTAATGTTTATATTTAAAGTTATATATTTGATGTGTATAATTAATGTTTATATTTAAAGTTATAGCTTGTGATTAAAAGTTTAATGTTTAGAGTATATGTTTATAGTTTAGGGGTTTGAGCAATATAGAGGGAAAAAAGTTCGGGGTTTGGGGAATAGGGTTAAGGGTTTGTGTTTAGGGGTTAGGGTTTAAGGTTTGGGGTTTGGGGTTTAGGGTTTAGGGGTTAAGGTTTGGGGTTTAGGCATTGTGTTTAGGTTTAGGGTTTTTACACTAAAGCTTATATTTTTAATTATAAACCCTACAAACCCTAACCACCAAACCCTAAACCCTTATCCCCAAACACAAACCCTAAACTCTAAATCCTAAACCCTAACCCCCAAATCCTAAACTCTAGGGTTTAAGGATAGAGATTTGAAATTAATAACTAAAAAATAAATATATGAAAAGTATTGAATTTAGGGTATATATGGGGTATAGGGTAGGTTTGGTTGAGGGTTAGGGTTTAGTTTTAGATTTTAGTGTTTATTGTATATATAATGTATAGGATATGATGTTTTAAGTTAAATTGATGTTTAAGAATTTTAAAACTATTATTAGTATAAGAGTAAGGTCAAGAGTATGGTTATGATTTAGGGTTTGTTTAGAGTTTAGGGTTTTGTGTATTAGTTTTATGTATTAGTTTTATTTATACTATATATTTTAAATATTAGTTTTATGTATATATAATATTATTTTATATTTTGATTTTATAGATTATGAAAGAGTTAAAGTTTTAGGGTTTAGGGTTTAGTGTATGAGTTAGGGTTTTAGGGTTTAGGGTTTTTGATATTTTGATTTTATAATTTATGAAAGATTTATAATATTTATATTTGGTAGTAATTGAAATGTTATTAATTAGAGTTTTAGGGTTTATTTAGGGTTTAGAGTTTTGAAAGGCGACTGAATGGCGACTGAATGGCGACTGAATAGCGACTGATTGTTTAGTCGCAAATCAGTCGCTAAATGGCGACTGAACAGCGACTGAATATATACATATAACTCTGATTGCATAAAACGTGCTTATTTCTTCACCGACTGATAGTTTAGTCGCAAATCAGTCGCCAAATGGCGACTGTTATGCGACTGCGTTTTAGCGACTTACAAATAGTCGCAAATTAGTCGTAAAATGGCGACTGTTATGCGACTGAAAAAATGGGTGGCAAAATAGCGACTGATTTGCGACTAATTTGTATTGGTCGCTAATGAGTCGCACATCAGTCGCAGTTTAGTCACGAAATTTAGCGACTGCATTATCAGTCGCTAAATTCAGTCGCTAATTTCATGTTTTCTTGTAGTGGAACTCTGATGCAAATGCGACTTGCTCTCTGTGCACCAATGTTTTAGAGACTCGCAATCACCTATTTTTTGACTGTGCCTACTCACAAGAAATGTGGACAAATCTGGCCAGGAAGTTATATGGCAGCCGCTACTCTTATCATTGGGATCGCATCCTTGAGGTACTGGCTGCGGGGTCAGACGACAGGATCAATTTGTTTCTTTGTCGTTACACACTGCAGATCACTTTCCACTACATATGGCGAGAGAGAAATGCAAGGAGACATGGTGAAGACCCTCAGCCACCACCAATTCTGATCTGCAATATTGACAAGGCCATTCGGAACAGAATCACTTCCCTCAAAAGCATGAGTTTTAAGAAACTTGAAGGAGCAATGGTGGCTTGGTTTGCATCTCGGTGATCCATGAAAGCCAAAAAATGTGTATCATTATAAACAAGTAGCATCTATTGTAACAACGATTTTTTAGTTTGAATAAATTTAACATTCATTCAAAAAAAAAAAAAAAAGAGTCCTCCACTTGTAATCTGCAACTAATTTAATATAATCAAAGTTTGCACAAAAAAAAAAAAAAAGAATGTCAATGAGACATTTTCTTATATGCGGGAAGGGTATGTGAGCAATATATCATCATTGCCCCGTTTGCATGGTTTGGTATTGCTTAAGTTCATATCTCGTCTTTTTCTCGAGACGTGCGCTATTCCCTGATTTGAACTTTTACTGATAATGAACCGTGATGGGTTCTTTTGAGAAACAATTACCAAAACTACACCGAGGTAATTTGGGGATGCTAAGTTCACCCCCAATAAGTATAGAAGAAGTAAATGGGTTGTGAAAACCACTAGTCTAAAGATGGGAAACCCTATTTTGATCTTGTATTTAACTTATAATCTAAACTATTTTGATTCAATCTGAAACATTCGCGCAGTTCGAATTCACAAATATTTATAATTTTGGCTATTCGACTGACTGATTCGGTTATAAACTATGAGTTTGTAATCGAATAGAAGAATCTATGTAATCATAAAATTTCGTCGGGCAATATGGTGAACCCTGTGACGTTCATCATATTGTGGTCACTCAGATCAAAAACTTTAAAATTGTTGATGTGCAGGAGTGCATATTGGGCCTAATTATGGGCCATATTATGGGCCAAACTCGGGTTTTGATCAACATAGTTTGTAAAATGTATGGTACGGTAGAAAATAAAAGAAAAGCCCATCCCCAGATATCTGAACACTTTCAACATACAACAAGGTACAATGGAAACATTTATTCCAACTAAGAAAATATCCAAACATTGTGGGGGAAGATATTTTTGTTGGGGCTGGGAAAATGGATAACGAAGGAACGCTTCTGAAGCCATTTACCTATCAATTTTCTGGATTTGGATCGATTAGGTATTTGATTATCAATGGGCCCATCAAAGACGTTGACTCCTAAGCTACAATGTAACAATGTAGTTTCCACTTGCTTATTTCACTTTCCTCGAATAGACTTCGATTTTTCCCACCGCTAACTAGCCAATAATACTCACTTTTGTTTTATTAATCTTTTTTTTTTTAAAATAATGATAGATGACAACAATATATAAAAATAATGGTGTCTAATTATTAATTTTAATAACATATTGCATATTCAGATTAGTTACTTTTCTTTTTTTCTTTCATTTGATGGGATTATATTAATAAACTGAAATACCAGAATTACTTACAAGATCTTATACAGAAGAAACCAAAACCCAACCAACGGGCAACCAAAGCCCAAACAACAGGCAACCAAAGCTCAAACAACGGACAACTAAAACCCATAAAGAGTTACTGAAACCTACAGCTGAAAGAACCATAAAATAGTAAATCCAAAAGTTAAACATAGCGACTCGGGCTTGGAAGATGTGGTAACCGCAAAAGAGAAAAGAGCGACTTGGAAGATGTGGTAACCGCAAAAGAGAAAAGAGCGAGATAAGTCGATGTAGCCCACGGCTCACCGAACGACAACATCAACAACCTCGAGACTCTTAGAGAGACAGTCTATCACCAACCAAGAACCAAGAAACAAGACTTCAAAATCCGACAAGAAAAAACCTAAGAAAGTTCTCCTAAATCTCTATCGGAAGCGGAAAAAACGCACTCATAAACGTCTATAATAACCTTAGCTAGAAGCCCAAACAACCCAAATCTCCAACGTTGCCTATACAATCCAAATAAATGATGAAGAACATAAATCGGATTGCGAAGCACTCTTAACGAAAAACCAAGGTTAACCACAAAATCAAGCAGAGACACTAGATCCAAACCCAGATTACCAATTTACCCTAAAAGCAGAAGTGACCAAATTAAAATTAAACCGATTAAACCACTAAAACCCTAACCAAACTCACTCCACAAAGACCAATCATTGAGCATCTCACAAACTGGATCCGGCGAACCTTGAAAACAGTAACCCGATTCGTACCAAGCCGCAAACAAGACCATGGGTGCCGAACGAGACTTGCAAAGCATAACCGGCGGAGAAGATCCAACGACCGTGGATGACCGGAGAGGAAATCTCGCTAAAGGAGGTTCCTGTCAGCTTCGAGTGTGACGGCAAGAATGACAGCAGGCCACAGAGACAGTGAAGGACATGCAACGCTATCTGATACAGAGGAGGATCAGATCGAGCCACGGTAGAGAAAGAGGGTCACGTGCGAGATACGGGACGACACTAAAGGCACGAACCACCTTCGGTGGTAACGGCAGCGGTCGCCGACCGCCGGAGAGGTGACGGAGAAAGCACATGCGGTGTGCCTTGGAATGAGTGCCTGGGAGGGTTTTGTCGAGGAGAGAGGTTTGTGTGTTCGAAATATTTTCGGTAGGATTACTTCCTACAAAAATAAATATATTGGCACTTTCACAGGCTATTATGCTTCAATTCGAAATCAAAAAATATTTTTTTTGTTAAAAAATTGTTTTGTTTACATATTTTCAAAATAAAATTTTCACAAATATTTGAAATACTGCAAATATTGCAAATATTACAAATATTTTTAAAATAAATCTAGCACAGCAACTTTAAAATTAGCAAAATTAATCTATCAAATTTTAAATAACTATAAATAAAAAGAAATTCATCAAAACAGCTATATATATATATGAGAGATATTTCGTTCTAATTTAGGATTTATTTTTTCTACTATAAAGATTTTAATTAATTTGATATTAAATTTGTGTTAGAAAAGTAACACTTAATAAAATTTTCATTACCAATAAATATAGTAGAAATTCAATAAATTAATAATTATAAAATTTGAAAATATGCTTTGTTCCAAGTTGAACCGATTTAAAATATAACACAATTCGATAAGATAATAAAAAAATATTTTTTAATAAATCCTATGTAAATAAATAGTCCTACAAATAACATAAATTAATAAATAGCATATGAAAATTTATGTAAATACAAAATATATAACTTCAATAATTTACTAAAATATAAATATATTGTTTTTGGTTTTTAAAAATAAATTGAAATCATTTTGGAATTTTAAATCTAGATTTTCTGATTACAAAAAAAAATTAGTGTATTATAGAACATAGTATCTAACATTTCCATCATTACATTAAAACTATTAGTCATTGTTTTTTATTTTAAACTCATATAATCGTTATATAATTGATCTATTATTATTGATTTTGTAATATTTTAAAAATAAGAAGATATATTGGATGTTAATAAGAAATAGTGAAATTAAAATTTTTGTTATTAAAACTAGGATTTGATTATATTAATATACATGATAATATAAATATTTGAAATAATTATTTTTAGTGTTCATATTTTTAAAATATTTTTTTAAAACCAATATAAGCTATATGTAAAATTATTAAATAAAATTAATTGTAAAAAATCTAAAAATAGTTATTTTTAAAATAGAATAAATATTATTTATTTTTTAAACAATATAAGCAATATGTAAATTTATTAAATAAAATTAATTTTAAGTTTAGAATCTAAAAGTATTTATTGTTGAAATGGAATAAATATTAAAATCATTTAAATTAGATATATATCTTTAAATTAATAATTTTATAGTTAATAAAATATTTAAATTTCAACATTATTAATTAAAAATGTACATTGTGCTACAACAACAATGTACAGAGGACGGAGAAAAATAATATTTAATAAAATTTTCATTACCAATAAATATAGTAGAAATTCAAGAAATTAATAATTATAAAATTTGAAAATATGCTTTGTTCCAAATTGAACCGATTTAAAATATAACATAATTCGATAAGATAATAAAAAAAATATTTTTTAATAAATCCTATGTAAATAAATAGTCCTACAAATAACATAAATTAATAAATAGCATATGAAAATTTATGTAAATACAAAATATCTAACTTCAATAATTTACTAAAATATAAATATATTGTTTTTGGTTTTTAAAAATAAATTGAAATCATTTTGGAATTTTAACTCTAGATTTTCTGATTACAAAAAAAAAATTAGTGTATTATAGAACGTAGTATCTAACATTTCCATCATTACATTAAAACTATTAGTCATTGTTTTTTATTTTAAACTCATATAATCGTTATATAATTGATCTATTATTATTGATTTTGTAATATTTTAAAAATAAGAAGATATATTGGATGTTAATAAGAAATAGTGAAATTAAAATTTTTGTTATTAAAACTAGGATTTGATTATATTAATATACATGATAATATAAATATTTGAAATAATTATTTTTAGTGTTCATATTTTTAAAATATTTTTTTAAAACCAATATAAGCTATATGTAAAATTATTAAATAAAATTAATTGTAAAAAATCTAAAAATAGTTATTTTTAAAATAGAATAAATATTATTTATTTTTAAAACAATATAAGCAATATGTAAATTTATTAAATAAAATTAATTTTAAGTTTAGAATCTAAAAGTATTTATTGTTGAAATGGAATAAATATTAAAATCATTTAAATTAGATATATATCTTTAAATTAATAATTTTATAGTTAATAAAATATTTAAATTTCAACATTATTAATTAAAAATGTACATTGTGCTACAACAACAATGTACAGAGGACGGAGAAAAATAATACTTAATAAAATTTTCATTACCAATAAATATAGTAGAAATTCAAGAAATTAATAATTATAAAATTTGAAAATATGCTTTGTTCCAAATTGAACCGATTTAAAATATAACATAATTCGATAAGATAATAAAAAAAATATTTTTTAATAAATCCTATGTAAATAAATAGTCCTACAAATAACATAAATTAATAAATAGCATATGAAAATTTATGTAAATACAAAATATCTAACTTCAATAATTTACTAAAATATAAATATATTGTTTTTGGTTTTTAAAAATAAATTGAAATCATTTTGGAATTTTAACTCTAGATTTTCTGATTACAAAAAAAAAATTAGTGTATTATAGAACGTAGTATCTAACATTTCCATCATTACATTAAAACTATTAGTCATTGTTTTTTATTTTAAACTCATATAATCGTTATATATTTGATCTATTATTATTGATTTTGTAATATTTTAAAAATAAGAAGATATATTGGATGTTAATAAGAAATAGTGAAATTAAAATTTTTGTTATTAAAACTAGGATTTGATTATATTAATATACATGATAATATAAATATTTGAAATAATTATTTTTAGTGTTCATATTTTTAAAATATTTTTTTAAAACCAATATAAGCTATATGTAAAATTATTAAATAAAATTAATTGTAAAAAATCTAAAAATAGTTATTTTTAAAATAGAATAAATATTATTTATTTTTAAAACAATATAAGCAATATGTAAATTTATTAAATAAAATTAATTTTAAGTTTAGAATCTAAAAGTATTTATTGTTGAAATGGAATAAATATTAAAATCATTTAAATTAGATATATATCTTTAAATTAATAATTTTATAGTTAATAAAATATTTAAATTTCAACATTATTAATTAAAAATGTACATTGTCCTACAACAACAATGTACAGAGGACGGAGAAAAATAATACTAGTACACAGAAGAAAAAGACAGAATAAAAGAAGGGAGTCGATGTTTCTGATAAGTTGATAACTACAGGCTACAGCCTTATCCAAAACCTTCTGTGATACAAAAGGCGCAGGTACACGTGGCATTCATCTAGACGATTAATACTCCGTCTACCGTTAGTTGATGACCTGTCGACTTTTTATGATTTCTCGTCTCACGTCATCACACAGCTATTTTAGTGAATTACCTTTTTCACCCTTCCATTTCAGTTTCTTTAATTTATTTTAAGTACAAATAAAACGACACAACACGACAAACTCATCTTAACACCAATCACTTTTTAAAGTGATTTTTTTACCTGTCACTTGGTTATTTTTAAAATTATTTATTGTGTAGTTGTTAGGCATTCTAGATATTGGCTCAAACTAGAAGTAATTAACGGTGTCCTAGTTCTATAAATTGATCAACACAGATATAATTTGTTTTTATGAAGAAAAATAATTCACATATATCATTGACATTCCTTATCGAAAATGTCAAAGCATAGATAATTTTGATAAGGTCTTTTTGACTGTTATTCAAAAGGATCAATATTTTATGTTTAAATTTTTTTAAAATAAAAACAACAGGTTTGTTAAACAATATTCAAAATTTTCATTACAAATATATTTACTATCTATGATTTGTAGAAGTTTTATTTTTTATTTAGACTAAAAATTAACTTTAATAAATTAAATTTAGGGGGAAATTTTGTTCATTGGGGAAAAAACTTAAAATAATTTTTTGTCCATAACTACAACAGAAGGGGCATATAAAAAACATTATTTAATCACTAAGGGGATGTATTTAGAGTATGAGTTTTAGGAGATTTTGGAATTCTTTTAAAATCTCATGTTATTCAACTAATAATTTAAAAAAAGAAATTCAAATTATGTGTTACTGAACATAAAATTTATGTTTAAATCATTTAAATTATTTACAATCTTCTGTTATTTAATTGACAGTTTATAAAAACTATATTTTTTGCCAACTAAAACTATATTAAATCAACTGTTATTCAAAGCTGAATAATATTTTGAAAGGAAAAATAGTGAAAAAATGAAACAGATTTGGTAAAAGGGTAAAATCGGCAATTGAAGCAAAAACTGGGTTAATAAAGTGACGGAGACATTATCTCACTCATTTGATCTCTCAAGCATGAAGTGAAGAATCTCTCTCTCTCTCTATCTTCTTCCCTCGACCATCTTCGCTCTCTGGCTTGTTCGGAAAATCTTCGATCCTTTCTTCGTCGATCCGTTCAAGTTTACTACTCACTGTTGCGATCAGCCGATCATCTGATCCATCGATCTCGCAATCCGTAGGTAAATCAGAAACTAGCTCTTTCTAATCATAGATCACCATTTTCAAAATATTTTCTCTCTATCTGTGTAGTAAATTTGATGAATAATGATATCAATGTCAGTTTACAAAATCGAACTCACTGATCGTTAATTGTTTTGACTTTTTTGGTAGAATCTTTGGATTTTGGTTGTTTCCTTGAATAGATCAGTGATTTTCTTACTGAAATTTCCAATTCCAGTTGTAAAATTCTGTTTATGTTCATAATGGTAATGTTTGATTGATTGTTCTGTATCGAAGGCTTAAGGAAGATGAGGTCGGTTCAGGCACCAGTTGTTTGCCCTTCAATTCGTCCAAGACAAGTAGGTTCTGCATGTGCTTCATCACTTGTCAACTACACTGGTATGAAACCTAGGCTTCTTAGAAGCCAATTCTGGGGTAATCGGATCAAGTCTCAAGTTACCACCACAATCACACTTCGTCTGCGTCCTCGGTGGTGTAACTGGAGTATCCAGTGTGTTTTCAGCTCTCACTCTGATGGTAACGGAAGCACTGCAGAGAATTTCAACGAGAACGATGAGGAATATGTTAACTCTAGCGTAGTGGAAGCTGGTAAGCTAGTGGATTTTGTTCTCTTGTTTGATATTTCAGTTTTATGTAATGTTTTGGGGTTGTTATAGTTGAGGTAAAGAGTGGAGCAGATGGTTTCATGGTGAAGATGAGAGACGGTAGGCAACTAAGATGTGTTCATAACAATCCTCAAGGAGGGCATTTACCAGATTATGCTCCACATCCTGCAATTGTGTTGAAAATGGAAGACGGAACTGGTCTTCTCCTTCCGATTATTGTCTGTACGTGTCTAAAATTGTGTATTGATGATTTACAAAATGATGTTTCTGGCTCAGTATCACAATGTTTTTGGTCTTATTCTGTTGCAGTGGAGATGCCTAGTGTGTTACTTATGGCAGCAATGAACAATGTCCAGATTGTATGCTTTTATTTCTCGTTTGTTTTGTCTCTCTGTTTGTATCAGTACAGATTGATTGAAGAGAAATTTTATGGGTTTTCTGGTTGCTGGTTGCAGGCAAGACCCACCATGTATCAAGTGGTGAAGGAAATGGTGGACAAGATGGGTTACGAAGTATGTCTTATGGTTTCAACCTCTCCTCCTTCATGTGATCTCCTTGTCTCATGAACATATTGCTCATGTAAATTTGTTAACTTTTCTACAGGTTAGACTTGTTAGAGTCACCAAAAGAGTTCACGAGGCGTATTTTGCCCAATTATACCTTTCAAAGGTTTGCATTTGGTGTCTTCTATGCAACTTTCACTCAGTGTCTCATTTCCATCTATTAAGGCTGCTTTGTAACGATATTGCAGGTTGGTAATGCATCGGACTGTGTAAGCTTTGACCTTCGGCCTTCAGATGCAATTAATATAGCTGTTAGATGCAAGGTACTACATCACTATGTTCATAAACCATCTGAGCTAAATACAAGTACGTATTCCTGGTTGAAACTTGTGTTGATTTCTCTCTATAGGTACCTATCCAAGTGAACAAGTACCTTGCGTATAGTGATGGAATGAGAGTCATTGAGTCAGGGAAGCTGTCACAACAGACACCTGCTTCAGATGGTTTATTGTTTACTGAACAAGACCGGTAAGTTTTCGGACACCTAAAGATCAAATCATATCTCTCGTGCTGTGAATTTGAGTGTCGAAATTTAAAACTTCATTTTACCTTTGCGTAGACCAAATGGTCAGGCTTGCCTTGATACGAAAGAGTTCAATATTCTGAGCAACATGATGCAAGCTGTTAATGAAGAGCGATATGATGAAGCCGGTAAGCTTTATTCTCTGAGTTTAGTGACCTTGATCCGCATTTCCATCATTCCATGTAGCGTTGTTCATCATGAGACTAATATCTAGATTTTTGTAACTTGCAGCTGAATGGAGAGACAAGCTTGGCCAGTTTCGGGCCAAGCGTAACCTGAAGAAATACACATAAGAGGTAGAAAACATAAGCGAAAGTTCATGTAAATAAATGACTGACTCTATCATCTTCGATGCTTATGTTTCTCCTTTCGGACACAGTTCGATCAGCAAGTATTTGCCTGTGTACATATTAAGAAGTCAATTGTCGGGACTCGGGACCAAAGTGGAGGAAGAAGCAGAGTTTGGAGATGGAAGAATGCTTCTGTACTTAACCCATTGTCCCAGAAACTAAAAAATGTATAATGTATAAAATATATATGTAGCGTGATGTGTGCATAATACTTATTAATCTATGTCTTCTTACTTATTCGCTCTGATTTAATTTTAAGAATCCTCTATTTGGACAAAGATGGGAAATTAGGTGGGCTTCCATGGAGTACAAATATATTTCTTGTTTAACTTTAAACCTAATTTCGAGTATAATATTTGTAATGTTTTGAGCTGGGATTTTCTTAGGCTTAATTTTAAAGCCCAAGACGCATAAAAGCCTGATTGTTGATTTGAGGTGGTGCGTGTTTTTTTTATCCCACATCGGTTGTGATACTTACGAAACTCAATAAACATACACTATAAATAAAGTCTCGCATGCTATGGAAAAAAACATCTTTGCGCTTGGGGCAATGACGCAGCTTATGAGGTACTAACCGAGGCGCGTCTATTGCTGGTTGAAAACTATTTCCAAACCCCCTCCTGGGCCTAAGCTTGTCTTGGGCCTTCGAGAATTTCTTTCTGGAAGGGATCCCTTCGGGGTAAAGCCCTACAATTTACTTAGTTGAAATTTTTGTGTAAACAAGACATAAACTCTTTGGGCCGATATCATTGGGTACTTGTTCAATTTCTGAGGTCATCTATAGATGGGGCCCATATAGTTTCTTAAGTCTGCAACATGTATGACTTAAACGTGTTAGGTTTGTGCGAGACATATGATCTTAATTAGGAGCTCACTAACTAAAGGTAGAGTACATCAAAAATTAAACACTATAACCTTAACTAATATACATGTCTGTTTAGAGTTTGTAACTTCATATCGAAGTTAGACAAATTTTCTGCAACTTACAGTGATAATATGAATTGAGTGTTTTTTTTTCTTCGGTAATTTTAAATCGGTTATGCTATTGCTAATTGTATCTAGGCCCCAATAGTCATCAGCTACGCTTTAGATTACTGAAATCATTATCAATTAGTTTCCCTTTAGTTTTATTCATTTTCCATTAGCCTTCTCTTATGCTTTTAGATGTTAAATTATTCTCAGTCGCATTTTATATGACAGGTTTGTTCTGAAGGAATCCGAATATAAGATTAATATATGTAACATGTCTTTCTCTACTGTCATTTTTTGTTACGGATTTATTTGTTTCTTCGTGCAACAAAATATTATATGTTTCATCGGCTTCTCTTATGTTGTATTATATCGGCTTTACTCTTTATGTTCGAATAATTCGGACTTCGTCCGATTTGGTTCTGATTTTTACTAGACCCTTTCTCGCTCCGTCTCTCTCCGGAGCTTCTCCGATCTCCTTCCTTGCTCTTCATCCCGCCAAGTTGCTCGTTTTCCTTCCTTCTCTCTCTCGGTGGCTCCATGAACTTGGAGTAATTTCTCCGTTGCTCTCCCGTTCATGGCTGGGAATCAATGGCCGATTCACCTTTTTGATTGGCCGGCGCAGAGCTTCCTCGGCATGGCGCTTTCCGGTGCGTTAATGAAGCCGTTCTCCTCCCTCTCGCGTTGCTTATTCGGCGGTATTTTCTGTGGTTTGGTTTTGATCGGCAGCAAAGATCTTGTGATGTTACGGATTTTGAGTGTGCGGCGGTTTTCCGGTGAGTTCGTCGGAGTCGCTTGATTCGTGGCGGTTGCATGCCGGTAGACGACCTCGGGCAGACGCGTGTCCTTTACAATCCTTATCTTCTTCATTTGTTGCGTTTTAGGCCGTCTGTATAAGCCCATTCTCTTCTTATATCTGTATGCTCTTAAATGTACCTTGCTGATAGGTCCTTTGGGCCCAATGAATGCCAACGTTGACAAAAAAAAAAAAAAAAAATTATATGTCCATTTAGAAAATCAATGACAAAATAGTTTGGTAAAGGAAAATATATCATTGGTTGGTCCTTTGGAGCATCCCTTGGTTTTCCTCGTTACCACTTTTGAGAAATATTCTAAAGAAACAAACAAAGTGTGTGTTTGGCTTGATATGACATATAACATATGTACAGACACTTCAATGCATATTCATCATCAATGCTGGTGCTGGTTTTAAGGTACTTTGGAGCTCGGTCAAAGCATTTTTTGATCCAAAAACAGTAACCAAGATTCATGTAAATTTTACCTTGTTTTCTACATATTTATCCACATTTCCACACGGTATATGTAAGATTATTTTAATTGCATCTTATCAACTGGTGTCGATGTGTTCTTCTGATAGGTTGTTGTTTATTAACTTCACACTCTGTTCAATGATTAGGCTTTACATGAGGCTTTAATGAGACATGATGATCTTTTTGGCTTACATAGACCGTGAAGAAGATGACAAGTACCATCGGGTAAATCACTTTTTTTTAACCCATAAATTTGAATTTTGTATTGAATAAACTAAATATGTTTTTTTTTGTGCAAACCAAATTCATTTTGTAACTAGACGGTTACAAGCGCAAGAAACACGATCGGACATATTCGATGTGAATCCAATACAATAGATAAAACAAATACATAAAGATAAAGATAGAAACCAATCTGATCGAAGATTGGAAAGTCATCAGAAGAACCATTGAGAAGACGGAGTTCGAGTAAAAGTCTAGAGGAGATGAGATTTTACTCCGAACTAATAAACTGATTTTACGAGAATTACTTTGACTTGTGATTTTGGATGAATATTTCTAATCCCAAATCTCAATTTGGTGAAATATGTTGCATCTTTCAGTTCCATAAAAAAAAATTGCACGAGAATACAAAGCGGTTATAAACACAAGAATGAATAAACTAATTATGTTTTATTTTTTTGTGTGGAAAATAAGCAAAAAGAAGAAGAAGAAGTTATGCTGGTGAAGAGGGAGCTAAATAATTAAAATGCGTGAAGGAGAGAGAATATTTTCTCTCTGCCTTCTCTCTAGGATCTCTTTTTCCTAGGTTTCTTTTTTCTTCTCCGTTAAGCTTCTCCGCCGCCAATCTCTCTGGCGGTGTGAGAGGCACCTAGTTATCATTTTGCATGGCTCCGGTCTTCATCTGCGGTGGGTAGCTCATGATCGACAGCTTCACGGTGTCCCTGTCCTTCGCTGGCGGTGTCTTCCTCGGTGGTTGCGGTGGGCTTTGGAGTCTCCGTTCGGGTCATCGAGAACTAGATCTGGCGGTCTCTCCGTTGGTTCATGGCGCTGCTTCGGTGTGGTGGCTCTTGGTTGCGGTTCTGGTGAGGCGAGAGGGTTTTCTATCCGGTTGTGGTGCGGCGGTGCATGGGTCCTCGTCGTGGGTTAATTCGGAAGTCGCTCCTCTGGGGTGAGTCGCTTGGGGACTGCGGCGAGCCTCGTTGGTGAGTTTTCCCTGATATACTTATGTCGATGTACCATTTCCCCTGTTCCCGTCGTTTTGCCGCCGGTGGTGGCTTTTCCTTCCTTTCCCGGTGTTTATCTGCTAGAAGCCCTCTGTCGGTGGTTGGTCAGGCGAGAGGTGTTGCTTACTCTCTCCTCTCTTAGGCGTTAGTCCTGTTGCGCCGCCTCTGCCTGTTTTGGAGCGGCAAAGGATGGATCCGTGTCTGCGCTTCGGCGGTGGCGGCTCCCTTGTTTTTGTCGAGAAGGTTTTCTGGTTCTCGTCGGTCTGTGCTCCGGTGCTCCTCCCGGTTTCTTCTCGCACGGCGTGGGGTGGATTCGTGTCTGCGCTTCGGCGGCGGCGGCTCCTGCGTTTCTGTATCCGAGAAGGTTTTCTGTTTCTCAGAGGTCAGTGCTACGGCGTCCTTTTTCCGACGGTGACGTCTGCGCTTCGGCGGCGATCTCGTCCGCTTTAGGGTTTCGTTAAGGAAGAATCTCTAGGGTTTCCTAGTTTGGGCTTGGGCTTGGGCCTCAGGTTGTAGTTGGCACTGTGTTTCTTGTTGTTTTTGGGCTATCTATCGGGCCCATTAGGGGTATTGTAAAGATGGCCCAAAAAATCAAAAACCCAAAAAAAATTCAATATATAAATTTGTTCAAAAAAAAAGAGGGAGCTCGGTTAACTAGTTTATGAGAAATGGTGGTGGTACTCTGCTTTGTGAGTAGGTTGGTAATAATTTCGTATACGCCTTTGTTAACAATGTTTTATAAACCAAATTTAGGACTCCTAGGATAAGATTATAATGTTGATGTTATCACGTTTTTTTGTTGTTGTGATACTACGAAGTAATTACAAGGGGAACAATTGTGAAAACCAAATACAATGTCAAAAAAAGGAAAACCAAATACTTTAACCGGGCCTAGAGCTTGTGGCCCATGTCTAATACACAGAAGCCCTGCTGTTCAAACAGTTGTAAGACCAGCACGCTGTTAGATATCAGGAGCTTTAAACAGCAGGATGTGTGTTAATAATTTCATCCCACATCGTTTGCATGACAAATAGTTGATTGGGGAAGCAGACTATAATAAGAGACCTTGAGGCATTGAGCAAACCACTTACCTGGACGGGGTCAACTCGTGATCAAGAAGACGAGTGGCCTAGGCTAGTGACCTCCATTGCACTAAGGAGGGGTGCTTAGCCTAAGGTTTCCCCAAGTGGGAGAGCCTGCGTCATTATTTGTGGCAGAGGGGGCCTGCGTTCGCGCGGTCCCTACCATCTCCGGTCTTAAATTATTTAGATTCAAGTTTATGATTATTTTTATCTTTTCATTAGATTGATTATAAACACTTAAAAGCCCAGTAGAAATTTAGTTAAGAGAAAACCGGCCCAGTAACCAAATATAACCAGAGAATTTGTGTTGGGAAGCTGTTTTTATAGTCATACTCATAACCAATAATCGAGAATAGAAACTCAACGAAAGAGCCGATGCGAGGTTTGTGTGTTTCTTCGCAGAGGCTTTGATGCTCTGTTTCTGATCACATAATATTATTTGGAAGAAAATGGAATCTTTTTTTTGTCAAGGAAGAAGATGGAATCTGTCGATACGGTATTGGACTTCCATGGAGTACAAATATATTTCTTGTTTAAATTTAAAAATAATTATACAGAATGTCGGCAATCTAATTTTGAGTATAATTAATGTTTTGTGAGCTATGATTTTCCCAAAACGCATAAAGCCTGATTGTGTATTTGAGGTAATGTGTGTATATATCCCACATCGCTAATGAAAACTTTGAAGCTCAATAAACTTGTGCTATAAAACAAATCTCGCATGCTCCGAGTAAAACCATCTTTGCGCTTGGGGCAATGACGCAGCTTATGAGGTACTAACCGAGGCGCGTCTATTGCTGGTTGAAAACTATTTCCAAACCCCCTCCTGGGCCTAAGCTTGTCTTGGGCCTTCGAGAATTTCTGGAAGGGATCCCTTCGGGGTAAAGCCCTACAATTTTCTAAGTTTAAAATTTTCCTTGACCACACTGTTTTATCATTAGGCACGTAAACCTTTTTTTTCATCTAGAGAAAAGGCTAAAAGGGTCAGGTAGTTTCTCAAATATGCAACATGTATGACTTCAAGGTGGTAAGGTTTGTGGTGACAAGACATGATCTTAAATATATGAGCTCACTAACTAAACCTAGATTACACCAAATATTCAACACTATAAACAATTTTACAGTCTATTTAGAGTTTGTAACTCCATATCGAAGTATTTATATTTTTCTGTGAATTGCAGTGATAATATGAATTGAGTTTTTTTCTTGGTAATTTCTAACCGGTTATGCTAACTGTATTTACTATTTAGGCCCAAACAGTCATCAGCTATGCTTTAGATTACTAAAATGATTATCAATTAGTTTCCCATTTGTTCTATTCATTTTCCATTAGCCTTCTCTTATGCTTATAGATGTTACATTAGTCCCAGCAGCAATTTATATGTCAGATTTGCAAGGAACAAGAATCGAACCAGCATTAACAAAACATTTGAACGGGGATAACAGAAAAGAACTAATTTGATCGACAAATCGTCCGATTGATATTATATTGAAATACCATTTCTAACAAAGAAAAATCAGTAATTATGTTTCATCGTCACAAAACATAATCATCAGAGAGATTAATAATATATAGCCATCGAATAAAAAGTCACCGGCTTCTAACATTTGAAGATTGCTTCTAAACTGTCCTAAGTAGATAATATTTTTTTGTAGTTATTTTGACGTTACCATCACATTTTTTGCACCTCTACTTAGCAAGAGCCATAGCCAGTCACAGCACCAACGAGCCCAAGTCCAGAAGAACTATGTTCTTGCCATTCAACGACGTCGTTTTTCTCATGAACTAGACTCCTCTTCTTCTCCATTATAAATGCCTCTACCTTCAAACGAAACTCCTCGCTGTTCAATCTCTCAATCCCCGAATTCGCCGATTCAGTCCTCCGAAACTCCGTCACCGGCCGGATAACCTTCTTCTTCGTCTCCGATTTAGTCCTCTTATAGATTCTGTTAAAACCTGTTGCAACTGCCTCCCGATTAGTCTCCTCATCTAACACCGCGATAAACGCCGGAACGATTTGCTTGTCAGCAACTACCTCCTTGACCTCCACCGCAACGATTTGCTTTTTCGAATCATCATCGTCTACCACTTGTTCATCGGAGGCAGTTACGACTACGGAGGAGGAGGTGTACTGATCGTATAGATCTGGTTCGGTACTACCAACACTTGTACCGATATCTTCGTCGCGGCGATCGCGAGATAGAATGAAAATCAAAGCGACGAGAAAGTTTGCGAAGACGAAGACGAATGCACGATTGGTTACAAAAACTGCTCCGGTCCGGTAAAACCAGTCGCCGGCAGCTAGAAGTGAAATCGCTACCGTCGGAAACCACAAATATAGAAGTAAAGCTATGGCGGCGGCTCGTATAATGTTGCGGAAGCCTTTTTGGTTGTTGTATCTTCTCATCGCTTCCGCTTTCTCCGCCTCCACGCCATGGATTTCGAACGGCTTCGTCATCTTCTTTGGCTGATTGGTTTTGTTTCTGTGTGGTTTTTGAAGCAGCCAAAAGGTATGAATGCTTTTGCTCTTGAAGTTTGAGAAATTGAATAAGATGATGATGCCTGGGAAATTAGCGATTATATTACAAAAATTCCGGGAAAATTGAATCGGGAAAGTGAAGCGATCGATAGAATATTTGATTTGGGAGGGAGATACTCTGACACTGATGATACGGATCCTATTTATATAAAGAGCATTTCAAAATTTATGATTTTTCTTTTTCAACAAATTAATGCTCTTTATTAACTGGTTGATTTAATATTGTTTGGCTTTTTCCAAAAGATTAAAATTGCTACTAATATATTCAATCAGTAATGATAGCAAAGAAATATATAATTGTTTCTTAAACTTTGGTGAATTCTTTAATATTCGTTAGACAAAAAAGGAATTCTTTAATATTCAAAAATGTTTTATTGGTCTCCTTGTCTATATAAACAATGATTAAGTTGCCTACCATAACTAATTATTATGCCATCTCAACACAATATTTTTCGCTATGAAACTTGCATGTAGATTAAAAATACATTTCCATTGTACCAAAAAAAAAAATACATTTCCATTTTTTCAATTGAATATTTAGTTTCCCATACCGAATATATTTTAACTTGTGTATTACTTAACGATGCCATATGTAGCAGAATACAGTTGGAAATAGTCTTTTTAGTATAAGTTGATTACATGGAGATGGACTTATTTAAGCAGTTTTGGCAGCCCATGGAGCTACTTGTAATTTTTCTGGAAAAAGACACGTGAAAGTCACGAGCCGTCAAAGTAAAAGAGCAAACAAGATATCCACACATAATTAATTAATTAATAATACTAGCCTTGCTCACATTTACGAGGTTCATGGGTTTCAACTTTCAATCGAAAACAAAAAGGGTATTTGGCAAATGGTCGAGAATCACGTGAGAATGAGATGAGTCACATGCACGAGAACTTCTCAGTTCTTTCACATAGGGTTTATATTAGGCCTGGGACGGATTCGGATATCCGGCTTTTTTGAGATATCCGGATCCGGATCCGATTCCACCGGATATGCAATATGACTATCCGGATTCGGATCCGCTTGTTCCGGATATCCGTAAACCGGATATCCGTAATAATACTAGATATCCACGGATATCCGGATCCGATCTGAAATTTAACTAGATTTCTTAGAATTTACATTTTTCACACAAAAATATAATAACAAAATATTATATGTGATTAAATAGTAGCAAAAGATCATTGTGAAAGAGATAAAAGAAAATAGTTTAACTAACAAAATATCAAGTAACATAAAATAAAATAGCAAAAGAGATTGTATCTTTAAATCCATGTGCATCTTCTGTATTACGACTGAAAAAAAAAAAAAGCTATACAATCAGTTCAAAGAACAGCAATACAAACAACTCAACTTCTGCATTAATTGCATATGTGTTTATATGACTGAAAAAGAGCTAAAATTACGGTTGAATTTTCCAGCCCATCAAATTCAAGCTTAACAAACAATATACAATCAGTTTAAGTAAAATGACATGATCGCAAGTAGTGTTAACTTCCAAAATGATTTCACCGAGTAAGCACTCATTTATACATATTCATTATCTCAGCATCCAACTGTTCATTTATAACAAACCGTAAGATCTAAGATCTATCTTGGCATAGAAGAATAAGTAATATAATAAGGTTTAAGTCCATAACAAAGACACAACATAGAAAAATATGAATAATCAGATATAATTCCACGTTTCTATAATTTATGATTAATACAAATAAATTTAAGATGTTTACTATAACATATATAATAAAAACATATATTATAATATAATATAAACGGATATCGGATATCCGGTTCTGAAATTTTCTATTATCCGGATCCGGATCCGGTTCCGACGGATCCGTGATTTTACTATCCGGATCCGGATCCGGCACCCCGGATATCCGCTTTTTCGGAGCGGATCCGGAGCGGATACCGGATCGGATCCGGATCCCGGATAATAATCCCAGGCCTAGTTTATATATCTGCAAATACTATTGTTTTAAGATTAATAATAGTTTGATGCATACATTTTGTATAAAATATAGCATATCGAGGGAGCTAGTAGTAGTATTTATTGCAGACAAATACTGGTTAGGTGTGGCAGAGCTCAACAATGTCTGATCTTGGCCTCGTCCTGAACAAGCGATTGCATTATTTTGGACTAATAAAACATTTATGAGACAACAAACAATTGTACTATCCCACCAAAATTTAAAATTTATTCAGTCCGACATAAACCGAACAAATTGAATTATTCCAACATGATCCATAAACTAATTAGATACACGGTTAGACGACATGTTCAACAAACCCAACTCTTTGATTTTTCCTGTGTTAGGATTAGGAAACATGAAAACAATTACTTTGATCTAAATCCATCTGTTATTATTCGTATGTTTCTGGGTGAGTATTTAACAAATTCTGAGCTTTATATTTATGATGATCTATATCTCTACATCAAGTTGAGTCAGGATTCTTGTCCAAAAATAGAAAGGATCTACAGCTCCAACCAATAAAATATGACTTTTAATTCAAAAATTATATTACATGAGCTTTTTTTTTGAACTGCATATTACATGAGCTTAACTTCATTCTTTTAATTAGTTTCATTTGTTGACAAAAAAAAATTAGTTTCATTTTATGGCAATGTTAAACTACTACCAATTTAGTTTTAAACTTTTAACTTACATATCGATTGTAAACAAACTTCTGCGTACATAAAAGTATCTAAAGACATCAAATCCAATTTGTTTGGATCTCACAGTTCTGATTTTACTAACAATTTAGCAATAAAAAATCTCTCTTAGCACAAAACATACTTCTATGCATTAAACATTATGCCTTCCAAACTTCAAATGAACAAAATGACATTATTGTATTGGGGTTGGGGGCATGACTGACCAATTAACCACAGATACAATACTGTCTCAGCCCTTTTGAGTTCTGTTAATCTTCAGCTGTCATTCTGTCAATAACTGCCTTAGACGTTCTTAAGCAAACCCTTAGTCCTAAGAGGCAAGGTAATAGCCACAACTCCAGATTGTGCTCTCTCAAAATAAAGTCACTATTGTGGTCTGCAGCAAGTCACTACTGTGTTCATGTTCTGCATTATAGCTTGAGCAGACATTGGCATAGACCATGATCATGCTCAACGCTTTGCAAATCTACCTGAGTGAGCCCAAGAAAAATGATCTCAAACAACTAATTATTAAACACTACACAGTTAGCAACAACAATAATCACTTACCGTAGCTATTTATTTAGTGTTCATGCCATAACTTTATAAGAGCAATAAGATTATCACCACAAGTAACATCCTTTCTCTAATTTGCAATAACTATTCTATATGCAATGTAACAAGAAACAAGAATCAATGTTGGCATGCTTCAAATTCGGTTTGGCTTTGTCCAACTTACAAGAATGATCGGAGATGAGAAGTATGATCAAATAAGATAAACCAAATTCCAGGAAACCAAACACATTTCAATCAATTGCATTCAGAAGAAAATACAATACAGTTTAACACAGTCGATTTTCAAACATGAAAAGACAAAAATTTAAGATTTACCATCCAGAGACAAACAAACCAAAACGACATCGTTTCAGTCTCTCATTTCTTCTTCCCTTTACCAGCACCTTTACTTTTCTTCGTGGGCAAGACGATTTCACCTTTGAGTACCGGAATCTCCATTATCTCAGATAACCCAGCGAACCTCTTACGGAACTTTTCCACTTGATCAGCGTCGACCATCAAAGCCGATCGATTCCCGAGGTAAAACGGATGGTTACCTGACCAAACATCAACGACGTACTCTTTCTTAGTACCTCCCGTCGTCATCACCAGCTCTCCATTGCAGTAAACCTTAGCGTCCTCGTGGAATTCTGGGTGTAAATCCTCCTTCCTGCAAGTTACTTGAACCACTGGATTGCTTCCCATTGGTTTTTTTCCTCCTCTCGCTGCCGCCTTAACCGGCTACTCGGAAAGCCCCAAAGATTAGTGATTTTGAGGAGAAAATAGACGGAGAAGGAGAGCAATTTTCGAGCTTACCTTTCTAATTACCGGAGAAGGAACACATGGATTGATCTGGAGAAACGAGTTCGGAAGAGCGACCGCCATTTTTTCCGCTTCGACTACTATCTTATCCAATTTTCGAGCTTAACGAAATTAGATAAGAGGAATGAAGATGATGAAGTTAAATCAATTTACCCTTCTAACCCTATGAGTGCCCATTAGCCGAACCAATTGTCTGAGGGTAAGAAGGTAATTTACGTGGAGCCCTATTCTTTTTTGTTCTGTTTATACACTCTTCGTCGATCTAACGCTTCTTTTTCTTTGAAAAGAAAAATTATATAAAGACGCATATACAAAAAAAAAAAAATTACACTCGTCATCAAAGGTTTCAGCAAGTGAGTATGAGAAAAGAATTGTGCAGAAACTTTCAGCGTGGCGAGTAATTTCTCTTCTTCATCTTCTTTATTTATCTTTCGTCGATTTTAGCTTGTTTTGATTAGGTACTTGTGTGTGTTTTAAAGAGCTTTTTGAAATCCGATTCAACTTCTTGTTCTAGAATTGGGGTTAATTTGTGTATTCATGAACCAATCAATCATCTAGCTCGTCTTCGTTTCCGTAACATTTATTTGCTTCGGAAGTTTTGATTAGTTGGGAATCGATGTGTTGTATTAGAAGCGTGTTTCTGTGTATGTGGTAGAGACCTAGTTATTGGATTCATCTTCATTGGTGTTATTCTTGCAGTTGTAGATATGGGGAAAGATGTAAATTTCTTCATCCACAGCAAACTAAACCCAATAATCCCTTTGGGTTTGGTACACAATCCAGAGATCAGCAGCAGCAACCACAACAACAACAGCAGAAGAGTTCGAACCCTTTTGGATTTGGTGTAGCAGGCGATTCCAACTCCAATAGAACAAATCAATTCCAGGTTCTCTTGTTGGTCTTCCTCTTTAAAGATTGAAAGTATTGGTTTTTGATAAAATGTGCCTCTTCTTGAATCAATTGGTGACATGATGATGCTTTTGCAACTCGGCCTTTTCAGAATACATGGCATCGAAATCCTTCTACACCTGCTGGTGGTGCTGCATCTGCACAGCAGACTGGTAAACAGACGCAGCAGGCAGACCATAAGTGAGTATCTTTCTTTGCATATGCTTGTTACGTCAATTATAGATATCATCCGTTCAGCCCTTTGTTTCTTTCTGAAATTGACTGTTTCTGCCTTGGTTACTTTGCAAAGATGCACAGATCCTGCTGCGTGTAAGCGGGTTATTCAAGAGGATTTTAAGAATGAGAGACCCATGTGGAAGCTCACATGTTACGCTCACTGGAAATAGTATGTACTGCTTCATCATTAGATCCACCATCCTTTGATCTTTACATTGTTTTGTAACGTTCTAATCTTGTCTACCTTTTTTTCCTAGCTTTCCTTGTGACGTGACTGGTGATATCAGCTACGAAGAGTTACGTGCGATGGCGTATGAAGAAGCTAAACGAGGAATACCTCTACAATCTATTGTGAGATTAACCTTTCTTGTGATTATTATACTCTACACAATCATTTCCTTTCCACAGTCAACTTTTTCTCATAAGACATAAGTTGATTTCCTCTTTTGCTGGCTTATCAATGATGCATTATATAGGTTGAAAGGGAGAGGAATTTGCAGAGTGCCAAAGTAGCTGAGTTTGAAAACTTTCTACGGAATCCATACAGAGGCTCTGTTACCGCCAATCAAAGCCCGGTCGCTGCACCCACTCCTAGTATTTTCCCACCAGCTAGTCAGGTCAATTCCCCTCCAGGATTCTCTGCCTTCAACCAACAACCCGCATTCCCCAACACCAATGCTGGTGGAGTCAGGTATCAAGTTTAGTAGGCTTTCTTTATTTTCTACATCCGTTTAGTTTGTGTTGCCTTCTTAAACATTTCTCTACTGCAAACTATTCCTCTACGTAGTTCATCTGGGCCTCCGAATCCCTTTGGGCGCTTTAATCAACAACCAAATGCTTTCAGCGTCAACAATCCTCAACCTGTTCCTTCAGGTACTAGTTTTAAAGTTAAAATTTGCTCAAAAGGCTGATATTTTTTTCATCATCTTAAACCTCTTTTGCAAAACAAAAATGATCACAGGTCCCTCTGGTTTCCAGAGTCAACCATCAGTACCATTCAAACCAGCATCATTTGGACCTGGACCAGGACTAGCGACAGATCCCTCTGGTTTCCAGAGTCAACCATCAGTAACATTTAAGCCAGCATCGTTTGGACCTGGACCAGGATTAGCGACAGCTCCCTCTGGTTTCCAGAGTCAACCATCAGTAACATTCAAACCATCATCGTTTGGACCTGGACCAGGAACAGCTCCACAAAACAACAGCATATTTCCTTCAACAACCCCAACGCCGGCTCCTAACACTTCCCAGAATAATCAGACCCCATTCAACTTCAATTCCCCTGTTGCATCTTTCACTGCTCCTGTTATAAACACACCAAATACATTTTCCGGGTAAGTGCTCATTCTATTTCCAGATTTTCCACCTTGAAAAACTGATCGAGAAATAGAACATCGACACATGCTATATAATGTTTCTTACTTGATTCATGTGCAGAACCGAGCTTCAAGCAGAAGGTGCTCCTGTTGATACTAGCATCTGGTTAAAGGAGAAATGGAATCCTGGAGAGGTAAATTACTCAAGACTCTTTTGAGTTGATTACAAAATTTTGCTGCCAAAACTATAATAATTTGTATTGCTTTTGTGCCTGCAGATTCCGGAGCAACCGCCTCCTGATGCATTTGTAAAATAATACAGAAAGAGTCATTTGTTGTCCTGTGGTTGCCTCTGTAGCAATGTTAAGAACGTGTGAAGTTTTGAAATGAATTTTGTTGTGACATTTGTGTAATGATTTTAGGGAATTCGGCCAAAAAAATCTTCAACTTTACACGAATTACCAAAATGATCCTCAACTTTGGACTTCGCCAAAAAAACACTAAACTTATTTGATTTTAACCATTAACTTTCAATATTTTCGTTGATTTGCTAATTAAAACCCAAAATACTCGTTGACTTGCCAATTTAGACACGCCCGTTAAAAAAATGATCTTGTTGCCACTGAGCTACTAACACTTTCATTGGATTATGTAACATACTTTCTTTTATTGTGTATTGACTGAATATCCAAAAAATCTCTATTTTTAAAAAAAAAATTACAAAAATTCAAAAACATTTATGTAATGTTCAAATTAAACTTATAATTTTCGTTAAAAATAAAATTAAATTCAAAAAATTAAGAAAATTTTAAAAATTCCAAAAATTAAGAAAATTTTAAAAATTAAATTATCAATTGTACACACATAAAGTAGTTTTAATTTTTATTTTATTAAATTATTTGATCAAAACTTTGATAAGTGCAAATTATATTCATCATTGTGATGAAAATTATAATGTATTGAACTTATATTTAGTATTTGTTATACGAAATTGTCGACCACAAAATCGAACACGACTACGCTATAATACGATCTAGTTGGACCTTCCTCAGAAACTATAGGAACACGACTACGCTATAAAAAGGCGACACGTCGACACTATATAAATTTGATAATTTCAGATTTTATTTTAATTTTTGTAAATTTTAAATTTGTAATTTCATGGATATAATTAATTTAATTTTTGGGTATTTTAATTTCAATTTAAAATTTTGGTTACAATTAATTGTAATTTTTAGATTTTTGGAATTTTTTAAAAAATTGGAATTTTTATTTTATTTTTAGCGAAAAATATAAGTTTAATTTAAACTTTACATAATTTTTCTTGAATTTTTGTAGTTTTTTAAAAAAATTTAGAGATTTTTTGGATATTTAGTCAATATACAATAAAATAAAGTCTCTTACATAATCCAATGAAAGTGTTAGTAGCTCAGTGGCAACAAGCCCCTTTATGCGACTTTGAGTTCGTGAGTTCGTATCCAGGGAATGACATGTTTTTATTTTTGGAGACACGTAAAACGACGTCGTTTCAACTCTTGTCAAATCGACGCCGTTTAAATAACTGACGGTCCGTTAATTTTTTTAACGATCCATTAAATTTTTTTAACGACGTGTCTAAATTGGCAAGTCAACGAGAAATTTGATATTATTTGTAAAAGTCAATTAAAAGTTTGTGTTTCTTTTGGCTAGACCTAAGTTAGGGATCGTTTTGGCAATTTGTGTAAAGTTGAGGATTTTTCTGGCCGAATTCCCAATGATTTTATGAACAAAAGACTATTAAAGCCTTGAATGAAATTTTTTGTTTAGTCAAAATGGGCTTTGAGTACCCAAGATGGGCCCTGTGGAGGCTCAAAGCGAGTCTCCTCTGCCGTATAAAGGTAAAGCAGAGAGTGTCACTGAAGAAGTATCATCAACTCAATTAAGACGATGGCGGCTATGGCTTCACACGTTTCGACCCCTCGATCACCGGCTCTTTCCCTCTCCTCTTCATCGTCCTTCTTTCCCGGCACTACTCTCAGGCGATTACCCGCCGTATCACTCGCTTCTCCGTCGAGCTTCTCCTCACACCGCCTTCGTGTCTCATGCCAAGCCTCCTCCGTCACTTCACCTTCTACTTCCGATGTGAAAGGTTCGGGTCTTATATCATCGATTCTGATGTTACCATACGAAATTGAGAAATGTGTGTCAATTGACTCTTATTCCCTCTATTGATTGATAAACTACGCAAGTTTTTAATTCCCTCAAGTATTGTGAGACTAATCTTTCAAATTCCGAATTTAGATTAAGCTTAAAATTTGGTAATCTGAATTTGGAAATTTTCTGTAATAGAATCATTAACTACTACCTTTATGTGTTTCATGTTTGCGTTCAGCAGGAAAATCTGACTTGAAAGACTTTCTCCACATAGATGATTTTGATACTGAGACAATCAAGAAGATTTTAGACAAGGCTTCAGAGGTCAAAGCCTTACTGAAATCAGGGGAGAGGAATTATCTACCTTTTAAAGGGAAGTCTATGTCTATGATCTTTGCAAAACCCTCCATGAGGACTCGTGTTTCGTTTGAGACTGGCTTTTTCTTGCTTGGTGGCCATGCGTTGTATCTTGGACCCAATGACATTCAGATGGGTAAGCGTGAAGAAACTCGAGATGTTGCTCGCGTTCTGTCACGCTATAATGACATCATTATGGCCCGTGTATTTGCTCATCAGGTATGCCGGTGAGTTTTTGATTGATTAGTAAAGGACCTACGAGATGGAACAATTGAAATGTACAAACATTCTCATGTGTATTTTAGTGTCTTGTCGTGTTTGAACCGATTTGATTAAGTTTGCACTTCTTTTACTTTTGGAAAGCTGAATTAATCAATCTTGAATCCACTTCTTCTGTAGGACATTCTTGATTTGGCTAACTACTCGAGTGTACCAGTTGTCAACGGTCTGACAGATCATAACCATCCTTGCCAAATCATGGCCGATGCCCTTACAATGATTGAGCACATTGGTCAAGTCGAAGGGACAAAGGTTCGTTAACCTTTTTCGCCAGCTGCATGCTATTATGTACTTTCCTTATCTTTGTCAACGGTAGGTTAAGATGCATGTTATACAACCCCATGTTTAGTGCATTTAATCTTGACAACAAAGATTATCCATTCCAAAATCATCGACAAACGAAAGCACTGCTAGTCTAGACTTGTATGGTGATCTCATATTGTATGTTCTGCTTACAAGTAAGCTCATACTGACTAAGTTGTCTTTATTTACACTTATTCAACAAATTCAGGTTGTCTATGTTGGAGATGGGAACAATATGGTCCACTCATGGTTAGAATTGGCATCGGTTATTCCTTTCCATTTTGTATGCGCTTGCCCAAAAGGGTTTGAACCAGACAAAGAGAGAGTTCAAAAGGCAGAAAAAGCTGGACTAAGTAAGATAGAGATCACCAATGATCCAAAAGAAGCTGTCGTAGGAGCTGATGTTGTGTACTCAGACGTATGGGCCAGTATGGGGCAAAAGGATGAAGCTGAATCCCGCCGTAAAGCATTCCAAGGATTCCAGGTAACATACTTCTACAATATATACAGTATATGAATGTCTCTGGTTTAGTTTTCGTACATGTTTCTGTATATTACACCGGACTCACATCTACCTATTATGTTCAATTGCAGGTGGATGAAGCTCTTATGAAGTTGGCTGGTCCAAAAGCCTATTTCATGCATTGTTTGCCTGCAGAAAGAGGAGTAGAGGTGACCAATGGAGTCGTGGAAGCTCCTTATTCCATTGTCTTCCCACAAGCGGAGAATCGCATGCATGCTCAAAATGCGATAATGCTTCACTTGCTCGGCTTTTAAACCCCTTTTGTTGTCTTAGCTCTCTCACGTTTACTGGTGTGCCATTGAATGTACTGTTATTAAACCTTAGTTTGAGAAACCTGGATGAATAATATTGTGGATGGTTTAGCTGGGAAATAAGAATGAGCTTCTTTTATATATATGATTTATGGATAAAAATACTTATATATTCGTTATTACATCTCTACATCTGTCTTTAGTCTGATCATGTACTTGTAACTTAGGTTCTTGGGCTGGTTAGTTCTGACTTACAGGGTCACTTCTGATACTAGGGTAAAGGAAGATCCAAAGGTTCACACCATCTTATCGTTCATCTGCACCAAATTTGTTCCATGCGTCCTGGAGAATCAGACCGAAAGCCTGTTAGAAACTGATTTGCAGATGGATATAACTCGAGCATGTGGAATTGATATATCGATCAGCTGGAGGGAGAAAGAGAGAGACAAACCCTTGAGAAGATCAAAAA
This sequence comes from Orychophragmus violaceus, assembly GCA_030180135.1. Classification (NCBI taxonomy): domain Eukaryota; kingdom Viridiplantae; phylum Streptophyta; class Magnoliopsida; order Brassicales; family Brassicaceae; genus Orychophragmus; species Orychophragmus violaceus. The sequence continues at coordinate 104,313,466 of CM058232.1, read as the reverse complement.
CCTTCTCGCAAATGTACTTCTGTTGTGTAGATGCCCCACGTTGTTGAAGCTTGTCGGGATGAACGTAAAGAGTTGCCTTTCGGTAAGCTTTTCTCACAGAAGCACTCGACACAAGATCGGTGAGAGGAATTGGTTTCCATCCACGGAGACGAAAAGAGACAAGATTAGCTGGAGATAAAAACGGATTTCCAGCAAGGAGGAGCACCACAGGATGAGATCTAACCCTCCTAAAGTGAGGAGAGCAAAACAGTAGACAAAATTCGACAGATGACCGGAAGAAGGGAGATTTATTACCACACCAGAGAAATCTATTACAACCTAAAGCAAAAGTAATCCGACCGGAAACAGTAAACAATGGTTTTGCTTCAACCAATTAACTAATGGTTTTGCTTCAACCAATTTACTCCTATCGATCGAAAATTTTATATTTTTCAAAAGACATTTATATCCAAGCTGTCATGAATAGTCCACAAAAGACAAATGCTTAGTAAAAAAACTAAAAACTAAAAACTAAAAGGCTACGAGTCTCTCTGTACTCTGGCGACCGTTCGGCATTACTAGGCTAAACGAAGTGACTGAGATACTCGTCAATACTCGTGTACTTGACATCAACATAAAGCTCAGAGGCTTCAATACCAAACGAAGGCTCTATAGTGAAGTTGGTTTGATCTCCCTTCACAAACACTGAGTGGTTTATCAACAGAAGAATACTGACGGGAGCAACCGGCAACTCTGCCAAAAAAAAGAACATCTTCTTATTCAGCAAATCAAAAAACCGGTTTATAAAGAATCTAAAACCTCTTGGTGAATAATTATCTTTTTTCTAAAACCTCAGATGCTTTTGAGCACTTGTTCTTCTGGTATGTGAGTCTTCTCAAGAGATTTGCCGATCTTCTTCTCCCACAGGGCTACAATTTCGTTCATCGATAGAATGTTCTTAGGAGGACTGATGTAGAGGGTTTTGTTCAAAGTCCTTGGATCATCCACTGCCCTGATCATGTATGCAGCAGTATCTTCTTCCTTGTTGAACACAACTGCAAAATAATCAAAAGTGTTTTATATTGAAATCTTGGTTTTTAATACTCAATTATAGTTGTTAAATGGATTGTCCTCCACGACCATACAAACATGTCGAATATTTATCCATTTTGAATACGGACAAACAATAATTATGTTCATTAATGACAATGTTGAGCACTTCTTTCTATGGGCCCTAACGTGGCGGATAGCTGTGAGGAAAGTTCCTTTGAATTGTCCATAATCGTTAATGGACAATATTTTGATAACATTTTTTGGAAAAGTGGAAACTTGAAAGTGACAGAAATGAGAGGAAAAGAGAGAAAAATCTCAAATCGATTTTGACATATAAATTTAAGTTTTTTGGACTATCCATGTCCAAATTATCCACTCCATTCGTACATGGACGATATTGGTCTTAGCATATTTTAAATCTTTTTGAAATATAAGCATATCCATAACCGGTCCATAATACATTGGATATGAACCGGTCATGGACAACCCAACCATTTTGACAGATATACTCAATTGTTAAAAAGTTCCAACCTTTGGCATTTCCGTCGCCCAAAATTGTGACTTTGTCTCTAGGAGGAGAAGTAAGACGAGGCTCGAACTGAACCATCGTAGGCAAGTAGAAACCGGCAGCGCAGTTGTTAACAACATAAGAGTAGGGTATTCTTTCTGCTTCTACGGCTCTCCTGATCTGTCTCTTCACCGCAAAAACTAATGATTCTGCCGGCCCAACCGCACTTGTCTTGTCAACGTCTGTCCCAAACTCAGACGGCAAGAATCTTTGGTAAAACAATTATAGTATTGAGACTAATTATGTGCAACTAGATCATATGCGATATTGCTATTTATATGCAATATGGGTTTGAATCAAAGACCGACCTTGACGTTAATAGCTGAAATGATCTTGGTTTGATTCAACAGTTGCACGCGCCCAACGGTCAATATCACCTAGTTTTATGGCTTTCACCAAGCTCTCGTGATCATTCAAATCTCCCTGACCAGATTACATAATTGTTACATAAGTTTTACGAAACATTTTGTTATTAAAAAAAACATTTTGTTAGAAAATGAGAGTGTTTCCATGCGTACGTATAGTATTGTGACGCCGACATCTTTGAAACTCTGCACGGTTTTTCCCTTGACAGGATCGGAGAGAGAAGCTTCTCGGACAAGAGCGAATGTCGGGTTGCCGCCTTTCGCACTCCCTTCGACCATGAATTTTCCTATGTTACCAGTGCCTCCGATCACCAGAATTTTGCTTTTCTCTGTCGCCATTTGTTTCAAACGTGATAAATTGATAATGCTATAGAGAATGCGAGTGACGGAATTGATAATGCTATAGACCCGACATTAGTAGGTTGTTTACGATTATACCCTCAACTTGAACCCATGCTACAGTAATACCTGCGCAGGATAATGAACAATGAGTGCGGACGATTTGAATGATACAAAGAAAACATGTGAACCAAATTTTTGTTCCTCAACATGATAAGCTGTAACATGATAAATGTTCTGCTCGTAAATTACAAAACTACAATAATAAGACATCACAGAAATTACATGCATGCGAAAATATGTGCCAATTGTGAGAGACTGTTGTTGTTGTTGTTGTTGTTGAGATTCCAATATATTATTCACCAAAGAGTCAACTTATAGCATTTTCGGATTTTATCTACAATCTGCAACATCAGTTGTATATATGCATACATACATTTATTTATTGCAAATCTTATATTCAAGGATGTAGACATTCTTCTTCTTCTTTTTTTTTTTTGTAAAGAAATTAGCAAAATAACCCAAAATAATATCTAATTTATATAAGAGACAAGTCATGAGAGAGAAAAATTAAGCAATCCACCAATCACAATAGAGGATTATGCCAGCCTGTCAACCATTTTGGTCACTACTCCTAAAATTTTTTTGGTGACTATTCCATTCATTTTTTTTTCTTTTTGTCTCTCTCCATCTCTCTGGAAAAGAGTCGACAGTTCTCTCCAAAAAAGCATCTCCATCATCGCAATCAGATAAGGATTTCGGGCTATTCAACGCACGAGAGCAGAGGTGGCGAGAGCGATTCCGGCGATTTTGAAAGTGTCGGAGCATTATCCGGCGAGGTCGTTGAAGTCTGATTGGAAGGAACAAGTGAGGCGACCGGAAGAGGTATATAGCCCGAATGATTTCTCTCATCCTTTCCCGGTTAGAAATATGTCTTCTATTTCCAGTTCAAATCATCTACACTTACATACAATTTGATATGAATCTCATTCGTTGAGTTTTGTCATAACCCTAATCCTCTTTTCATGTATTTCAGTTTAATAACCGCTGAATAATATCCTAACAAGGATTATCGATTATCTGTTCAAGCTTTTGTTGATCGGTGCAATCATGTCTGCTTCTTCGATTCGCTGTGAGTTATGATGTTGCCTTTAATTTGTCAGATTTTAATCTCAGCCTTAAACCTGTCTTTTTTTATATGCTCATTTATCTCTCAAATTCGTTTAACAAACCGTGGAGAGAAACTTAAATCGATCGAAAACATACTCCTTCATGTTCGATTTCAAAACCCTAATTCAAAATTGGGAAATGTCTCGAGCCACTGTCGAGTTCAATTTGTGAGTACATATTTCAGCAACGCATATTCCACATTGATGCTATCTCACTCATTCCTCTATACCTTTTCGTTGGCTTCGGCGGAGCACCAAATTGCTTCACCAGAACCGGTTTATGGCTAAGAAGGTTCAAGAAAGAGTGGCTATGGGTGGATCTGAATTGCTGGAAATTTAACTCCAACAAAGAGACTTTAGGATAATACTTGCCAAGAGAGAAAGGAGGAGGAAGAAGATAGAACGCGAATGGCTTTTGATAAAAGGTAAATACCCTTCCATTGTTAAATCTTTTTCCTACTGAATATTGCAGGATATAGATTGAAAACACTCTTGGATATACAATAATGAGCATTGTGACACTTTTCTCTCTTTGTAATGTCAATGTTTCAGATTTTCTTAGAAAATTGGTTTTTGTACGGTTGTTGAGACGAGGGGAACATGACGTGTTTAAGATGAGAAAATTGGTTCTATCATGGGAAGGTAATTAAATTCTTAGATAAAATTAACAGAGGTTTGTATATATTAGCTACATGTTTGTCTTATTTGTCATAAATTAACCCAGGTGATCAACCCATCAAAAGATTCAGTTTTGATTTTATTGGTTAGATTGATTTCGTCGTTATCTTTTCGTTCAGGTGTGGGAAAATCGTGCTTGCTTCTGCAATTTACTGACAAGAGGTTCCAACCAGTCCACGATCTCACCATTGTTGTGGAGTTTGGTCCTCGGATGCTCGCCGTCAATGAACGCCCCCCCTTCAAGATGCAAATATGAGACATCGTACGATTCTCTCTCTTTCTCTTATATTCCTCAAGTTGGGACATAAAAACTTAATGATTAGGATTGTGTTGCCTTCAGAATTATGATGATTATTTGTTATAAATTCATAAGCAATACGTATTTACAAAAACAATCCAGTATTAGAATTCTTGATACATTATGTTTTTGTTTATGATTTGACTAAGCGTATGATGTTGTAGGTTGGACAAGAGTCTTTTAGATCCATCACCAGATCCTACTACAGAGGAGCAGCCGGAGCTTTACTGGTTTATGACATCACCAAGTTAGTCTTCTGTCATGACAATATACTTCAGCTCAAACTCAAAGCCTGAATTTCCGGCTAGGTTTTGGAAATGATCACTTCTGTGTTCGTGGGTCAGTTGTTTAGCTTAGTCTCATAAAGATATTGGTAATTGATATATCTTGATGATATACATAATTGTAGGGACAAGAGCAACACTCCATCTATGTTTACTTTGATGTTAAGAAAGCATATTTAAACTATGAGTTTGATTATTGAATCTTTTTAATTTGAAGTTAAGGAAACATATTCATATTATTTGTTACGATAGGTTGGTGGAAGTTAGAATTTCTTTATTATGTTTAGTTTGATTCCATTGTAATTTCGTATGCATACTAGAGTCTGACCACTTTACTTAGCCTATTGGACTAAACACTTTGAGGTAAACATGTATGTTGATTTGATACTGTGGAATTCAAACACTACAAAACAAGGCTTCTCATGGAGGCATTCCACAGGAGGTAAATGACTCTTTTTCGTCATCAGTCTAAGAGTTGACCAAACTGTCACAAAACATCTTTGGATTGGGACATTTGTGTGCCTGATAATTATTCTGGAGTGTCTGATTACTCTAATCCCTTTCTCATCCGCATATATTGTTGGTTAGATCCAATTTGTGCAAGGTCCAACAGACCCAACATCCTCTCAACGTGTCCTCCACATCTGTTATCTTACTATTACTGTAACCATAAGTATTTTATGCATTCTCTATTACACGGTGCGAGTACAAAACTTTTTCATTTTACACCATGGGAAAATGCTTTGTATTCTGCATTTTCTTATCTTTTTCATTTGTGTTGATTATGATCGATAAAATAAAGAAAGAAATAATAAAAAGCTTTGAATTTTTTTTGCTTCCTTTGTTGTTTTTATTCTCAGGAAACAAAGGTAAAGATGAGGAAATTAAAGACGATGAAACAAAGACGATCGATCCTGGACGCAGAAGTTAGGTATAATCTCTCAGTTTCATGTCAATTTGTGTTTACTATATAAATTACATGTTTCAAGAACACTCCATTTCAATTGGATTTGTTTTAGTTCATTGATTTCATACTAAGTGTTTTGATCAAAACGATAGGTTGTTGATACGTAGATACAAACACTTGAAGCAATACTAAACTCTTGAAATATCTTGGGAGATGCTCAGATTGTCAGAATCTGGAGATTTTAAGGTATCATGTAAACCGAGTGGCAAAGGAAAGAAGAACTCTACTCCGAGAGCATCTGTGCCATGTTCAGATTTGAAACAGAAGGATACAATTTGCAATGAGAAGGAAGCATTGACATTAAACAAACTCCACTCCACTTCATGATCCTAACAGAGATGGAAGAACTTTTGCCACTGACAAATCACCGTGCTTTGACCTAAACCAGATCTCGGTAAAGCCAAAACAACTTATGATGTTTTTAGGTACTTACTTTTGTCGAAGTCTTGAAAATTTTAAAAGTTGATCAAAGCGTGATTTTTTGGGTTTAACTTTTCGGTTTTAGAGTGAAGAAGAGGAACCGGAAGCAAATGGTGAACATGTAGTCACCAAAGCAACAAAGAACGCAATACTTGAAGTTGCTGATTAGCAGAGACGTGGAGAAAGAGTTAAACAGAGCTGTGAGGAGGAAGGTTTCATGGCTTGCCAGTAGCTTTAAGTGTTTGAGGTTTTATAAATAAATATATCAACTCCTGGATCAAAAAAAAAAAAGAATATCAACTAGGTTGGAAGGCATTGTAACCTTACATTTTTGTTTTTAGTCTTATTGACAAATTGTAGACAGATTTACTTGACTAACAATGGACAAGAATCATGAGTGGGAGAAAAGTAATACATATTACTAAGTATTCGTTCACACATCTATCGGTGACTAAAGCTCTACAAAAATATATATATTTAACTATGAAGATCTGTAATTTTATTTAAAAGAACCTTTAACTAAACTACTGAGAAGAAGATAAGATATAATTTACAAGAATAGAACATCAAAATAAAATTTATAGATTTCCTAAATAATTTGTTCTAAACCTAAATCCAAAAATAGATTTATGTTGAATTTTTCATTCTTCTTATCCCCAAAGTAGTTGTCCAATTTTTAACATACATTTTACGCAAACAATAGTCTAGAAAAAAGTCAAGAAAACTCATTCAAATTATTGGTAATGTCGTATGTTACAAAATATTAATAGAATTTTTTTCCGAGGTATGAGAATAGACGAATATTAAACATATATTAGAATGTTTTTATATGTGTATCTAGAGTTCAGATTAAATGCGGAAATGTTAATATAGACCGAACATAAAGTTATTTCTTAAAATTTTATGGATGCTTAGAACATGTTTTTGTGATCTTACTATTCTTGCATTTCATGATGGTGAATGGATTTTTTTTGGGTACGATATACTTTATTTTTCCAACAGAATATGAAGTTAATTCTTTGAGAACATCTTTATATGTTTGTGAGTTTCATTTAATTTTAAACCAAAAATAAGATTGCGTAACACAATACTAAAGTAATCTCTAAAAATCGAATACTCACTTATGTATAACAACATACTTTACATTGTTATTTAAAATAAAATTCTTTTAACACAATGCCCGTGCAACGTGTCTTGCCGTTTACATTATTTGTACTAAAATAATATTACTTTATATTTTAGGTAAAACAAAACGCTAAACAGATTCTTAGTATAAACCATATAATCTTCAATATTAATGTATTGCTTTGTCATATATTTGAACGTATTTTGGAAAAATTGTATTGAAATACAATGCCCGTCGCACGGGCCTGAATCTAGTTGCTTATATATTGAAAAATACACTTTAAAAAAAAAAATTGTTTACTATTTTTCTTAATACAAACTTACTAAAATATAAAATGTTGTTTTTTATCAATTAAATATGAACCTAAAACCTAAAACGACTATCATCAAAGTCAATAACTCAGAATTAACATATACAATATGTGACGGTTCATATCTTTTTCTTATCTTCTATTTTTTTTTTGGGTATCAGCGAGTCTTCAGAAAACAAATTTTCATCATATTTTTTAGACTTCCATACATTTGTCTGTTATATAAATAAATTTATGTTTCAACATCAATTAATTTACGTTCGGAACCAAAACATTAGTAAAATGTAGGAGAGCCGACAACAAAACGATTGTATTGTCTTATCCAATGCAATAAGAGAGCTGAGGCAAAGCCTTTCACGCACCTTGTGACCAAGAAACAAAGACGTAAGCTTAAAAGTCGAAGTGATTACCATTTTCAGTAAGAGAATACAAAGTGACTATTACAAAAACTCAAGATTATGTTTGATCAAATCGAATATAACACAAAAATTCGCAAAAACTTAAAACTACGAGTTGACCTCTAAAAGCACACAATACCGTTCCTAAAACTTAACATGACCCTCAAATCATGGAAATATTCCAAGAATATGATACATCCATATATTCACACAATTTTAATCCTAAAATCGAATGTACTCCTTATTTAAAATTCATAGAACAGCTATCCTTTATTAAAAAAAACCATACAAAAGGACTCTAAACCTAAATGGACTTTAACTTTTTTTTTTTTTTTTTGAATTTTCAGATGTATCCGGACTTAGTCCGACTAATTCCCTAACCCAGAAAGATTTGGATCTTACTAATATTTTAGACATGTAAGGCGTGAGGCTCTCTTCCCAACGGGTTTCGAATTGGGGATACATTGAAACCAACTCTGTGCACTAAACCACTAGCCTACCTCCATATTGGTCATGAGTTTAACCTTGCAAAAGGAAAACACAAAGGGTGGCGGCACGGATGCACACGGAGATGGAAATTTGATAGACCAACAACAAAGGAAAGAAGAACATGAAAATAAGACCATAGTAGGAAGGTTAATCAAACCAGCACAAAAAGTCCAAGAGATGCAATGAACCTTAGTGAGTGGAATAGGTAGTTGAGGTCGTGGACCTTCTGCCTAGGTTCTCCACTAATCTTCATTTTTGAAGTTTCATTATCTTACTTATGTATCCATTCTAGATTCTGTTCCTATTCTCTTCTATGTTTCTTTTTTAGTCTTAATTTTCTTTTTAAATTATATGATCTAAACAGTCATATCTTTGTAGAATTTATTTTCATGCATTTAAATAGAAAGCCATTTTTTTCAAAAAACAAAACATGAAAATACAAGAAGACGAGTAGGAGAATGATATTTTCCATATATTCTCTACAATATTTGCCACTATTTTTTTTTTGTTTAGCAATTCCATTTGTTATATCATATCTACAAAATATCTAGTATTATATCTTTATTCAATAAAGATATACTGTTATATTTTATATAACATTTGAGTTTAAAAAAATAATAATATAAACTCTATTTCCATGTAGTTAGTATAATAGTTCTATTTTTATACAGTGTAAATATTTTCAATTCAGGTCCAAAAAGGCAAATCATATATAAATCTTAAATGGTTACTTTTTTTTATTCTATTTACAGTAAAACTTTTATAAATTAATAATGTTAGGTTCATAATATTTTATTAATTTAGTAAAGAGTAATTGATTCGAAACTTAATTTCGAATCGACCAACTATATTAATTTATCGGTGTATTAATTTATGAAGTATCAATTTGCAGAGGTTATACTCTAATATTTTATGATGATATATATTCTTAATTTTGAGAATATTGGACTAATGGACCTAACATGATTTCAAGAATACTAATGTAAATTACTTTAGTGACAACAATAATTTAATATATTATAAGAAAAGATATGATGTATGCATACATTTATATTTTCTAATATATATTAAGATATTGTTGTCATTCTAATAAATCACTAAAAAATCACATAATTAAAACAAAACAAAAAGCAAAATAAGATTGAACGCACATGAAATTAAAAATTTAACAATATTTTTGAGGAGAATATGAATCTCGAATCCACTTTATAATAAAGTTTTACAAAAGGTTTTTCTATGTGTCAAGGATTTCCTGCGTGCTATCACCAAGTGAATGTGAGTTCTATTTAAGGAGTTTTCTTGATCCTTCTACTCTGTTTCCTACTAGAAACAAAGTTGAAAAATAATATTTTTAAAAGTGAATGGTTACATATTTATCTTTTGTGTAAATCAATTATTAATTTTAGCACAGTGTATTTTTTAAATAAAAATAGTAACATTTCTGATTTTGAAACAAATATGATAAAAACAACATTATATTTTTATATATTTTAGTAAAAAATAATACAATAAGTTATTTTTTTATTATGACATTTCAATTTCATTTACAATTTAAATAATAAAATTATATATTTTTTTACCATAGAATTGGATATAACGGATAAAAATACAGATTCACATTTTTCATATAAAGTTGGGAAAGAAAGGTAAAACTCATACACACACATACAAATTCTTCACCATTAACAAGAATCACTTTTTATTGTTGCAATATGAAACTCGTGTCATCGTCGTGGTACATACATTACGCGTCTTATGATATTTCCTTCAAGCAAAGTGACTGAGATACTCGTCAATACTGGTGTACTTGACATCAGGGTAAAGCTCAGAGGCTTCAAGACCAAAGGAAGGCTCTATAGTGAAATTGGTCTGATCTCCCTTCACAAACACCGAGTGGTTTATCGACAGAAGAACATTGATGGGAACCGGAGATTCTGCCAAAATAAAAACATATATCTTTTATATAGAAAAGAATTCAACGAATGAAAAAGGCGGTAAATAATACAAAATTCTGAAAGCCCCATGATACTAAACCTTGGATGAGTTTAAGGATTTGTTCCTCTGAGATGTGAGTCTTCTCAAGAGACTTGCCGATCTTGTTCTCCCACAAGGCGATCATTTCGTTCATCGACAAAGTGTTCTTGGGAGGATTAATGTAGAGGATTTTGTTAAGGGTCCTCGGATCATCAACCGTCTTGATTGTGTAAGCAGCAATATCTTCCTCCTTGTTGATCACAGCTGCAAATAACATTAAAGAAAAAAAAATTGGTTATAAAAAACTTAGGTTTTACATTTAATTTGTCTAGCTTTTTTGGGGTCATCGAGTTAAAATAGGCTAGATATTTCTGTTTTTTGTGGAATTCCGAAATCTGACAGATTATGGCTTATAAGTGAAAACATTTGTCTGTCTATATAAGATTATAAATGTTCAACCTTTGGCATTTCCATCTCCCAAAATGGTGACTTTGTCTCTAGGAGGAGAAGTGAGACCAGGCTCAAACTGAACCAACGTAGGCAAGTAGTAACCGGCAAAGCAATTGTTAACAACGTAAGTGTATGGTATTCCTTCTGCTTCAATGGCTCTCCTGATCTGAATCTTCACTGCAAAAGCAGATTTCGCCGGCTCAACCGCGCTTGTTCTGTCCACGTCCATCCCAAACTCGGATGGCAAGAATCTCTGCAAAAAAAACAAAACAAATCTAGTATGAGAGTATGTAACGACTGGATTTTTCTATAATCGGAACAATGATATTTTATTAATTTAGTAAAATATTATTATCGAGAGATTAATTAGGTCAGAAATTTATTTTGGAACCGAAAAATTCTATTAATTTATGGAGGTATTAGTTTATCGAATATTAATTTGTAGAGGTTATATTGTATACGTTTTTCATCTGATCATATGCTAATCGGATTGCTATTTGTATGTAATGGGTTTGAATCAAATACCAACCTTGACGTTACCAGCTTCTTTAATGGCGGAAATGATCTTGGTTTGATCCAAGATTTGCATGCTTCCTATAGTCGATATCACCACATCGACCTGTTTTATGGCCTTCACTAGGCTCTCGTGATCATTCACATCTCCCTGCCCATCAAACCAAACGATCAAAATTTTAACAGAATAAACCGTTTTATTACATTAACTAGCAGAGAAAGAAGAGTTTCACGCTTACTTGTAGTATTGTGACGCCAAGATCTTTGAAGTTCTGGACGGTTTTGCTCTTGACGGGATCGGAGAGAGAGGCTTCTCTAACGAGAGCGAATGTTTGGTGGCCGGCTATGGCGCTTTCTGCGACGATGAATTTCCCGATGTAACCAGTTCCTCCGATCACAAGAATCTTGCTTTTCTCTGTGGCCATGTTTCTTTCAAACGTTGGTAATGTGTGAGTATAGTGCGATTTGAATACTACAGTGAGAATGATTAGGAATTTGAGTGAAGGAATGGTAATTTATGGACCAGACATTTGTTGGTTGATTTACGATTGTATCCTTACCAACCTTTTGCTTCAATTCTAAGATATTTTATTCAATGTTTCTAGACCTCAAACTCTTCTCAAGTTCTTATCTATCTTTACTTAAAAACTAATTAAAATAATCACATTGTCGAGAGAGAAAAAATCACATTGGTTGATTCATGATAATACCCTCACTCGAACTCTCTTTTATTGGAAGGTATTTTTGTTGTTGTTGTTAATCTCCCTCCTATTAAACTCTAAATTGTTTAATTTATAATTTATAACCATATTAGCTGTTTACACTTTGTTATAAAAAACGTAAACTATAATTTTGCTTCAGTTCTAAGAAATTTATTTATTGATTAATGCAATTCACAACAAACTCTATTTTGTTTACTTGAAATCAAAATCCTATTTTGGTGATTTGGATACTTGCTCTAGTTAAGCCAACTAATGGGATATGTGATGTGAAATAAATTTTGTGGTACTTGAGTCTATATGTCATTTATATATGCCTAATTATTAAGGATTTGAATTGCAAGAACATATTTTGACACACTTAAAAATTAGCAATAACAAATTAAGTACATCGATCAAAATATGTATTGAGTTAATGCAAAATAGAGAGAGAGTAAACAGTCAAAATAAACATAACAAATAATAATATTGAAGAAAATCTATATAAAAAAACTATTGTTGTAGAAGAAACCGTTTAATAGTCCCTTTGTTCCATAATATATGTTGTTTTATATAAAAACGTGCGGTTTAAAAAAATATTATTTTTAAAATAAATATTATTTAATTTATAAATCGAATATAGTTCAACCAATTAAAAAAGTTTCTATATTCAATAAAGGTAAAAATTGTATAAAAATGTGAAACAACTTATATTTTGGAACAAAAAAATAAGTCTAAAACAACTTACATAATGGAACATAGAGAGTAGAATGCATCTTGATCAAAACAAAATAAAAGCTATATAAATGTGCTACTGGATAAAATAACAACAAATTGTGATGAAGTTTGATTAGTTATTTAAAATTTCATATGATATTTTTTTTCAAAAGTTAGTAGTAAAAGTTTAATTTCTACAAAAACGTTGGTCCTTTGTCTTCACTGATATAGGTTGATGGTGGAATTATGCTACCAGACAAAGCCTCTCTTTTTCTTTTCTTTTTTTTTGGTCGAAAAGCCTCTCTTTTTTTTACAACAGTAGAGGTATAAAGAAGACAAATCTGAATGTGAATTCATTGACCTGCGGGCTGACAGTCAAACCGCATAAAATAAGCAGAGTGGAATTGGACACAACATCTTGGACCGGCTGTCGCGGACGGTCGGACCACACCGTCCAAAATGAAATACACAACCGCAGCGGGTCGAGCCATTTGGATGTGGGCGGTCCGATTTGTCATCTCTCGTATGCCGTCTCAGTAGTAAATACCATTCACAAAACATACAACCGCCCTGTTTTGAGGTTGGTACGCAATCCGAATGCGATTCAGAAAACATGAACCAAAATTATTGAACTGTACCGTACATAAACCGCTCGCCACGTGACCATTGATTGATTGGTGAAAAATGGAAAAAATCTTAAAATATTTAAGGTTCAGTAATGCGGAACCAATTGCAGAGAATATTGGAACTTGGAACCACTCCGTAACGGCCACTTCACTAGTGACGTCACAGTTTACACTAATTTTTAAAAAAATCTAATTAGTCAGAAGCTTTAATAAATCAATTAATAACAGAGAATATATTCTTTTGATTATTGATCGGTGCGAAAATTTTCTGGGAAACTCAGAAGATCGATGGCTCTCGATATCTGCGTGAAGGTTGCCGTTGGTAATCCTGATGTTCTCGGCGACTGTATGTCTTCTCCCTCTCTCTCTCTCTGAAATCATCGATCTTTATTCTGTTTTTCACATCAAGCTTTGATTTCACAAATTAGGGTTTCGAAATGTGATCTACAAATGCGTTTGATCTTTATGTTCCAGGCCCATTCAGCCAACGTGTTCTTCTGACCCTCGAGGAAAAGAAACTTCCTTACAAGATCCATCTGATCAACGTCTCCGACAAACCACAGTGGTAAGTTTCTGTGTTTTTTGGACACAAGATTCTGTATCCTCTGTAAATTTTTGTGATAGATTTTGGTCTGAACTATATGACTTATTGTGCGTTGATAGGTTCTTAGACATTAGTCCGGAAGGAAAAGTCCCGGCGTTGAAGCTTGACGGCAAATGGGTGGCTGATTCAGACATCATCGTCGGACTTCTCGAGGAGAAATATCCAGAGCCTTCACTCAAAACTCCTCCTGAATTTGCCTCTGTGGGATCCAAAATCTTTGGGGCATTTGTGACTTTCTTGAAGAGCAAAGACGCCAATGACGGATCCGAAAAGGCTTTACTTGATGAGTTAGAAGCCCTAGAGAATCACCTTAAAACACATTCTGGTCCGTTTGTAGCTGGAGAAAAACTCACTGCATTGGATCTGAGTTTAGCTCCAAAGCTTTACCATCTTGAGATTGCTCTTGGTCATTACAAGAAATGGTCTGTCCCTGAGAGCTTGACCAATGTTCGTAGCTACGCCAATGCTTTGTTCTCTAGAGAGTCGTTTGAGAAAACCAAAGCTAAGGATGAGTTTGTGGTTGCGGGTTGGGCATCTAAGGTGAACGAGTGATGTGTGGATCCATGGCTTCTCAAGTTATGTTACTACTACTACTATTCACTAAATAATGAAATGAGTGAGTGCATACTCTTTGTGTTATCAGCTCTTATCAATCAATAATGATGCAATAAACATTCATTTTTTTGTCACATAAGCTTCTTAATCTAAGTCAAAATAGGCCGAACATTTCGGTTTCTTTGTGAGATTTTGAAATCCGACTCCTTTCGATATTAGATATGTCTTATTCAGTTTATTTCTATTACAGACCAAATGGTCATCAGTCTCTCTCATTACAGTAGTAGATGCCTGCTAACAAAGGTGAAGAGGGTTTCTTTATTCAGACAAACTGGTTGAGATACTCATCGACGCTTGTGTACTTGACATCAGGATAAAGCTGAGAAGCTTCCACACCAAAAGAAGGCTCTATTTTAACCAAGGTTTGATCTCCTTTCACAAAGATGGCATGATTCAAAGCCAACAGAAGATCTAAGGGATGCGGCGACTCTGCATCAACAATGTTTCAAAGTACATTAGCAAACACACATGATCTTGAGTTATGCTTTGTATTAAAAAATTGTCTCTCACCTGGGATTTTCTTGAGGAGTTCTTCCTCTGAAACGTAAGTCTTCTCCAGAGTTTTACCAATCTTGCTCTCCCACATGGAAACGATGTCGTTCTGTGAAACAATGTTCTTTGGAGGGTTGATGAAGACACTCTTGTTGAGAGTCCTTGGATCATCTACGGCTCTCATGGTGTATGCAGCAACGTCTTCCTCTTTGTTTAGAATGGCTACATTTTCATTCAAACAAATCAGAAAATCTCTCATCTTTTTCTCTTACAATCATGTTTAAAGACAAAAGCATTACTGTTTTGTTCTGTCTTGAAATTACCTTTAGCGTTGCCATCTCCATAGATGGTGACTTTGTCTCTAGGAGGAGAAGTGAGTCTTGATTCACACTGACCAAGTGTAGTTAAGAAAAATCCATCAAAGCAATTGCTGCTCACGTATGTGTACGGTACACCTGCAGCTTCAACAGCACGGCGGATCTCAGCTTTCATTTCAAACTCCGATTTTGCTGGCCCAATCGCCACCGTTCGATCCACGTCGTTGCCAAACTCAGACGGCAAGAATCTCTAAACTCGTAATTAATTAGACAGAGTTTTTTTTTAAAATTAAATCCATAAACATATTGAGATAAAGACACCGACCTTGATATGCTTGCCAGATTCTTTAATAGCAGAAATGATATTGATCTGGTTCATGAGTTGAGAGAGACCAACGGTGGAGATGACGACATCAACGTGTTGAATCGCCTTCACTAAGCTCTCCTTGTCACTTAAATCTCCCTGCGTATCATTATATATTATGGATCTGCTCATTTCATAGATGGTTATAGAGAAGAAGAACACGTACATATAGTATTGTGACGCCGAGATCTTTGAAATTCTGGACGATTTTACCCTTGACGGGATCGGAGAGAGAGGATTCTCTGACGAGAGCGAAAGTTTGGTGGCCGGATTTAGCGCTGCTTTCGACGATGAATTTTCCGGCGTAACCAGTTCCTCCGATCACCAGAGTCTTGCTTTTCTCCGTCGCCATTGATTGAGTTTATTCTTCGATTTTGTTTTTGAATTATTTGCTCCGGCGGATGAATCATAGTATTATATAGGACTTGTGCCGCGTCTGAGCTTATGAAAATACGGAAATACCCTTAGTCACTGGTTTTTGCTTTAATTAGTGTCGGCTGATTTTTCTCTCCACCGATTCAAACGCCACGCCATGCGGTTGATTTTTCTGTTTTAATTTTATAATGCACTATTTAGCTTTATTCAAGTATCCTTTTGATTAAAATATTTTAAAATTTGGAAATTACTTTGTTCTAGAACACCAAATGTCAAGCAAGCATTGAGAGAAAATTCATGTCATTAGACCACGTCCATCGTAGGTTTCTTAGGGAAATTTGGCCCAGTTTCTAAGAAAGTTTTTATTAAAAATAAATGCAAATGGTAAAAAACACTAAGGAGCGTCTCTTATTTTAAAGACTTAAGCCACCGTCTCTAAATGACGTGGCATATAGCGATTGGCTATTTTTTTTTTCCTGTTTTCGGTTGAAAGACTCTACCTGAGTCCAAAGCTTCTCCTTCATCTCTCACTATGCATTTTCACGATTTCAGAAAGGGGATTTTGTTTTTGTTCTTGGGCGATGGAGATTAAAGATTTAGGTTTCTTCTGTGAGAGATTTATGAATCGATTTAAATCGCTTGGTGGAGGAAGAGATGCGTCAGAGATCTAGGAAGCCTGCTGACTTTCTCAAGGATTTGCCTCCTCTTCCAAAGTTCGATTTCGAGGTGAATTTCACAGTAGATTCTTTTATCGATTTGGTAGTTTGTTGTTGAAGCTTGAGTTAGGAAACTTTGTTGGAATAGGGTTTAGAGCGGATTGGATGAAAATTTTGTGAGTTCCAATCCTTTTTTGTATTTGGGTTTTGCTTATTCTTGGAATATACAGTCAATTTCTGCTTTGTTATGTTAGGGTTCTTGCCATTTTTCTGTTTGTTTTCCTAGTATTGGGATTAGAGAAAGTAGTAGCTAAGAGTTTAGGTGATTTTCAATTAATTTTAATATCTGGGAGAGCTTTTAGATTCCTTGATTACTTTCATTAGTTGTGCATATGTTTGTCTCTATGTGAATTTTGTGTTTCATTCTCCTTTCTAACATATTGTAATCTTCTCGAGCTATACGAAGTTATGGCAACAAAATCAAGGATTTACTTTGTTATAGAGTATTGTAAAGGTGGAGAGCTTTTCAACAAAGTTGCAAAGGGTAAACTTAGAGAAGATGTTGCTTGGAAGTATTTTTATCAGCTTATCAATGCGGTTGATTTTTGCCATAGCCGAGGTGTGTATCATCGTGGCATTAAGCCGGAGAATCTGTTGCTTGATGACAATGAGAATCTTAAGATATCTGATTTTGGGTTTAAACTTGAAGCAGAAAAAGATGGATAAAGGAGAGCAGCTAAAGGATACCGTGGAGTATCAGAGACTGCTGGAGGAGGATCTTAGGCCTGCTCTGGGAGATATTTTCTGGGTTTGGCAAGATGATAAAAAGAAAGAAGAGCAGCTAAAGCATGTTTTGGAGGATGAACAAGAAGTAGAACAACACCGTGAACCATTGTAGCAGGAACAACATGAAGAAGAGAAGAAACTCTCTATCAGCTTCAACTGAAACATGAGCATCAAGAACAATCCCTGTCAGGTGTGACAAACAAAAGCAGAGGTAAAAAACGGTACAATTACATAACTTGATTCTTTACAACAGCCTACGAAAATTGTAGATAGCTCATTGTTGTAACAAACTACGAGCTCTTTACCTTGTGTTACTTGAGCACTCTATAAATTCCGTAATACACTTTAGCAAAAGTTCCTTGACCTAGATGATCATCTTGCTACACGTTAGG
This sequence comes from Orychophragmus violaceus, assembly GCA_030180135.1. NCBI lineage: Eukaryota > Viridiplantae > Streptophyta > Magnoliopsida > Brassicales > Brassicaceae > Orychophragmus > Orychophragmus violaceus. The sequence continues at coordinate 104,295,444 of CM058232.1, read as the reverse complement.
ATTTGAGCTGCAAATTCTTGATGTAATCCCCTATTCAAATAAAAATTTTGATAATATATATTTTTAATTTTAAAAACTCCAAATTGGGTAACACCAATGGAGGAGTTAAATAAATAAGAGTTCTTAACTATTCATAACTAACAAAAATATTAATAAAATATTTCTAAGAAACCCATGTTGGGGTTTACCAATGTGGATGCTCTTAGAGCAACTCCATCAGGGTATCTAAGGGAGGGTCTCTTAACAAAAATATAATAAAATATTGTGGGTCCCACGTGGGGCCCACATGAATAGTTTAGAAACGGTCTCTTAAAATCCTTATATAAGGAACCGTCTCTTACACGTGTCGTTCTCTCATTGGTCGATATTTTCTTTTTTAATTTTTTTTTTTTAAATCCGTCCGAAAAAAAAAAAAAAAAAAAATAAATTAAGAGACCCTAAGGGTCCGCTGATGGAGTTGCTCTTAGTTGTCAAAGCTTCTAGATGACACAGGTTTCAAAGACGCTGTGGTGGTGATATTTATTTTTATAGTACATTCTTAATATAAAAATGGGATGCACATGCACTTAAGAGAAGCGTAGCAACCGATGGTCAATGGTGCTGCGATTCATCATTGACCATGGTCAATGGTGCTGGCGTGCTGCGATTCATTGAATAAACAACAATATTTGCAGGACTGGCCAAACCGAGCATTTACATTGTAGATTCCATATAATTTACATAATTATTTCTCTGGCTTTGAAGGATTCTCCGGCTCCGACTCTCAAGCATCTCCTCCTTACTCTCGGGTCATTCCTCAACTTCTCCGCCTCCGGTTTTTTCTAAACCACATTCTCCGGCAGACTACTAATAGTCTCATCCTTCTTTCTCGTTTCTTCAAATTTCACACTCACATGTATTCCTGGATCATTCTCTTGCACTGAACTGTCGCATATAATCGAATTGTTGACCCCCTGACTGTTTCCGTTTACGTATGCCCTCTTCTTTGAAGGGTCTTCTTCCTCCTTCGGTTTCCGTGGCTGTGGTATCAGGGCTCTCGTCTGGATTACTTTTGTATCCACGTTGAATATGAACCTCACCTTCTTTCTTGTCTTTTCAGAACCTATTGCCATTGTGGCTCCTCTGTTTTCGCCGGTTAAAGTAAAGACGCTAATGGAGTTCTTGTTGCCGTTGCTTTTTTCCCAAGTAATCTTACTGATTCCATCTCTGATGTCTTCTTTGATCCTTCTACTCATTGAAGATGACCCCTCCCTCTCTGTTCGTACCTGCATGACGTCTTAAGAGCTCTGTTTCTTTCTTCCGCTGCAAGTTTCTCGGTTTCCTTTTTATTCTGTTGTTTTTGATTTCTCTTCCATGTCCTTTCCAAGAACATTCTTCTTTTCTTCCCCTGCAAGCTTCTCGGTTTCTTTTCTCTTATATAGTTCCTGATCTGTATTCGAATGCTCTTCCATGTCTTTTCCAATAGCTTTCTTCTTTTCTTCTAACGCAAGTTTCTCTGTTTTCTTGTCTTGTCCCTGAGCTGTGTTTGAATCTCTGTTCGATTGATGATTTTGCTCCTTAGGTTAACAGAGAGCTTTCTGAAGAAGTAAAGAACAAAGGGAAACCTAGCCTCTCTAAAAATGACTATGAGCCCTGACCTTTATCAAAATTCTCAGATATTCCCCTTACATTTAGAGGTTTCACTTTTAACCTAAATGTTTCAACAATTCTAGATTGAAAAATGTTTATTTAACGTCTCTTAAAGCAGATTATTTTTTGCAAATCTACCAAACGGTGTAGTCTTAAAACAGTTGAATAGATATTATAACTTTACAACTGCATTATTACATGATGGTGCAACTATTTATACTACTAGTATGATTTGCTCGCACCATGTGCGAGCACAACCATTAATAAAATTTTTTTTTTAAATCATCAATTTAATTTAGCAAGAATAATATTATTTTAAAAATATTTATATCATATTAATTATAATTATATTTAACCTATTAGTAAAATTTTATATTTAACTAATAAAGCAACAAAAGTATTATTTAAAATAATATATATATAATTCTACTTTGTAAACATATTTTCATATTAGTTATAATAAATTATAATTATTTAAAATAATATATATATAAACATCAATATACATATTAATTATCATTTATATTTATCTAAATTCAAATTCAGATAAATAATACAAATTTACAATATAAAATTTATTATCTACAACAATAATATTTATCAATATTTAAATCTCTTATTTCAAAAATAGATTTGTATTTATCATCTTGGTTTTTTAAATTTTTGTATAAGTTTTGTATTTATCTCTAAAATAAAACAAAATAAAATAATTTTTAAAACTAAAATAAATTAAGGTTAACAAAGTAAAAAACTTAAATTCATTAAGGATAATCAAGTAATCAACCGTTTTGAGAGTGAATATAAAGCCAAAAGCACTTCCCAATTAATATAAAGATTTGAGAGTGAATATAAAGCCAAAAGCACTTCCCAATTAATATAAAGATTTCTCCAATGACGTATTTATGAGATTTCGACGTTCTATCTTGAACTTTTTTTATTATAAAATGTAATATCTCCTGTACAAGGCATGGTTTTATTTTGTACATCATAGCAAATTTTATTCATATTTTGTGACGTATTTGATGGACTTAATGATTCGTATTTGTTAGAGTCAAGATTAGCACTTTCCTAAAAAGGCCTATTCATGAGTTTAGGTCGGCCCAAAATGGAAAGCCGGGAATAAGGCCCAAGGCGGTAAAACTTAGGTTAAACCGGACTCGAGGCGACCGGCTTACATTAGGGTTAGGATGGTGTTGAATGAAAGGCGCCGCGCACCAAAGTCGGAAAAAGGGAAATATTCCAGCTAGAGATAAAGGCGATATTCTAGGAAATATTCTGTATTTATCTTATTTTCCTTTTTCATGTAAACCGACTTGTAACCCTATATAAGGGAATCCGATATTCATTCAATGGATACGCTTTTCTAAATATTTTCGGCTTGAGAGACTTTAGAGCGACTTTTAACCTAAAATCTCTCCGGCGACTTTCTAACCATTCTTCACCGGCTTCCATCTCGGAAACGCCGGCTTACCAACCCCAATTTCCCAAATCTCACCGTGTTCACAAATTCTTCTTTTAGAATCCCTAATTCCAAACCCTAAAACTCTTTCTATCTTTGGATAGACCGAGTTGAGATCTTACAATTGGCGCCGACTGTGGGGATTTCTAAGAGAAATTTCTGAAACGAGATGTCGGGAAACGGTAACGAAACAGATTCGGAAAACCCTAAGGTTGACCTAAGCGACCATGAGGGAAGTGATTACAACCAGAGTGATCGCGAAGACGATGCGGCCAAAGGCGGCAAGCAGCCGCGAAACACCGCCAAGACCAAAGCTCGGGATGACGGCAAACATGCCCCGTCACTCAGCGAAACAGAGGCTCAAATCGAGCAAGACAAGACCTTAGCCACTCTAATGGCCAAGATCGAGTCACAGAACGACTTGATCAAAACGTTCTCAAAGAAAGTCGACCTACTGCAGACAGAGCAAGCAAAAATCCTTTCAGGACAACGGTCGAGAAAACCCAGGAAAGAGGTGCCTTCAAAGGTGAAAGACAAAGTCGCTAGACGACTGGTCTATAGCACATCGGAGGAAAGCCACCATGCACAGAGCCATAGCAGCGAATCCAGGAGCAACCCGCGTAAGGAAAGCGACAAGGATACTCGCGAGCGGAGCTCACATCGGAGGGAAGGTTCTGAAAGACCCAAACGGAGCGAAAGTCAGAGACATAACAACCAAAGTGATGAGAGGTATTCACCCGACAGAGAGGAACATACCAGTCACCAGACACGGGACGTGTACCACAGACGAAATTCGCGACGTGAGAATGGCCCGCACCGAGACAACTATCGCCGCGAGCGAGGTATGTCATACGAGAAAACTCACGGAGCGTCTATTCGCGGAGCAAGTCACAACCATGTCGAAAAACAACTGATTGAGCTCAAAGACACCCTAAAAGAATTAAAAGGGGAGGTCCATGGCGTGAAGGGGTCCGCACCCGAGATAGACTGAATCATCGAGGAAACTCGTAGGACCCCCTTCACCTCGCGCATCACGAACACATATATCAGGCAAAGAGAGAAGCTCAGGCTACCGATGTATGACGGCACCAAAGATCCAGCGACCCATCTCACAACGTTCAAAATCATGGCAGCAAAGGCACGGTTCTCATCAAGCGAGGAGCGCGACATCGGCTTCTGCCAACTATTCACCGAAACCCTGGAAGGAGACGCGCTAAACTGGTTCTCCCGACTTCCGTCCAAGTCAATCGATAGCTTCTCGGACCTCACATGGGCATTCGTAAGGCATCACTTTGCCTACATTCGTAAAGACACTTCGCTAAGCGCGTTGATGTCGATGACGCAAGAGAAGAAGGAAACCTTGAAAGATTTCGTAGAAAGGTTCAGGGCGGTGATGACACGAGCTGAGGCACCAGATAAGTTCACTATCGCAGCCCTGACAAACGCCGTCTGGCACGAATCGCCATTTTACCAAGATTTAGTCATCAACCCGCCACTAACCATTGAGGACGCACTCCATCGGGCAAAAAAATTCGTGGAATTGGAAGAGAAGAAGGTCGCATTGGCAAAGAGATTCGGTTCTGGCAAACATGCAGATAAGAAGGAGGAAAGAGAACCCAGGCAGCATTACGAAGGTAAAAGCGCCAAAACAATGGTTGTGGACGGCGCCGACAAGTCCCGGTCATCAAAGCCGTGGAATAAAAGAGGGAAAGAGGCGAAGAAGGCGCAAGCAGCCTCCGCTACGGGGGACAAGTACTGTGAATACCATCAAGCTACGTCGCACGACACGGCTGAATGTCGGAATCTCAGAAACGCACTCTACTCCCGACTTTCCAATGAAGAAATTAAGGCGGCCATCGAAAGGTTGAAGAAGGAAGAATCGGGACAGAAGAAGTAAGACAAAGCTAACGAGCAGGCTCCCAAGCAAGATAAACCGCCACGGCGTATCAAAAGCATAGCTTTGAAACGTAACCGTGAAGAAGAAGAGGAGGAGGACGAAGAAGAAACCCCCAAGACCATCCGAAGAATCAACATGATCATGGGTGGTCTAATCTCCGTAAATGATTCGGTCCGGTCAATCAAGGTCTATGAACGCCTAGCATTGGCCGCGCAAAAGGCGCCTCAACCAATCCTATCAGACGATCCGCCCGTCATCTTTACCGACCAGGACCTCTATGGAACTCACTACCCTCATAACGACTCGCTGGTGGTTGAGCTTCTGATCGGAAGTTGCCAAGTATCTCGAATACTGGTGGACACCGGGAGTTCGATAGACTTAATTTTCCTAGATACACTCAAGAAGATGGACATTAAGGAGGAGGATATCAAGCAGAAGGCCAAGCCGCTCACCGGGTTCACAAGTGAGACGACGTACACAATTGGAACGATCAAGTTGCCTGTCTTCGCAGGAGGAGTTAACAGATTGGTGAGGTTTCACGTCATTGACAAGCCAACCATCTATAACGTGATCCTTGGAACTCCATGGCTATATAGCATGAAGGCGGTATCCTCGACGTACCATCAATGTCTGAAATTCCCGACACCCAAAGGAATCCAGACAGTCAAAGGATGCCAGAGCGCAAGTCGGTCGTGTTTCGCGAGAGAACATAAGATCAGGGTGCCTTCCTGCATGATCAACACAGAACACGGAAGAAAAGGACCGGAGAAAGAACTAATCCAGCAAGTCATCATTGACGAATCAGATGCAAGCAAGTGTGTGGGCATTGGCGCAGGATTACCGGACGACATCAAAGAGGAACTGATCACCTTCCTACAGCAAAACGTTACAACGTTTGCGTGGACAATGAAGGATATGAAGGGTATCAACCCAACCATTACAACTCACGAGTTGAATGTCGATCCGACTTACAAGCCAGTCAAGCAAAAGAGGCGAAAACTCGGCCCAGAAAGAGCTAAAGCAGTCAACGACGAAGTAGAGAAGCTACTCGAAGCCGGTTCAATCCAAGAAGTCAAATATCCTGACTGGCTGGCCAATCCAGTGGTCGTGAAGAAGAAAAACGGGAAGTGGAGAGTATGTGTCGACTTCACGGATCTCAACAAAGCTTGCCCCAAGGATAGTTTTCCGCTGCCGCACATCGACCGACTTGTTGAGGCGACGGCCGGGAACGAACTGCTATCATTCATGGATGCGTTCTCAGGGTATAACCAAATCCTCATGAACCCAGACGACAGAGAAAAGACGGCCTTCATCACTGAACGAGGCACGTATTGCTACAAAGTCATGCCTTTCGGCCTCAAAAACGCCGGCGCCACCTACCAACGACTGGTAAACCGGATGTTTGCAGGGCAACTTGGTGCAACAATGGAAGTTTATATCGACGACATGTTAGTCAAGTCTCTGATCGGCTCTCAGCATGTCGGTCATCTAAAGAAATGTTTCAACATCCTTAACCGATACGGCATGAAACTTAATCCAACCAAGTGTACATTTGGGGTAACATCGGGAGAGTTCCTAGGATACGTGGTAACTCAGAGAGGAATAGAAGCTAATCCAAAACAGATCACAGCCATAATCGACTTACCATCTCCCAAAAACACTCGAGAGGTACAACGCCTCACTGGCCGCATAGCCGCCTTGAACCGGTTTATATCCCGGTCAACGGATAAATGTCTGCCTTTTTACGAGCTCCTACGAGGGAACAAGAGATTCGTGTGGGACGACAAGTGTCAAGAAGCCTTCATCCAACTCAAGGACTACTTGTCGAACCCGCCGATACTGTCTAAACCAGAGAATGGTGAGACATTGTTGCTTTACATCGCCGTTTCAGCGACAGCAGTGAGTGGTGTGCTAGTTCGGGAAGATCGAGGAGAACAGAAGCCGATCTTCTACGTCAGCAAAACAATGAACGGAGCCGAAACCAGGTATCCTGCAATGGAAAAACTGGCTTTCGCAGTCGTCATCTCGGCACGGAAGCTGCGACCATATTTTCAATCACATCCGATTGCCGTGTTAAGCAGTCAACCCCTTCGAACGATACTTCATAGCCCGGGACAGTCTGGTCGTCTAGCCAAATGGGCAATAGAGTTAAGTGAGTACGACATCGAGTACAGGAACAGGACAACCGCCAAATCGCAGGTAATAGCTGATTTCCTTGTCGAATTATCACCTGAATTGGACGTCGGCACCGAGACAGAAGATAAAAATTGGAAACTGTTTGTTGACGGGGCTTCATCTAAAAAAGGAGCCGGGATAGGGATACGTCTCATATCACCAACCGGCGAGATATTAGAGCAGTCGTTCAAACTAGGTTTCACGGCTTCTAACAACACAGCCGAGTACGAAGCTTTGTTAGCCGGTCTCAGACTAGCCAAGGAAATCGGAGTACGACATCTCTTGGCCCATTGTGATTCCATGCTTGTAGCCAACCAGATCAACGGCGACTACGAAGCTAAAAATGAACGAATGGAGGCTTACCGAAAGACGGCGTTGGAACTCACCAGTTCCTTCGAATTCTTCGACATTGTCCAGATACCAAGAAAGGAGAATGCCCCGGCAGATGCACTTGCGTCGCTAGCATCTAATCCCAATCTCTGCCGACGGATCCCGGTAGAAACGATCCACGAACCAAGCATCCCGCCCCCTGAGAGCAATCAAGAAGAAGCTGAAGAAATGATCCCGAATGATGAGGACGACATGTGCTACAATATTCAAGCAAAGGGCATAGACCTCATCGCTGTCCTAACCGACGACAATAGAGACTGGCGACTTCCGATAAGAGCATACCTGACAGAAGGGAAGCTCCCAGAAGATAAATGGGAAGCACGACGACTTAAAGTCAAAAGCGTACGAGTGACTTGATTCTTCCTCGGAAGATACGTAGGCAGCCTTTACCGGCACAGTCACAAAATCTAATAAAATCCTTATTTTTTCAGATAAAATTACCGTCTTGAAAGTCAGCAAGGCCAAGAAGCAGGTAAGTCTTTTCAATAGAATATTTAATATTTTACTAAGCACTGCAGAAAGACGAGCAATGACTCGCAGAAAGACGAGCAATGACTCGCAGAAAGACGAGCAATGACTCGCAGAAAGACGAGCAATGACTCGCAGAAAGACGAGCAATGACTCGCAGAAAGACGAGCTCCTTAGTTCGCAAAAGCCGAGTCCAAGTAACTCGCAGAAAGCCGAGTAAAAACTCGCACTAGCATCATGCCTCCTGGCCAGGGGCGTGGTCTTCCTTGCGCATGAGGTGCACATCGTGGCAAGGACAAGCCGGGATCCGTCCCGCGAATTCTTCGTGGTAGGGGATAACAAATAAGTCGGGCATAAAAGACTCGCACATTCTCCCGCCCTTAGAACTAAGCCGAGCAAAGCCTCGCAAACCGTCTTATAGCAAGGAGTCGCTAAATTGATTAAGTTCTTAAATTAAAGAAAAAACGACAATTCAACACGAGATTAGTACGATTATTCAAAAGTCGCTATGATCGTTTGAATTTGACGAAACTTAATACAAGATTAGTCTGGCTACTTGAGTACGACTTAATACTAAATTGATTTGAGTTTGATGGTGAAAGCGCCTTGATTTAACTACAAAGCGCAAAACCAACAAACTTGATCGCTACTTGGTTAAAAATGAAAACCGAAAGTAGATATGCTTGGCATAAGGCCTGAACCGCCATTAAGTTTATAAATTAAAGCTCACAAAATCAAAGCTTATAAACTTAAAATAAAAGGCAAAAGGTTCACAGAAGTCAAAAGAAAAAGAAATATTATTACAAAATAAAACAGAGGATTAATTAAGCCACGACCGACGACTTCTCAGTCTTTCCTCCATCCTGCGCCTCAGAAGCACTCTCTATAGTCGCAACCTCCGAACGAACAGATTGAACGAGACCGACAGGAACCGCTTCTGGAATTATCCCGTGATTGGTCCCAAATTGGTCGACTTGGCCTGGAACGGGAGGAGGGGAGTCACGGAAGCAATTGATAAGAGGATGATGCACGGGGGAGAGGACGAATGTCAGTTCTTCTTTGGTCACCACCTCTATCTCGTCAAGTTTAGCATTCACCGCAACCTCGTCAGCAGCAACTTGATCCAGAAGAGTTTGTGGAAACGACATCCCCTCATCACTAAGCTTTACCAAGCAGTTCCTCAAACCGGAAACTTGAGCTTGCTCGACTTGAAGGGCAACGGCGACATCCTGATCCTTCACATATCGTTGAAAAAGATCAAAATGCGTATGCGCCTTCGCCCTAACCGCGGCCTCAACTCTTTCCCGCTCGCCCCGTACCATGTCGGAATAAAACTTCTGTTGGCCCTCCATCTTCTTCTGCAATTTAAGAAGATTGGCCTCCGACTTCTTTAAAGCAAGGGCCGACTCTTCTTCGATTCTACGAAGCTTATCTTTAAGCGCCACGTTATCCGCCACTAAAGCCTTCTTCTCCTCTTTAGCCTTCTTGAGCAGCTCGTCCCGCTTGGTTACCGCGTCATCCATCTTCTTGGCACTCCAAGAGCTCTCCAAGGCCACGCGATTCGACGCGGCAATCATCTGGAAACAAAAAAATTCTTAGTCAAAAAAGAGAGAGAGAGAAGAAGAGGCATGGTTCATTAATAGAGGCTTACGGTTGCTTCAGCATGTTTTAGCTTGAGAATAGCATCTGAGTGAGGAAGCTCCTGAAGGATCGGCCAATCTCTTTCATTCCCTCGGACGCAGGTCAGCATGTCAAAACACGCCCGTGGGTTATCGATAAACGGAACCTCGCTCTCGTACTGATAAGCGAAGTTGTGGATCGAAGGGCGAGAATCCCCTTCCTTTATGGGAGCACGGGGACGCACGTGAACTATCTCTTTACGAGAAGTAAACGGTTTCATATTGCCATATGCGTCGATAATGTCCCCGGTTTCTTGGTAAAAGCGTTGCCACGGATCCAGGCTCTTCTCGGGATCAGTGGTGGCCGCCTCGTCAGAGCTAGCAGCTTTACCAACCACAACGGCTTTACCAGCTACAGCGGCCTTCTTGGCCGACTTCTCCTGGTCCGCTCTGCCTTCCGCTGACCGCTTCCTAGACGGGACTTTAGGCGGGAGTTTGGGAAGCAAGGCCGCGGCTTCCGATTGGGCAACCGTCACGGACTGAGGAACAGTCGGCCTATTTCCCGCATCAGCTAACTGCTCCCCGCCTATCAGTGACACAGAGGCTTCCTTCTCCTTTACCGGCTTCGAAGGGGACGAAGATTTGGACGAGATCTTCTTTGAGTAGTCAACCGATTCGATTCTTTGCACCTTACCCATCCTTTTCGGTTTCACAAGTTGATCTGGTGTAACTTTCGCCTTGGTATCCCACTTCACTGCAACAAAAAAAGGGGGAAAGGAAAGAAATCAAAAATCACAAGGCTAGAAAAATGCGCCTATCATAAAACGGAGCAACGAACCTTCGGAAATCCACGAGAGAGATTTGCTGATACGCACGCGAGTAAGGTCCTTCCACTTACGTAAGCCGAGAGCCTGAATTTGTTCGAGGATTGGAAAGTAGTTGTCGGGGTACGGCTTCAAGAAAGGATGATCCACTGCAAAGACAAAAAGGAATTAAGTAAATTATTATGTTCGGGAAATAGAAAAATTGGTACGACATCTACCATAATCAGTATTCCAAGACGTCCTGATAAGTTCCCTATGCTCGTCAGGAACAACCAAAGAAGACAATTCGACAAAGAAGTAGGATCGTTGCCATTTGTTTATCTTATTGGGTGCGTCTGTCAAGATACGGTTGCCGCTTTTAAATTTGACCGCGAAACATCCCGGGCTAGTAGCCTTCATACGGTTAATCGACGTCATCTCTTCGAAGATCTGTGCCGTTATGGTAATACCGGCTTCAGCTCCTAACACTAGAAGACCGACCATATGGCGAACTGCAACGGCCGAGAGTTGAGAGATAGCAATTTCGCGACGATGGCAGTACGAGATCAGTAGATCAGGTAGCGGAAACCAGCAACGGCAACCTCCCGTGTCGGTATTAATAAAATACGACTCGTAAAAGGTCATATATCCCGGCGGAGGACTCCAGGGGCGGTCAAGTAGAAAGGGAACGATAATCCTGATCTTCGGATCCGCCCCGTAGTCTTGGAGCATAGACTTGATCGAAGTAGCATTGGACCTAGTCTGGACGACGTTACCAAACATGTCGCTAGGATCAGCCGACAACGAAGAAGGAACATCATCCTCGGGACCTTCCTGACCCACATCAATACCGTCTTCATTGTCAGAATCTCGTAGCCGAGGTATGATCAAATCTCCTCGACCAGAACTCTCGGCAGCATCAGTCTGACGGGATATCTCGCGACGACGACGGAGCTCTTCAATTGCGAAATGAGCCGGATGATTCCTCAAGTCGGACGAAGTGTCCGAAGATGAGAGAGTAGGGGCGATGGACTGGCGACTTGGAGAGTCATCCGCAGAAGAGACGGAAACAACTTCTTTGTCTTTACTCATTGAACAACGGATCAAAGACATGACTAGTGAAGAACAAGCGAAGAACACAGGGAAGAACAAAGGTTCGATCTAAAAGGCTATAGAACCTAGAACGGAGCAGCGGCGGAGCAATAATCGGAAAAATAAATATCGAGAGAGAGAGGATTACCTTCCAAACTTCTTCTCTTGAGCAAAATGAAGAGTGTGAAGCGAGAAAGCGCTACTTATAATAAAAATGACGGCGCACAACTCGAGGCACACTACTACCAAGGCGACGATTCGTGTTTCAAACCTAACCGGTGATTAGACCAAAAATCAATCTCGGTTTAGCCAAACCGACCAACGGATTCGGATCGGTCCGTAATAGGACAGGATGGAGCAGCCCAAAGAAAGTATGGGCCTCAAAGAAAATAAGGTTAGCGAGACAATAAACCATGGGCCTACAAAAAATCATCTCTTAAACCAAGTTAACTTCCCGTAATGCCGACTTAAAGTCGCCACACTGGGGGGGGCTTATTGTTAGAGTCAAGATTAGCACTTTCCTAAAAAGGCCTATTCATGAGTTTAGGTCGGCCCAAAATGGAAAGCCGGAAATAAGGCCCAAGGCGGTAAAACTTAGGTTAAACCGGACTCGAGGCGACCGGCTTACATTAGGGTTAGGATGGTGTTGAATGAAAGGCGCCGCGCACCAAAGTCGGAAAAAGGGAAATATTCCAGCTAGAGATAAAGGCGATATTCTAGGAAATATTCTGTATTTATCTTATTTTCCTTTTTCATGTAAACCGACTTGTAACCCTATATAAGGGAATCCGATATTCATTCAATGGATACGCTTTTCTAAATATTTTCGGCTTGAGAGACTTTAGAGCGACTTTTAACCTAAAATCTCTCTGGCGACTTTCTAACCATTCTTCACCGGCTTCCATCTCGGAAACGCCGGCTTACCAACCCCAATTTCCCAAATCTCACCGTGTTCACAAATTCTTCTTTTAGAATCCCTAATTCCAAACCCTAAAACTCTTTCTATCTTTGGATAGACCGAGTTGAGATCTTACAGTATTGTCCGGTTTGTTGTTGAGCCGATGAACTTGGAGAAACAATGAAGAACATCTTCCCAGATTTTATCTTGCTATATGAGCTTGGTTGTAGTAAATGCTTCAAGAACTAACCATAGTTGAATCTCTTGAGATACAAAAGAAAAACACAATCTCGTGAACACACTTTTTGCATGGCTATCCACACATACGTTTAAAGTTTGAGGGATAAAAGAGAGTTCGAAAATTGGCAAAGATCTCGTACAGTGTTTTTAAAACCGGACCAACCCAGCGGTCGGACCGGGTTGAACCACGAACCGGAAGCATACCCGGATTGGGTTGATTATAAAACCCAATGGTAGTTAAACCGGTTAAAAACCGGATTGGACCGCCAAAAAGCCGGAAACCAGCGACCCATTGAACCATATCAAACCGGATTTTATAAAAAATATTATTTTATATTTTGTTAATTACTTTGTCTTTACTAAACAATCAAATATAACTATATTAGTTTTAAATATTTATTTAAAAAGTAAGATTAAATGTGTTACTATATATTATCTCTTTTTTCAATGGACGAATAACAAAGAAAACAAAACTATGCATCTAAGAAGCATGATATGTATTTTGGTGAACAATATGTTTTGAAGATAAATTATCCATTTAAGGTGTTTCAAAACGTCTTTTGGCCTAGAAATCTTTTAAATATGTCGGAACGTTGTTGATTTAACATTTAAACTTTTAAAGTATTTTTTAATAATTATTACACATATGTTTTTTTAAATTATGATTATTGAAGTGTCCTATTTGATAGTTTGAAATTAATAAAAAATTATATATATATATATATATATATATATATATATATAATTTTTAAATTATCATCAAGCCTGGTTGAACCCGGTCGAACCCGGTTGGACCATGTTAACCCATGACCCAAAAATTTTACCGGTTCAGTCGCCGGTCCGGTTTTAAAAACATTGCGTAAGAGTTTAAGCTCATCAAATTGTGCCTACAACGCCGGTCAGTCCTCGCCCGTCGATCGCTCATCAAATGAAGTTTAGTGTTGAAGGTGAACTTCCACTTTAAATATTAGCTAAAGATGATTCGGAGAATTTTGTGTAAATAAAGCTTAGCTCAACAAGTATAGTGAAAATTATGTCATTGAAAAGAGAAGTTGATTGGAGATTTATTATTTTATAGCTAAACCTTATGAAATACGTCTTTCGTACCCTTTGAAAATGGATCAATCCATTCATAGTCCGTTTACAAGAGATTTAGGTCATCAAAGACTCAATTAGGTCATCGGAATGATGAGGCAATCGCGGAATTAGATGAGAGAATTAGGTCATTGAATAATGACCTAATTAGAGAATTAGGTATTTTACAAGAATTTTGGATGTCCTTTTTGCCATGATATGTCTTCTTATTTATACTTGTCTTCTTTCATTTTTCCAATTGGTAATATTCAATTTTCTTAGCATTATCACTCTTTTTCTCAATACTATCTTCTTCTTTTTTTCTAGGTTTTCCATATTTTTCAGGATTTTTTTCTCTAGATAAAATGTTAGAATTTTTAGTGGAACGATCTTAATTTAATTTAAGAAAAAGCTTTTTAGAGTGTACTAAACTTACCTCTAATAGTTGACAGTCCAATGTATGGCTAATCGTTGTTGTGGAATCATAGCCAAATTCGAGATCTGCGTTGTAGTAAATGTTAATAGAAAAAAGTCGTAAAATAGCACAAAAAACATACATTATCATAAATATAGCACTAAAGAAAATAATTAACATTTTTAGCATTATTTTAATTACAAAGACTTTTATAGCATTATATAATTTAGGGTTTAGGGTTAATTATTTAGGGTTTAGGGTTTATTATTTAGGGTTTAGGGTTTAGTATTTAGGGTTTAGGGTTTAGTATTTAAGATTTAGGGTTATGGCTAATTTAGTGACAAAACATGTTTTGTGCTATTTTTATGATTTTTCTTCCTTGGTGCTATATTTTTGACAAGTCATATTTTTTGTGCTATTAATGCGATTTGCTCATGTTAATATGGACTATACATACGTAGTTGCTTCTTTTATTTAATGTGAGTCGAATCTACAAATTGCCAATATTCTCCTTTCAAGAAAAAAATATTTGACTCTAATTAACCAAATGAACTACCAATTAAATTGGACAAACTTTCTCGTAACTTTCATTAGACATGAAAAAAAAAAATTTGGTCGACATGAGACATCAATACTATTAAAAAATTAGAGTCACTAAAAGCTTGTACAGTCGTGTTACCCACTAGGGATTGTTAAAAAAAATTTAATAATTTTTTTTTTCTTTTTAGAGGCAAAAAAAATTTCAAAAAAAAGGACCAATGACGCGTGGACACGTGGCATAAACAGTTAAGAGTCGGTCCTTTTATAAGAAATTTAAGAGACGGTTTGTTAATTTTGTGTGGGGTCCACGTGGGACCCACACAATATATATATATTTTTTTTTGCTAAGGACTCTTGTTAAGGATCCGCGTTGGATATGCTCTAAGAAACTAACATTTGGGGCATGTGTTATTTACAATTTGTGTCACTAGAAATTTAAAAGTGTTTTTAATATTCATTAAGGGTAATTAAGGAATATAACAATTTCTCTACTATCCATGTTTCCAAACATGACAATTATTAAACATGTATCCAAACAAACTAAATTTAATGGGTTTCACTTTTCTAATTAATTAAAAATATAAACATTAAACTATTAAATCAATTGATAAATATGAATAAATAATTTAAACATCAACTATTTTGTATATATAAGATAATATTCTTTAATTATGATTATATTCAAAATTAAAATATAATATATTTTAATATCTTCTTTATTTTTTTATTTCAAATATAAATATTTATGTTTATATTATAATAAAATTTTAGAATTTGTTTTTACTATTGTATTTTTAGCGGGTTGTTACATCATATTGCAAAATATTTAAACTATTATAAGAGCGGATTGAAAAATAAATTAGCCAATTTCGAATTCTAAAAATGAACTTTGCACGAGTTTAAAACAAAATAAAAACTTATAATGCAAAATCGCTATTTCAATCTCTTTATCTTTATGATATAGCTCTTCTCAAATAACACACGAATCTTTTTTTAAACCTAAATTATTAATTTATTTTTATAATGCGGATTAAACAATTATAAATAAAATTAGATTGCATAATTAAAAAATTTAATTACTAATAATAAAATAAATATAATTTAAATTTGTAAAGAAAAGTAAACCGCGCTTTCTAAGCGCAGGTCAAAATCTAGTTAGGTATTTAAAACAGAAAATATATTAGATTTGGGTACAAGATTTTTTTTTTTTTTTTGATTAACCTGGGGGTATCCCGAGCCTATGGAAGGGCTCAGACTAATCCCCAAGAGGAGGTGCAGCCCATGGATAGACCCTCTCTCCGGGTATTCAAATGGGCCTCTAAAGCAAGGCCCATATCCATGTGGGTGTCCTTAAATGTGACTTAGTTTCGCATGGTACAAGAATTTTATCACAAAGGGAAAAGATAATATCCCTTATAACTTGGAGAGAATCCCATCGCTAATATGAGGTCTCTTGATGCCTTATTGGCTACGTTTCTTCTTGTCTTCTAATGGTGAAAATCCTCTGAAGCTTTTGTTAATGTATTATCCGTGTTATCGACTCAACTACTTGCTGACTCAACTACAATTATTTACAAATTTTGCCTCAGCCATATTGTAGACTACATTAACTAGCTACTTCTCAGAACTCTCATGTTCAACTTGGTAAGAGCTCGACACGGATGGTACCGGTTAAATTGTTGTGAGACAGATCAATCACCTTAAGGGAGGTGAAATCTGTGAAGAGAGAGAGATAATACCGCTAAGGTTAATGGAGAATAAGTTTATGGACGTAATGCTACCTTCTAGACAGTCAATTCTATACCAGTTCTGACAATGATCCTTCTCTTCCCAACTCTCTGCAAGTACCCGCGGGAAACCAAACTCCCCAACTATGGAAAACAAAGTAGTAACTATGGGATTAGGAGAAATAGTTGGAGAATCTAAACTTCTCCCTGGACTCAAACGTCCCTTCACCAAAGCCACAAAGAAGAGGCATTCAAGTATAACAACACACTTCTCATCCTCTTTCTTGATAAAAAAAGGTTAAGGACCATGGTAGAATACCGAAGCGCAATCTACCCTTGGACCATAATTTTCAGAACAAAGAACTTGTTAAAAGTCCCATTATTTGATGCTAGTTCCCCAAAAACGAGCCTCTGGGCTTGTACATAAAAATGGTGCAAGTAACACCAAGAACACAAACCCTGAGTATATTATACAGGACCATCAGCTTTTCTACCTCACATTACTTATAATCGCCTAATTAAGAAGTAAATTAAAGACAGCCCTTAATTAATCATTGAATTTCCAGTGATGAAACCGATGTTCCCAAATTCAGTCGCCGGCGAGGCGTTAGCCGAACGCTGGAGATTTTGATTAAATTGGTTAAAAAGTCATTATCTAAGTTAGAGAGAGAGAGAGAGAGAGAGAGAGAGCAAAATGAAACACTTGAAATTCTAAATCATAAATAAATTTGTATACTATTATTTATGTTCTTTATTCTAAATTATAAATAAATTCAATATATCATAAACTATTGTTTATGTTCTTTATTCATGACGGCCTAAATAGTAACTAATTTTTATACTATTCAAGCTAGATTTTTATTCCATTTATTATTTTAAGAGTCGTTACTACCTAGTGGTTACGAACAGTGATATATGATATATTGATATATGTGACTCACAAATCAATCAGGCACTTGGGGGGGGGGGGGGGGGGGGTTGGAACCTTTAATTTGTTAAAAAAAACTATTGGTATCCTTTTAAATTTAAGTCATGATTATCCTTATTTTTTCTAATTATTAATACTCGAATTCATATTTTAATTTGCTTTAAAAGAATGTAGTTTAAGTTCTTGTTGTGATTAAGTTCTTTCTATATATGTGAGTGTGATATTTGGTTCTAATTAAGATACGATTGTCAGAAAAAAAAATGAAATTAATAGAGGAAAAGAAGGAAATACTGGCTAAATGAATACAATAAAGAACTTAAATAATTGTGCCGAAAAATAGAGAAAGATGTTTTAAACATATTATTTCAAAGGTTGTGATTAAAGAACATAACTAACAGACGTGGCCATAGAATCAAAACGAATCTTTTAATGAAATTATAAGTTATATGTGAAAAAAGTATCAAAAGATTATTTCGTAAAGACTTTAAAACTATGTACTTAGGATTAATGTTGTATTAATTTCTTTATGTTTTTGTAGGTGTTAAATCTTGTTTTGAATTAAGATATGCTTGTTAGACAGAACAAAATTATAAGATGTGTAAACAAAAATAAGAAGAAAAGTGATTTGGTTAGATTAATATAATAGAAAACCTAAAGACTTGTGTCTCATAAATATACGATTGATATCTTAAATAATAACTGAGATTTCAAAGGAGGAACAGATGGAAACCCAAAACACTTGTGTTAAAAAAATATGAAGGATGTTTAAAACAATATATATGATTTGAAAGGTTGTGAATAAAATAAATAAGTAAAAGAAGTGATCGTAAAATGAAAAGACGCACTTTTGACGAAACCTTAAGTTATATACGAAAAAGTACAAAAAATTAATCTGGAAAGACACGATTGTTCTCTAGTATTTTTTAGACTTTATTTGTGATTAAGTTCCTTGTGTCTATGTGAGTGTGATATGTGGTTTTAGGTTAGGATATGATTGTGAGAAAAAGATCAAAAGGGAATGAAAAGAGGAAAAGAAGAAAAACATGTTAGATGAATGAAATGAAAAACTCAAAAAACGTGTTTAAAAATAGAAAATGATGTTTTAAAAATAAATGTTATTTTAAAGGTTATGAATAAATAACATAACTAAAAGATGTCACCGTATAATAAAACACGTACATTTTGATGAAAGTAGAAGTTATATGAAAAATTATCAAGAAATTTGTCCGTAAAGACTCTGATACTATGTACTTGGGATTAATTTTGTGGAAAAGTTGTTTGTGTTTTGTGGGTGTGAAATCTTGTTTTAAATTAAGATATGCTTATTAGAAAGAACAAAAGAGTAAGATATTTTGAGAAAAAAAGAAAAAAATTGATGTGATTAAATGAATATAATAGAAAACCTAAATACTTTTGTCTAAACAAATAGATGATTGCTCTCTTAAACATAACTATGACTTCAAAAGAGGAATAAATGAAAAATAAAAAAAATTGTGTTGAAAAATAAATGAAAGATGTTTGAAACTATATATAAGATTTGAAAGGTGTTACTAAAAGACACAATTAGAAAATGTGATTATATAACGAAAAGACACATCTTTTTTCGAAATAGAAGTTATTTACGAAAAGGTACAATAAAATAAATATGAAAAAACACGACCATTCATTGGTATTTTTTAGATTGTTATTATTAATAGATAAATGATATAAATTAACTTCATAAAAAGCTGTGTTCCCACATATTCTATTGATTTTAAATATTCGTTTTACTAAAAACCTGCATTTTAACTATAATTTACACTTGTGCTATTTGTGGACACTACCACGATTATATCACACACAAGACGCTTACCATGGATTGGAAGCAACCAATCAAAAAATTTAAAAACTGTGTTTACTATGTATCTACTATTCGTGGACAGAAATTGATCAAGAGTTCACATGATTGTGAATCTGTGGACACAAAGTAAATCCAAAGTATTTGAAACACATGCTAGGCGCTTTTGATGAACATAAGGTGATCAAGAGTTATTACCATGGATAGGAAGTAGCCAATCGGAAATATTAAAAATTGTGTTTACTATGTATCGACTATTCGTGGACAGAAGGTGATCAAGAGTTCAAATGATTGTGAATCTGTGGACACAAAGTATGATCCAAAGTATTTAAAACACATGCTAGACGATTTTGATGAACATAAGGTGGTCAAGAGTTATTACCATGGATAGGAAGTAGCCAATTGAAAATATTAAAAATTGTGTTTATTATGTATCGACTATTCGTGGACAGAAGGTGATCAAGAGTTCACATGATTGTGAATCTGTGGACAAAAAGTACGATCAAAAGTATTTAAAACACATACTAGACGCTTTTGATGAACATAAGGTGGTCAAACGTTCTATTATGTATCAACTATTTGTGGATACTACCACGATTATATCACATGTTAGATGCTTCTGATGAACAGAAAGTGGTCAAGAGTTCACATGATTGTAAATTTGTGGGCACAAGTACGTGTGGACCACTATCTATCCAAAGCGTCTAGCATGTGATATGATCGTGGTAGTGTCCACGTATAACCGATATTGTGGACACGTAGTCTAAATTGTCCATTCGAAATTTCGTATTGAATCCTCTTTTTTTGAATTCCGGTGCATCAGCCGGTTTTATCTCTATTTCGGCGATCTATGGCTGGAATTCTCAGCTCCGCCATCCTATCCATCGTAAAAATGAGGGGTGAAAATAAAAGTAAAGTAAGAAAGAGAGTGGAGGGGAAAAGAAATGAATCAAAAATAATTAAAAAAGAATGGATAAGAGGGATATCATGAGATCTCTTTCCATACGTAGAGTTATTTGGTTTTTTCCCCATTTTCCATGTCTGTGAGGGGTAAAATAGTCTTTCTAATGATTAAACCTACAAAAAAATACAAAAATGCACAAACTTTTCAAAAGATACATTGCGTTTTCTTCAAGATGTAACTTCAAGATGAAAGCTGTCTGGCTGAAAAAAGCAAGGACGGTGGAATCATTGAAATAGAGGTTGGAAGTGATCTTTCTTTCTTGACTCTTCTTTACCATATCTTCATTGTCGCATGGTTTGGATTTAGGTTGGATTAGTGAGAGAAAGATTGAATATAAAGAGGAATGATAAAAAAAAAATTGGAAATAGGATATGAAATTTATACAGGCAGTGACAGATACACATACACATTTCTTTGTTTTTGTAGTGGTTCAATTTCGTTGAAGAGAAGAAAAAAACAATAGAAGAGAAAAATAAATTGTGTTTATAAATTGTACAATAAATTGTAGATAGAGAGATAAGTAAAGTTTGACCAAAAAAAAATAAAAGTAAAGTTGAGAAGGTAAAACATTGTCAACAAAAGTTTAGAGTGATAAACTCAAAAGAAAGCCTTAATATTGATAACCAAAAATGTTATACCATATGATTTCCCTAAAAATAAATAATAAGATAGAATAAAATTAATTTTTTTCTGAAAAACTCTCCAACTCGCAGAATCTAGGAACTCTCTTTTTCTCCTCCTTATAAGGAACCCGTCCCTTTGTCATTTCAAAGCAACTTTCATCATTCACTAGATCTCTATTCTCACACGCTCCTCAAATTGTAATATTGATTAATAATGTCGTCAAACTCTAGAAGCTCGAGCTCGTCATCATGGACGTTTAAGCAGAACAAGATGTTCGAGAGAGCCTTGGCAGTTTACGACAAGGACACACCGGACCGATGGCACAACGTTGCAAACGCTGTCGGAGGGAAATCTGCAGAGGAAGTGAAGCGTCATTATGACATCCTCGTCGAAGATCTCATCAACATTGAAACTGGTCGTGTCCCTTTGCCCAATTACAAGACCTTCGAATCTAACTCGAGAAACATCAATGACTTCGACACGAGGTATATAACTAGCTAAGTCTATAACATTTATATATATACTTATGTTTGTTTCATTTTAACATGCCTACGTCTCGGGTAAATTAATTATGAACGTTGGAATATGGATTGTTTAGTCTCGTTTCGATTACGCTTACATGTTAATAATGTGCTTAGATCTTCTTTAAAAGACAACACTATAGATTCTTTTTCTATCAAACATTTTTTCATAACGAAAAAAATAGTTGCGCTTTTAATATGTAAGAAACTATTTCATAAGAAAACTTAAAAAAATATGTTTTTGTTTAACTATAAATGCATAAATTAGGATATAACATCCGAAATTATAAAGGATATCGAATAATATATAAAAGATATAGATCAATTTACTAATTGCCAACTCGTTTTGATGGTTTTGAGTTGAACTCTATATAGTTAATACTCCCTCCGTTTTAAATTAGTTGACGTTTTAGACATTTTATTTTGTTTTAAATTAGATGACGTTTTCGATTTTCAATATAAAATTTATTAACTTTTAAGTTTTATGACTATTTGTATTATGCAGATTAATTTATCATTGGTTGAATTGTGTTTAGGTAGATAATTAATGATGTTTTTGTTTAGAAAAAATAAAAAATTTAATGTTTTCTTAATTTGTGTGCTTGAACCTAAAACGACAAGTAATAAAAAACGGAGAGAGTATGATATTATAGTCTCATCTATGTTATAATTTGATCCATAATAGATATGACTCAAAGAATAGTTCATCTATCCTTATCTAATTATTTCTAAATTAATGGCTGAAAAACTATTATTCCTTATTGATATATTAGGATATGAAATTATATATCAAAAGTTGAAATAGATCTCAAATAATAAATAAAAAATACTATAAGTCAATTTACTTACTATCAATTAGTTTTGAGTTGAATCACAGTCACATGTAGCTTAATGCCAATTAACACAAAAAGGGAAATGTTCACATGAAATTTAATCGCTTATTGTACTTGATCACATGTAAATTGTCTTAAATATTTTTGATGATCATAACATTATATCATGATAAGATGTTCATAAATAGATATATTGGTTTATTTCTACTTCTGTGCATGGTCGGTGGTCGACATATAAAGTGTTTATTTATATTACAAGCTGTTAAGCAAAACTCGAGTTTGGGAAACCCTTAATTAACGATATCTACAAGTTGCTAATTAAATATGTGACTGGAATCTAATCAGCATGCTTGGACGACCGATAATTTAATTACACATGCTCTTGTTTTTCACAGGCTAATGAAGAATTTGAAGATATGAAGTTTGTTATGTTGATCAATTTGTAAAGACTGAAGAATATGTGATTCTTCTATCTACCGATTAATTAGTGATTATGTTTGTATTGAACGTTCTTTTCATGTTTTTCTTTGTGTGATCTACTATAATTGAAGAAAGTAAAACTTGGTTTAAGAATTCAAGTAATTGATAAATCAACTAGAGAACATAATAATCACCCCGACAAGAATATTGTGTTTCCTATTTTAGCAAATGGGGAAGAGTGATTTATACAACAAGGTGGTGATTGGCTTAATTAAGCAATATCCATCTCCATAATCAATAATTTCAGTTTTTAATTTTAATTTAAAAATTTTATTGCGAAGAATATTATTATGATGCTTATCTCGTCTACCACATCGAGTTCTATATTTTTCTTTTTATCGTAACCAAATTTTGTCTGATTAGAATTTCGTTTCGAAAAACATCTTTTATCGAAATTATATGGTTTATGTGGAAGGTGAGTTCTATACTTGATTTAGTTCAACTATTTATTTTGTTACTTCCTCCAAGCAAAATCATATGGCCTTTATATATATTAAATATATATTACCCTATCATATGTATCACATTTTTCATTAAAAATTAAAATATAAATTGTCATTACAAAGTTTGCCTAAGTACAAGATTAAACATCATTATTTTTGAAATGAGAAAACACATGCGCTTGAATAACTCCAATGAAACTCTAACATCATTTTGTCTGTAACATCCATAATAAACAGTGCATTGTTATTTTCTTTTCAACTAATTTTGTTGTAATACGTACTCATGAAAGAAATATATCGAGTGTTTGCAATGGGCTGTAATGGGCTTTCCTGGGCTAGTTGTTATAAATAAGCGAGGCCTTTAATCCGTCGAACCGGCCCATTTTAAAAGGTGAACAATTAGCCGACGTCGCGACTGACATTCGGAAGGAGAAGGAGCTTGTCTACTTTTGTGTAATTTACAGAACTTTGGACTTTGATATTGGGAAGCTTTTAGTATAATTCTTTTGGCCCACTTTCTTTTCTGAAGAAGAAACATAAATTCGATGAGAATATTTTTTTCTTATGAAATAATAATTATCAACAGTTTTCCCACACAAAAAAATGGTCGCAAAAAGAAAATAGAAAACTCGAAAAGTTATATGTATAACCAATTATTACATATGGTAGCTTAGTACATAGGTCTTGACGACAGAAAAGAAAAAGAAAAAAAGTTACATATGTCATGAGTTATTATAATTTTGGCCTCATGTGTGAGATATATAACAGTGAGAATCTTCTCTTTTCTTTGTTTGTTTAATTTTTTTTTCCTCATGTTTTTCCATTTGGTACAAAACTGGAAGGTGACAGGTCTGCAGTCTTCTAAAATCATATGGTTACAATTTTGGACATATTTCACATCAAACATATAAATTTGCTCAACATTGATTATCACGCTTGCGTATGCATATATTTATCATACATCTCTAGAACAGAAAATTCTAATATCATGGTTCTTTATAACATAAATTATTTGGGGGTCAAATAATAACAAACATATAAATATTCATATATATAGATATATAACTTAATCTGCTAAATTGTTGTGTTTACATAATGTATCTGTTTTTTGTTTGGTTGACACCAAATAATGCTTATCATGTATTTTTATAAATTAGTAATCGATAAATTATAATTTAGTAGTTTTAAATTATTTTATTTAATTATTATTTTAATAAATTAATTTGTATCTTAATATTTTTTGTCAACAATTAATTTCTTTTATTAGTAAAATATTTTAATTTTGACATTATTAATATTCAAACTAAGGAAACATAAAGTTGGAATGTTTGCATATGAAGCTTATAAGCTTATTGCAATTTTTGTTTCTTTTATAAGATTAGCACCAAATTAACATAATAATGTAATCGTATTTAGATATCTAAGTTTGTACTTTGTAACAACACAAACTGGTTGTGTTAAGCTTAAACGTAAAAAAGACAGAAACATAAACTAATAGTAAGTAAAATAACCTGATTACAAGTACGATCTGGGTAAAAGACAAAACACATAAAAAGTAAACCAAATTAAAAACATTAACTACGCAAACAAAACATCCATTGATTGATCCAAAGATCGTACACGCTACAAAAACCTAGACAACATTAAATAAAAACAACAACAGATTAAATGAAAATCTCTCAATTAAGTAGAGACTAACTTGATCACTTCACCATTAGAGAGTTCCTGGTGTTGTTGTTGTTGCTGGTAATGGTTTCTTGGCATTGTTCTTGTTGTTATGCATCCACACTTTAAACACTTGTCTCTTAACTCCGATCTCACCACAGAATCTTTTAAGCTCTTCTTCATCTTGCTTGTTCATCCTCCATCCTAGCTTCTCCGCAAACTCCATCATCCTCTCCTTCTGCTCCGTCGTGAACTTTGTCCTAAACCTTTTCTTGGAAGACATCGAAAACGCCATTTGTCCCGCCGTAACACCTCCTCCTCCGTGCTCTCCGCTAGATTGTCCGTACATATTCAGATCTTCACTAGACGACTCGGCTCCTCCTCCTCCTCCGCTGCCTCCACCACCGTAAGCGACGCTCATCGGTGTCACCATTTCTCCTCCACCAGGAGGACTCATTCCGTACTTGTGGTGGTGCATCGGCGCGTAATTCGGCGGCGGAGGAAGCATGAGTGGGTTAAGCATAATGTTCGACGGAGGCGGTCTTCTCCCTCCACCTCCTACGCCGTACTGGTGGTTGTGGTGGTGACGGTGGTGATGAGCGATTACATCTGAGCTTCCAACACCGTCGATTTCTTTCCGGTGGAAATTACGGTGGCAGTCACAAGCAGCACATCTGAGAGCTTCTATTGTTCCTTCTTCACCACTCGGCATAAACTCGCCGCATCCGTCGTGTACGCTTCCGCCTACACTCGCCGCGTGGTTCTTCAAACACTCTCGGTACCGTACGGTGGTTTTAGCGGCGGCGGAGATGGCAAAAGATGACGGAGACTTGTGATCTAGGGTTTGAGAGTTGCAAGAGACACGAGTGTTGTTGTTGTTATTACCGTTGCAATTATCTTCATTAATAATGTTATTAATGTTACCAGCTCCATTGTTGCCATTGTCATCTCTTCGTCTCTCTATCATTTCATGGCTTCTCATATCCATTTTATTTTTACTTGGATTTCAATTAAAATTAAAACCCTGAAAGGATTTAATTTCAATTAAAGAGATCCACACAAAAAAAAAGATTTAAACTTCGATATTATACACTGAAGTTTGCTTAATTTTATGCCTGAAAAAGAACATATTAATGAGATTACTAATAAGGAAAGAAAGAAAATTAAATCAGAGACTTACAGATAAGAGCAAGTACACAAGGAATCCCCCAGTTTTTGCAGGATGAACCGAAGATCTTAAGCTCATTAAAAGCTCAAAACTTTTTGCTTGTGGAGTGTTTTAATGGCGAGAGAGAGAGAGGGAGAGATGAGAGAGGAAGTTTTGGGATTTATATACTGTAAAAGGGTTTTTTTGGGTTAATTGGGTTTTAAGAGTGAAAGAGAGAAACCATGTTTGATGTCTCAGTGCTCCCAACAAGCCAACCTTTGAGATCTGATTATAAGAGACAGTTTGGTTGCTTGTGGTGAGGCCATGAGAAAGAGATAAGAGATGATCCACTTTGCTTTGTGAGAGATGAGACTAATATCATACCCTATTATATAGTATTATACTATTTTATTTTGTTTACCATACTTATTAAGGTACTTATCGTTCTAAAGAAAATTAAAAAAAAAACATTTAAAAGCTGAAATGGGGAAAATTGGGACCTGGCAAAAAAAATGGAAACCAACTCTAAAATCCTGATCCCAATTGAGTTCGATTCTAAAAAATATACAAATGGAATTCAAGATTAAGTATTTTGGATATCCGGTAATAAGTAAACCGAAATCCAAACTACTATTAAAAAATTAAGGTTTTTTTTACAACAAACATGTTAACTCTTTTTAATTAACTTTCGTATAATTTGGACTTTTTCAGTTATTCTCATAGATTCTATGTATTTTACATCAAAAATTTTGGTTAATTTAAATATTCTCGAATGTTTTTGAATACTTTTGGATAGTTTTTTTTGTTTTGTATAATTTTAGATATTGGCTAAAATCATATCTAAACCAAACTCAAAATTAACAAACTGAACCAAGCTAATCCAAAAATTAAAATACCTGATGTTGATTTATAAGAATGGTACCAAAACTTTATGTGAATACCAAAATAACATAACTCTATGCATATTCGTGATACCAATTGTTTTTCTTTATTTGTATAAAAATGATTGTTTTATAGATATATTATTATTTTAATTCTTGTTCTGTTTTAAAATAATTATCGTTTTAAAACTTTTTATACATATTAATAAAATATTTTAAATTTTTATATTCTTAATTAATATACATATACATACAATTTTCATATGAATACATTAAACTGTTAGGATTAAAACTATAATTTAATTTAAATTTTTGAATTGAAAATTTAAAATAATAAATAACAAAACGAAAAAACAATCATAAAATAATAATTAACATAAAACGGAACGAGTATAACTTCAAGGATCTAATTTCATAGTAGTTGTCATTGGCATGACACTGATGCAATTATTGACATTATGTCGCAAGTTTTTACGAGCTCGTTTTTATGAGCTCGTTTTTACCATGTATAGTTTGCCATAGGTGCTTGATATGTATATCAAATCGTAAAAATACAACTAAAAACTGGAGGAAATATATATATATATATATATTATGATTTTTGTTTTTGCTGTTGTTGTTGCACCATGCTAAAATGCAAACCAGTCTGAAATGGGCTCAATACTGTTGCATGTATGTTCCAACAGTTAATTCCCTGTAAGCATAATAAATAACTATACAGTCAACTGATCAGGGAACTAAATAAACACTAACATCTAATAATAGTGTTTTCGATATATATATATATATATATATATATATATATATATATATATATATATATATAATTAGTGTTTTGAAATGCTTGAAAACAAATGTATATTGTTTACACATTGTTTAAGAAAACATATTGTTTAAACAGAATAAATTTGAAACTAATATCATTGAGACAATGTATAATAACAACTTTCGTAAAAGCTAAAAAAGAATCATGATCTAAAACCAAAATAATTACCATATATACCGGTTATTTACGGAATGTAAAAAGGTTAAATGAAAAAAAAGAAATGAAATTAAGCTTTATAGTGTGTGGGTTGCAGAGAAGGGCAGTGCAGAGAACAACCGACAAGGTCAAGTTGGAAGCCCAGCCACATGCCCTGCCACATTATGGGCCCCGCCCATTCTCTCTCTCTCCTTCATTATTACTCTATCTCTCTCTTGATTTTTTTTCAACCCCTTAAACCCTAATTTGTCCAAACACCATTTACCCTTACTCATGTCTTTTCTTCTTTCCTCTTTCACTCTACCTATACTTTATTTTATTTTTAGCACACTAATAAAAAATGGAAAAAAAGAGGAGTGTTGGTAAGTGGTTATAGTATGTTTGGTTTTGGGTAGTCTTCGATTAATCTTCCTTTTTTTCATTGAAGGATTTTTATTAAACAAACAACTGAACCAGGTTTTACACAGGGTTGAAACCAAAGCCAACAGGTTAAACAAAACCTTTGGAAATTAAAGCTAACAGATAAAGGTCATTCCTAAAACCATAAGCCGCAGATCAAAAACATCTCTCCAGCCAAGAAAACAGAAAATGCTAGATAAAACAGGTTAACACCAACTAATAAGTAGCTACAATCACATCAGAAACAAGCTAACGAGACAACGAAGAAGCAGCGCCCTCCGAACATCGAGAGAGAGAGAAGAAGCGTAACATCTGAAGCCAAAATTATTGAAGCTGACCCACCGACACTCAATATACTGCTCCACCGGCCACGAGCAAATCAGATTCAGATCAAGCCATGGTAGATGAAGGACCAACCTGATTACCAAACGCCACCATCGACTAGATGCAAAGAGGGTTGAAACCCAATTCCTTAAGGATGGGCCGAAGAACCCTTGCCAAAGGTAGTTGACCAAAGGCAGAAGATAGAGAAGATAACTGCATGATCTGTACCGAAGCAGCCAACGGAAAGGAAAAGCACACTCATGACGCCCAGGAGAAACACCACCCGAAACCTACTAAACCATCCAAACCAAGGCCAAACCGTAGATAACCAGTCCATCACCAACACTTAATCGGCAGAAGAAGGACTCCTAATCCACAATCTGACCAGGAACCACACATAATCAGCTAACCAAAACCAAGACTAAATCACAAATAAACCCTAGCTAACCCAATCACCTCCCAACAAATTATCCACAACAAAGATCAAAAAGTTGTTTTACCAACCACGGCTCTCCACTTCCGCACGATACTCCGATAAAGGAGCACGACCCATCAAAATCACACTGCTACGGCAAACAACTCACTTGAAACAACCACCGGAGAAGAGGAACCCCGCCGGAAAAACACGGAGGAAAAGATGAATGGCCGCACATATCCGCTGGAGCATGTGAACTGCCACCAGAACCCATACCTTTGCGCAGAGACCCCACAACTCAACCCGTCGGAGAAGAGAACAAATCTTCAACCCACAAGTCGTGAACAAAAGGAGGCGACTGATGACTACGCCAAAATAGAAGCAAAAAACACGGACCCTCCTCCGGCGCCGATGAAATGCGCCCTCCGCCGGAGTCGAAAAGCAGATCTGAACCTTTTTTTCCTCGATAAAGCTGCATGGGAGAGAAAGTTGATGGTTTATTTTTTTGATAAAGTTGCCTTAAAATTTATGAAATGTTTGATTAATCTTCCTTTAAGTTTGTTGAATATTTGAAATTATTTTTTACACATTTTTGTCAAAGAGTTTTCACTAATAGATTTGTTACTTATTTTTAGAAAAAAATACAAATACATAAACATAAATATAAATATAAATATAAATATAAACCTACTACATAACCCAAATTGACATTTCCTAAAAACTTTCCGGCCCAATGTGTTGGGATTATGTCCTGAAATCACAATGTACTTACTCTAAAGATAGTTGTATTGTCGAGATCGGACAATTCATGTGATACTGGGTAGTCATAACGTTTTGCTAGAAACCGCTTATGACAAATGAGTTGTAACTCATTTCTAGTATCGTGTGAACCTAAAGGGTCACATGTTGGATCCCGATGGATCTAGGGTTTGTTATATTGAATTTAGAACCAACCTCGTTCTTACCTTTTGGCAGCGGAAGAGATGGTGAACGAGATCAGTGGAGCAACGCAACGCTTTGCCTCTACCAGATACACACGCACGCTCGCTGGAAACGGGATGCTAGTGCCGGATCAATGAGGATCGAAAGGTTCTGGTGTGTCTAGCGTTTCTGTCAAGAAAACTGGACGGCTCTCTTGTTTAGGTCGAACTAAACACGTTTTTATTCGACCTAAACGTGCTTAACGGGCCAGACTCAATTAAGCCATAACCCGAAAAGCCTGTTCGAAAAATCCGAACTGTGTCGACCGACACACAAGCTGTGTCGATCGACACAACACCTTTATATCGATTCTTATGTGTATTTCAATACACATAACATGATCATTGCCACAATGATCATTCCCATGTCGTAGCTTCCAGTTCGCTTAGGTGTGTGACCCTATAGGATCATATAATACTGGTAGTAAGTCCACGACCTACAGATTGCAAGAGGCTTCTAGCAAAGCATTGCAAACGTCCAGTATTATACGAATGTCAGATCTCGACACACAACTATCACAGGAGTGAGTACAGGTGTGATTTCAGGACACTATCCCAACAATCTCCCACTTGTACTGGAATCATCAATTCCTATAATCTTTTTGTCTCTATATCTCGATTTGGCATAAGGCAAGATTTGTGTCATCCTTATTAAGCCAATATCGTGTTTATCGAACTCCTGATCTCATACTGAACATTACAAACAACTGAACTACAGTTCGTTTGAGTACGGCCACACATTTTCTCAGTATTCAATCTTCGATAGGCCCTGAGATATTTATCTCCCGTTATACAGGAGGGACAAATTCCATCTTGTTCCATCCCTGTTTCAACGCACACTTCATGATAAACTTGAACAGTGTCGTTATAGCCGTCAGTTACGGATCGACGTGTGACAAAGTCAAAATGTACCAATTCATATGCAAGAAAGCATGATGAACTCAGGTCTTAGGACTATACTATGTAGTCGTAATGAGAACCTCTTATGACACAGATATTACTATCTTGTAGACTTCTCATTAGCGGGTCATGTCCGATCATATGTCCACTGACATATATCTATGTGACTGACTGCGATAATCATATCATTGGCTCCATGAAACTTAGCCAACAGTCACCTCACAATCTAGTCTCTAACGGTTGTCAGTGTCCCGATTCTACAACCTTGACTAGGGACAAAATAATTTATTAACTTATAGGGTTTCATGATCAAGTTCTCAACTTGATGACCTATAATATGTCATAAACTTATTTTGGGACCATTATTTAGATCACAATAAATAATGCTGAAATCAAATTTCATTAAACACTTCTAAAAGAATGTTTACAACAGCGTCTTATTATAACTAAAACAAAAACCAAAACTCCCACTAGAATCAAGATTACATCTTAAGATCTATAATGCCTACAGCAGTCATATGACTCTCATGCTTAGGCCTTGGGAGTGACTTGGTTAGAGGATCATCGACATTCTCGTTTGTCGGAACTCGGCTGATCTTCACATCACCTCTATTGACAATATCACGAATCAAATGATATTTCCTCTCAACGTGTTTGGACTTCTGGTGTGACCTGGGTTCTTTCGCCTGAGCAATGGCTCCATTGTTATCGCAGAACAAAGCCACTGGCTCCAAGATACTAGGAACCACACCAAGTTCAGTCATGAACTTCTTGATCCAAACAGCTTCCTTTGCCGCTTCTGAAGCAGCAACATATTCAGCTTCCGTTGTGGAGTCAGCTACGGTATTCTGCTTAGAGCTCTTCCAGCTCACCGCACCGCCATTTAGACAGAAGACATATCCAGACTGTGATCGGAAATCGTCTCTGTCTGTCTGAAAACTCGCATCGGTGAATCCATTCACCACAAGTTCATCACTATCTCCATACACAAGGAACTTGTCCTTAGTATGTCTCAAATACTTGAGAATATTCTTGACAGCTGTCCAGTGAACTTCACCTGGATCAGATTGGTATCTACTCGTCATGCTTAACGCGTAAGCTACATCTGGACGAGTGCAGAGCATGGCATACATAATAGATCCTATTGCAGAGGCATAAGGAATCATATTCATGCGTTCTCGCTCAGCAGGTGTCGCCAGACACTGCTTCTTGCAGAGACTCTTGCCATGAGACATTGGTATGAAGCCCTTCTTGGAATCGTGCATCCTGAATCTGTGCAACACCTTACCTATATAAGTGTCTTGGCACAATCCAATCAGCTTGTTAGTTCTATCTCTGTAGATTCTGATTCCAAGAATGTATGCGGCTTCTCCCATGTCTTTCATGGAAAAACAACTTCCTAGCCAAGTCTTAACAGACTGAAGCAACGGAACGTCATTACCGAGGAGGAGTATGTCATCGACATACAGTACAAGAAATGCAATTTTGCTCCCACTTGTCTTCTTGTATACACATGATTCTTCTTCGTTCTTGATGAAACCGAATTGTTTTACTGCTTCATCAAAACGAAGATTCCAACTCCGTGATGCTTGCTTTAACCCATAAATGGATTTATGAAGCTTGCATACCTTCCCAGCATTTTTAGGATCGACAAAACCTTCAGGCTGTGTCATGTACACATCCTCTTCCAGAATACCATTCAGGAATGCGGTTTTGACATCCATCTGCCAAATCTCATAATCATAATGAGCAGCAATCGCTAGAAGAATCCGAATAGATTTAAGCATAGCTAATGGGGAATAGGTTTCATCATAGTCAATACCATGAATTTGTTTGAAACCTTTAGCCACCAATCTCGCTTTGTAAATCTGTACATTGCCATCCACGTCAATCTTCTTCTTGAAGATCCATTTACACTCAATGGCTTTTACACCACTAGGTAAATCGACCAAGGACCATACTTGGTTTTCTGACATGGATGTCATTTCGGATTTAGAGGCTCCAAGCCACTTTTCGGAGTCCGGGCCCATCATTGCTTTCGCAAAGGTCGCTGGTTCGTCACCTTCAATGACCATCAGATCATTTGAATTGGTTACGAGAAATCCATAGTATCTCTCGGGTTCGTGACGGATCCTTCCGGATCTGCGAACTTCAGGCTCCACAGGCGCCGGTTCCACAGAACTTTGTGGATCCAACTGCTGCTCTTCCTCAATAGGTTGGGCAGTCTCCTGTGCATCTTGAATTTCTTCGAGATGTACTTTACTCCCACTGTTTTTCTTAGAGAGAAACTCCCTCTCAAGAAAATAATAGTCCCGAGCAACAAATACTTTGTTCTCAGATTGGTTGTAAAAGTAGTATGCCTTGGTTTCCCTAGGATAACCAACGAAATAGCATTTATCTGATTTGGGTGCAAGCTTGTCGGAGATTAAACGTTTGACATAAGCCTCGCAACCCCAAATCCTTAGGAAAGACAGACTAGGAACGTTCCCAGTCCACAGTTCATGTGGTGCCTTTTCTACTGATTTAGATGGCACTCTATTCAGTGTAAACGCAGACGTTTCTAGAGCATATCCCCAAAAGGATAGTGGAAGATTAGAATGACTCATCATAGACCGAACCATATCCAATAAAGTTCTATTTCTCCTCTCCGACACTCCATTCCATTGGGGTGTACCAGGAGGAGTGAGTTGTGAAACGATTCCACACTCGCTCAGATAGTCGCTGAATTCTTGGCTCAAGTATTCTCCTCCGCGATCCGATCGCAGAATCTTGATACTCTTGCCAAGTTGATTCTGTACTTCATTCTTGAATTCCTTGAATCTATCAAAGGATTCTGACTTGTGTCTCATTAAATAGACATAGCCATACCTACTGAAATCATCAGTAAAGGTAATGAAGTACTTAAAGTTTCCTCTGGCAGCAGTACTCATTGGCCCACATACATCAGTATGAACAAGGCCCAATAAATCACTGGCCCTTTCATTTGGTTTGTTGAAAGGGGCTCTAGTTATTTTGCCCACCAAACAAGACTCGCATTTCTCACATGATTCAAAATCAAATGAGCCCAGAAGCCCATTTCGATGGAGCCTCTGGATGCGTTTCTCATTGATATGGCCCAAACGACAATGCCATAAGAAAGTCGGGTTTTCGTCATTGGACTTAAACCTCTTTGTATTTATGTTAAAGACATGCATTTCTTGGTTTAACAGATATAACCCATTATCTAATGGGGCGCTACCATAATAATTACCATCACGATTAAAAGAACAAACTTTATTCTTAACAGCAAAATCAAAACCTTCCAAATCCAAAACGGAAACTGAAATTATGTTTCTGCTAATCGCAGGTACATAGTAGCAATTATTCAAAATTAAAACCATGCCCGAAGGTAAAGACAACTCGTAGGTGCCTACGGCCAGTGCAGCAACCTTAGCTCCATTCCCGACTCGTAGCTCTACTTGTCCTTTCTTCAGCGTCCTACTGTTTCTTAGTGCCTGCACATCAGTACAAATATGAGCACCGCAGCCGGTATCCAATACCCACGAAGTAGAACGAGAAGATATAATACCAAGTTCGATAACATAAATACCTGAATCAGACGCGTCATACGTCTTCTTCAGCTTCTTGTAATCTTCCATGAACTTCTTGCAGTCTTTCTTCCAATGCCCCAACTGCTTGCAGTAGTTGCACTTATCCTCAGGAGAAGGCCCAAATTTGGGTTTCGGCTTGGGCTTGTCCTGACTTTCAGCCTGGACAACCTGGGCCTTACCCTTACCCTTCTTAGGTTTCTTAAACCTCTTATTCCCTTGTACCATCAGGACACTGGGAGTAGCCTTCTTGAGATTTGGTTCTGCTGTCTTCATCATACCGTGCAACTCAGTCAATGTCTTAGTCATGTTTTGCATGTTGTAGTTCATAATGAACTGATCAAAACACGACGGCAATGACTGCAGAATCATGTCAGTGGCCAGCTCCTGGCTAATGGCACAGTCCAGTTTCCCCAGGTTATCAATGTAACCCATCATTTTAAGGACATGAGGACTTACTGTACTGTCCTTAGCCAGCTTGCAATCCATGAGGGATTTAACCGTCTGGTATCTCTCTGTGCGAGCTTGCTCCTGAAACAAAGCTTTCAGGCTGTTAATCATCTCAATGGGTGACAACACGTTCTCATATTGCTTCTGCAGCTCAGAGTTCATAGTCACCAGCATTAGACAATTAACATCTTTGACATCCGCTGAATGCTTATCCCAAGCATTCTTTTCTGTCTGCGGAGCATTGGAACGTGGCCTCTCGGTGAGAACTCTTTCAAGGACATATTCCTTGTTCTCTTGCCTGAGAACTATTCTCAGGTTCCGATACCATTCCAAGAAATTAGATCCATTTAGCTTGTCCTTCTCAAGGACGGATCTTAGTGAGAAAGTGTTGATGTGATTTGAGACAGACATAACTGTAATTCAAATAAAAGGTAGATTTTAGTTATAAAGCACAAGGAATGAGAATTCTTATCTAATAAGAAAACTCGCATTGTATTCAAACTATGTTTCCTCATATGAATACAATGATCCAAGATCCTCAGATTACTAAAATTTGAGTGGGCGACTCGCCGTTACTCAAGCTTTAGTTATCTAGGTAAGCAAATCATTGCTAATTGTACTCAGTACAACTCTTGGTCGTGAATAAGACAAACTATGTCCAATCCACTCTGATGTCTCTGGGCTCAGAACTTCTGACAGCCCAGTCAAGTATAACCAATCTTTTATCTGTCTTGTGATCACTGACAGTTGCACTGCAAGTCTGTCACTGACCACCTGCCTTACTCATTTTGCTGTGGATACCAAGGACTCCAAGGATACCCAACAACATCAGGAGTTTTTGACAGTAGACAAGATCGGGCAAGACATCAAGATCACTTGATATTTAGTTGAGGAAAAGAACTAATCTTATCTTGATTTATATTCACTATATATATCAAAATAATAACTTTTAATCAAAACATTTAGTTTTATTAAGTTTAGATTCATCTAATACTTTTAGGATTAGATTATTCTGGTTTATGCAAATTTGTGGTCAAACCAGCATATCTGCGGACGTTGTGTCGATCGACGCCAACTATTGGTATCGATCGATGCAACTATATTTAAACCGTTCTTCGATAACCGGTCAAACCGGATCGAATTTACTTAACCGATTCAATTCAATTGAACCAGTTCGGTTTAATGGTCCATGTCGATCGTCTCACACTGTGTGTCGATCGATATGACCAAACCAGAATCAATTTGGTTAATAAAATTAACCGTGCTAGATAACCGGTCCAATCCAATTGAACCGATCTATCTGATCGCATTGCCTGTGTCGACTGACACACCCAGTGTATCGATCGACGCAACACGATTACGGGTACTCGATCTCAGATCGAAACCCTAGAATTATTTACGGATTTTCGCTTTGTATCGACCGACACACGCTTTGTGTCGATCGATACTGTGCGATAAACCCTAAATTTTATTCGCGATTTTTCGCTCTGTGTCGACCGACACACGCTTTGTGTCGATCGACACCCTGCGACAAACCCTAAAATTTTACATTTTGCGCCGCGGCGTGTCGACCGACACACGCTTTGTGTCGATCGACACAGTGCGATTTCAACAGTTCATCGTTTTTCAACAGAGACAAAATCCGAGATTTATTCTATGAAAACACGATTCAGCAAGCAATATACAGATCAACAACATCAAGTTTCGATTTTATATTACCAGTTTCAATAGCTAAACCCTAAGCATGCTCTGATACCACTGTTGGATCCCGATGGATCTAGGGTTTGTTATATTGAATTTAGAACCAACCTCGTTCTTACCTTTTGGCAGCGGAAGAGATGGTGAACGAGATCAGTGGAGCAACGCAACGCTTTGCCTCTACCAGATACACACGCACGCTCGCTGCAAACGGGATGCTAGTGCCGGATCAATGGGGATCGAAAGGTTCTGGTGTGTCTAGCGTTTCTGTCAAGAAAACTGGACGGCTCTCTTGTTTAGGTTGAACTAAACACGTTTTTATTCGACCTAAACGTGCTTAACGGGCCAGACTCAATTAAGCCATAACCCGAAAAGCCTGTTCGGAAAATCCGAACTGTGTCGACCGACACACAAGCTGTGTCGATCGACACAACACCTTTATATCGATTCTTAT
Organism: Orychophragmus violaceus; assembly: GCA_030180135.1. Lineage (NCBI taxonomy): Eukaryota > Viridiplantae > Streptophyta > Magnoliopsida > Brassicales > Brassicaceae > Orychophragmus > Orychophragmus violaceus. The sequence continues at coordinate 104,258,506 of CM058232.1, read as the reverse complement.
GTGTATTTCAATACACATAACATGATCATTGCCACAATGATCATTCCCATGTCGTAGCTTCCAGTTCGCTTAGGTGTGTGACCCTATAGGATCATATAATACTGGTAGTAAGTCCACGACCTACAGATTGCAAGAGGCTTCTAGCAAAGCATTGCAAACGCCCAGTATTATACGAATGTCAGATCTCGACACACAACTATCACAGGAGTGAGTACAGGTGTGATTTCAGGACACTATCCCAACATCACACACCTAAGCAAGTTGGATACGCTTCTGTAGGGAATGGATCATTGGCATATGGTCCGATCAATATGTATTGGATACACATTGAATTTGTGTTTTAAGAGGTGTGTCGATCGATGCCATTGGTGCGTCAATCGATACAAGAGGTGTGTCGATCGTTGCCATTGGGTGCAACGATCGACACAAGGTCGATATCATAACTGATGTTACGGTTTGTAAACCGTGGGCCTATTTATAGGGGCCGGGTTACACGACCTAAAGAGAGAGCCGTCACAGACAGTTTTCTTGACAGAAAGACAGACCCTCTTCCTCGAGAAATACGTAGAGAATCCCAGGAGATCCGATCACCGGTCCTAGCATCCCGGCGGATTCCAGCTTGTGTGCGTGTCGACTACGATAGAGGCGCAGCGATTGAGGCGCTATAGATCTCGTTTACCTGCTCCAATTTCCACTGCCAATCTACAGGTAATCACGAGGTCAGTTCTTGGATTCAATCACCTAGACCCAAGATCCTAGGGATTCCAACAGTGGTATCAGAGCCATAGGGTTTAATAGATTGAATCAGTTACCTGGAATTCGATTAGAATGGTTTTTGATTGAATTGATGTTAGCTAGGATTCGTTTTGATAATAAGAATCTCGGATTTGTTAATATCAAAAACGAAGAACTGTGTTTTCGCACAGTGTCGATCGACACAAGTTTGTGTCGATCGACACACCGCGAAAACGATGAAAATATTTTAGGGTTTTCGCACAGCATCGATCGATGCACTGGGTGTGTCGATCGATGCAGCGCGAAAATACAAAAGGATATTGTGTTTTCGCATAGCGTCGATCGACACAAGTTTGTGTCGATCGATGCATCGCGAATTCGCCTATTAAAGGATTGGGTTCGATTTAGAAATCGCACTGTGTCGATCGACACACTGGGTGCATCGATCGATACAGGCTGTGCGAAAGGATAGATCGGTTCAATTGGATTGAACCGGTTATCTCGCATGGTTATGTCGGTTTAATTCGATTAAAATTCCCTAATACCCTGCTGTATCGTTCGACACAGGTTTAGTGTCGGTCGACACAGGCCTTGCGATTGGTTGATCGGTTCAATTGGATTGAACTGGTTATCATGCTTGGTTAAGGTAGATTAAATCGGTTTAAATTGGATGAATTGATTCAATTGGATTGAATTAGTTATCTCAATTGGAATAAACCGATTTGATTAGTTAAGATCAGTTTGATTGGATAAGTCGGTTCAATTAGATTGAACCGGTTATCGCAACTGGTCTAAGACCGGTTATAGGGTTGGTAAAGGTTGCATATCAAATGTCGACCGAGTGTGTCAGTCGATGCGCGTGGTGACGATGCGAACCGTAATCGTTTGGTTTTAAACCAGATGATTGAAAAACCGAACCAAATGACCTAACCCACTTAAATTAGAACAAGTAAAACTTAATTGAAATTAAAAGTTAAAAATGTTCTAAACCTATTTAATACACATTGGATGTGTGTTAGACCGAAGCTTAGTTATTCAATATGGTCAACTGTCAAGACTCGTTTCGTTGTTGGATAGTCTTGCCAAGAGCTTGGTGTCCACAATTACATGAGTAAGACAGGTAGTAGTGTTAATGATCTTGCAGTGCTTGACATCAACTATTGCATGACCTAAGAGATTGAATTACTAATCTTTTAAAGTTCTATTTCCTCAACTAAATATCAAGTGATCTTGATGTCTTGCCCAAATCTTGTCTACTGTCAAGACTTGTGTCGTTTGTTGGATAGTCTTGGAGTCCTTGGTATTCACTGCAACATGAGTAAGGCAGATGGTCATTGACAGACTTGCAGTGCAACTGTCAGTGATCACAAGACAGAAGAGATTGGTTTCACTTGACTGGACTATCAGAAGTTCTGGGCCCAGAGACATCAGAGTGGATGAGACATGGATTGTCTCATCTGCGACCAAGAGTTGTACTGAGTACAATTAGCAATGGTTTGCTTACCTAGATTACTAAACTCTGGATAATGACGAGTCGTCCACTCAGATTTTAGTGATGTATGGATCTTGGATTGTTATATTCATAGAGGAAACGTTGTTTGAATATAATGCGAGTTTTCTTATTGGATAAGATTCCTCATTTCCTGAAAACATAACTAAAATTTTCTTTGATTAAAATTTTCAGCCTATGTCTAAAACAACCTTCTCGTTACGACCCATCCTTGAGAAGGACAAGTTAAATGGGTCAAATTTCCTGGATTGGTATCGCAATTTGAGATTAATCCTCAAGCAGGAGAGTAAGGACTATGTCCTTGAGAAATCTCTTCCAGAAAGGCTTGGGGTCAATCGCTCGAATGCAGTATATAATGCTTGGAATAAGCATTATATTGATGTGGTAGATGTGCGTGATCTGATGTTGGCTACCATGAACTCGGACTTGAAAACTCAATACGAGAACATGGAGTCGCCAATAGAGATGATCACCAGCCTGAAACTGAAGTTTCAGGATCTGGCACGAGTTGAGAGATTCCAGATGGTGAAGTCTCTCACTGGGTGCAGACTACCAGAGGATGTTCCAGTGAGTCCTCATGTCATTAAAATAATGGGTTACATTGATAACCTGGAGAAACTAGAATGTCCTGTCAGCTTAGAGTTGGCCACTGACATCATTCTGCAGTCACTGCCGTCTAGTTATGATAAGTTTATCAAAAGCTATATCAAGAATAACTTGACGAAGACGTTGACTGAGCTGCATGGGATGCTCAAAACAGCAGAGCAGGACATCATAAAGGGTAAAAGATTTGAGAAATCTTGTGTTGATAAGGGTAGAGGCAGGGCCGTCCAGATTTGGAATCAGGATAAGCCGGTGTCATCTAATAAGCCCAAGTCCGGCCCATTTGGTGTTAGAAAGTGCTTCTACTGTAATGAGTATGGGCATTGGAAGAGAGATTGCATTAAATTCTTGGAAGATTCACAAGAAATGAAGAAGATGTATGGTACTTCTTCTTCAGGTATTGTGTTATTAATTCAAGTTCTACATATGTATTGGATACTAGTTGTGGTACTGATATTTTGGAAATATGCAGGGCCTAAGCAACAGTAGAACGTTGAAGAAAGGACAAGTGGAACTGCGTGCCTGGTATGGAGCAATGGTTGCTGCATAAGCCGTAGAGATTCTCCACTTGTAGGAGCCTTTCAAGCTTGGTTTTTGATTTTAAGTAATTGCTACTATGTATCTGCTTTATGCAGAGATGTCTTTCATTTTCTTGTAAGAATTTGAATGTTTTTCATTCTGATAAAAGACAAGTTTTGCTCTTTTGATCTTAATGAAATATCGTATAGTAGCACCCCTTTTGAAAGGGTTTTACATCTTAAACCAACATACGCCAAAATATAACATAAATATCAAATGATTCAAGTCTGATGACTTGAACTCGATTTTTCCTCAGCATAGTCAAATTGACCAAATAGAGCGCAACGGATTCAGAAGTTCCATAGTCATGGGCTTCAAGTTCATTTGATTGTAAATCGATTGAGACATGATTTCTGCTTGCTGGGCCAAATGACTAAGGCTTCTTTAGCAGAGCTAAAGAAACGGGCCAGAGGCTCGTTGGGCCTTACACATACTGATGTATGCGGCCCGATGAGCATTAGTGCCGAAGGAAAACTTCAATACTTCATTGACTTATTGATGGCTTCAATAAGTATGACTGTGTTCATTTGATGAGACACGAGTCAGAATCCTTTGGAATGATCAAAGGAGTTCCAAAAATAAAGTATAGAACCGATTTGACAGAAGTGTTGAGATCCTTGATTAGATCGCGGAGGAAAAATACTTAAGTCAAGAATTGGGTGATCATCTGAGTGAGTGTGAAGTCATACCACAGCTCTTTTCTCATGGAAAGCCTAATTGGTGTTTCTGAGAGAATGAATCGGATCTTATTGGATATGCTCCGATTAATGATGAGTCACATGAATCTTCCATTATCCTTCTAAAATACGCTCCAAAATGAATAAGTTTACGCAAATTATGTTTCTATCAGAATCAGTTAAAAGACACCACATTGGATGTGGACTGGGTGATTTCCAAGTATGTTTTACTGATTAATTGGGATTGCAAGGTTTGTGTAAGGCAGTTGTCAACAAACAAACTTGAATCCAAATCTGATAAGGGCTGCTTCGCCGGTTGTCCTAAGGAAACCGAGGCTTAGTACTTTTGCAACCAATCCGAGAACAAAGTTTTGTTGTTCGGAACCATGTTTTTCCAAGAAAAACAGTGGGAGTAAAAGTACAGCTCGAAGAAATTCGAGAAACACAGGAGGCTGTTAAACCTGTTGAGGAAGAGCAGCGGTTGGATCTACAGAGTGTTGTAGGATCTGAATCTGTGGAGCCAGAATTTCGCTGATCCTGATGGATCCGTCACTAAACCAAGGGTGATTCCTCATGACCGATTGCCGCGATCTGATGATCATTGAAAAGTGACGAGCATGCGAAATTCAAAGAAGCGATGGTGAGCCCCAACTCCGAAAATTTTGCTAAGTATGCATGTTAGCTTCACCGATCTATTTATAGATTGAAGCAAACATCTTGGAGTTGGAATCTATGTTCTGTTAAAACGGTCAAAGGCTTTGACTCGATCAGGAACGAATAGAAACTGTGCGTTTACAAGTAAACCAGTGGGAGCGTAGTTGCAATTCTCAAAACTGTATGTTTATAACACACTTAATCTCATAAACGACGCTGAAGTCTAGTCAAGTTTTGGGTCGGGGGGCAAAATTCAAAAAAATAGACGTGGTAGAAGCCGCGAAAGTTCTTGGAATATGGATCCATTGAGATATATCAGAAGAGCTAATTGAATCGTGTCAGAATCCTTATGATCATAAGGTACTGGACAGTTCAAACATGCATGACTCCAAGAACAGCTTCATACCAAAGGTCTTATGGCAACAATCTTAGCAAGATGAAGTGTCTTGGACACTGGATGAGCTAGTGTCTATGAGTGTGATTTCTTTTTCTTATGCAATAGAATCCATCATAAATGCCATATTTGCGCTCGTCTAAATGCAGCTGACGCATAAGAGCATGACGAGAAGATATCAATTTGTTCCAGTAAGAGTCACTGGACAGTTGTAAAGGAATATCCCCAAGTGTTTGAGGAACACTAAGGATAGGTTCTTGTACAACTGAGGAAGTGACGAATCTGTTATAAGTAGTAAGACAGACAAAGATGATTCCCGGTTCCCACCTGGTTACGTCTCTTTGTCTGTGTAGCGGCGCTATCTGTTGGAAAGTTTTCCAAGAAGTGGACCGCAGAATAGTGCTTATTAAAGAATAGCGGTGTGGTTTGTTGGAATGGCTCCAAGCAAGAACGCCGCAGCATCTCTCACAACCTAAGCATGAGCTTCATGATGTTGCTGTAGGTACTAGATATCTGAAGACGTGGTCTAGATTCTAGTGGGAGTTATGTTAGTTATGATGTTCAGATAGACATGATGTAGTCATGTTTGTGATAAACTGACATCAGTATTATTTGATTATTGGATAATTAAGTAATGGTCCCAAAGTACTTTATGATCATCACATAGGTCATCAAGTTGAGGACTTGATCATGAAACCCTATAAGTAAAAGATGACATAAATTATGATTGTCCCTAGTCAAGATTGTCAAAGTGGGACACTGACAACCGCGAGAGACTAGCTTGTGAGGTGACTGTTGACTAAGTTTCATGGAGTCAATGATATGAGTATCACAGTCAGTCACATAGATATATGTTGGTGAACATATGATCGGACATGACCCGCTAATGAGAACTCTACATGATAGTTATATATGTGTCATGAGAGTTTCTCATTACGACTATAGAGTATAGTCCTTAGACATGAGTTCATCATGCTTTCTAGCATATGAATTGGTGCGTTTTGACCTTGTCAAACGTCGTTCCGTAACTGGCGGCTATAACGGCATTGCTTATGCGTATCATGAAGTATGTGTAGAAACAGGGATGGAACAAGATGGGATTTGTCCCTCCTATAAAAGGAGATAAATATCTCAGGGCCCATCGAAGATTTGATACTGAGAAAATGCATGGCCGTGCTCAAACGAGGTGATTGTCAGTCGTTTGTTTTATCAGTATAGATCAGAAGTTCGATGAACATGATTTTGGCTAAAATAAGGATGACACAGTTTCTTGCCTTATGCCATATCGAGATATAGCGATAAAGGGATTATGGGAATAGATGATTCCAGTACAAGTTGGAGATTGTTGGGATTATGTCTTGAAATCACAATGTACTTACTCTAAAGATAGTTGTATTGTCGAGATCGGACAATTCATGTGATATTGGGTAGTCATAACATTTTGCTAGAAACCGCTTATGACAAATGAGTTGTAACTCATTTCTAGTATCGTGTGAACCTAAAGGGTCACACACCTAAGCAAGTTGGATACGCTTCTGTAGGGAATGGATCATTGGCATATGGTCCGATCAATGTGTATTGGATACACATTGAATTCGTGTTTTAAGAGGTGTGTCGATCGATGCCATTGGTGCGTCAATCGATACAAGAGGTGTGTCGATCGTTGCCATTGGGTGCAACGATCGACACAAGGTCGATATCGTAACTGATGTTACGGTTTGTAAACCGTGGGCCTATTTATAGGGGCCAGGTTACACGACCTAAAGAGAGAGCCGTCGCAGACAGTTTTCTTGACAGAAAGACAGACCCTCTTCCTCGAGAAATACGTAGAGAATCCCAGGAGATCCGATCACCGGTCCTAGCATCCCAACGGATTCCAGCTTGTGTGCGTGTGGACTACGATAGAGGCGCAGCGATTGAGGCGCTCTAGATCTCGTTTACCTGCTCCAATTTCCGCTGCCAATCTACAGGTAATCACGAGGTCAGTTCTTGGATTTAATCACCTAGACCCAGGATCCTAGGGATTCCAACACAATGAACCTACAAAAGTCGAATCAAAAGTAAAAGAAACCTTAGTGGGGGAGTTTCAACTCTGCCGCCCACGCATAAGACACCGCTTCAATGCCCCCACCGCGAGATAGAGAGACCTGACTTCGAAGCCGTAGCCTTGAACTGCTAAAAGCACCACTACCGTATAAGAAAGCCGCTGAGACCCACCACGGTGAACTATGCCCAAAATACACAAATATATGCTGAAGAAGAAACCATTGTCGAGGTTCCATGGAGAGAGGCTGCATTTCGGTTTTTCGGAAAACCATCACCGTTAGCAGTTGCGAGGGTAGCCTCTTTCACTCTGTGCGTCACCCTCAAAGATAAAGATTACTAAAAGCTACCCAAGTTCAAGCAGACCAAACCCCACTTCCCTGCCGCCGAAAGCTTCTTCTCCAACCCCCAGTCAACGCTGCAAAACTCGAGACTCAAGCAGAGGAGAGCACCACCAAAAACCCTAGACACCAAATCTTGAGGCCATGTCACCAAATACCGTCCTCAAAGATCTGAATCTACACAAGTCTGTCGCTTCCGATCACCGACGAGCCACCGCAAAACCACAACATGCAAAAGGCCGCCACATAAACTAGAACCAGAAGAGAACCAAAAAGAGATGAAGAACACATCAGATTAGAAGAAAGAAAATAAAAGCGGTTCTCTCACGCTCCCGGCGAAATACTGGCGAGCGGAGAGACGAAGAAGATGAAGATTCATCGAAGTGGGAGGCGAAAGATTATTTTAAAGAGAGAAGCAACAATTGGGCCACCCAAAAGTGTGATGTCTATCTTTCATCACTTTTAGTTTAGCTGAATAATATTATTTTTATATAGTATATGGTATATAATTGTAAAGTTAACGTCGTAGATGATATTAAATCCGAGATTTTGATCTTTTAGATAAAGATTAAGGGTTGAAGATTAGATTCTTTGGATTAGATGTTTTAAGTTTTTGCTAATCACAATCTTTGGATTATATTTGTGCGGTTTCTCCCTTGCGCTTCTTCGCCGTATGACTTCAACTTAAAAGTATTGTAGTTTCACATCTACTATTTTTTATAATTCTTTCGATGGTTTCAAGATTTTAATTGATTCTCAACTGTTATAGTAGCTTTTGTTGATTTCAGTTGTTGAACTCTTTATATGGTGTTTGTGTCCGGATTTAGCTTTTCTCTTTACGGATTTGAGATTTGTTTCTTTCTTCTAGACTTCTATCTCATAATTTTGAATATTTCATCTTATATTCTATTTTGGTAATAAACTTTTAGTGAAAAAAATACTTAAGAAACCACACAAAGTGTTTCTTCCTATCTTACCTCTTATCCTTTTTCTACTTTTCCCTTTTTAATATATTATTCACAAGCTTTTATAAAATAAATAAGGAGTTTAACTCAAACCTGGAAATCATCAGAATCAATACGCATAAAGCTATATTCATAAGTGAAAAGGCTTTTGAGCGGCACTGCTATTCTCTTTCTCTTTTTCCTCTCGAGAAAATCTTGTTTTCTTGCTCCTCTGCCTCTCCGGATTATTTCTCTGCTAGAGAGGGTTCGGTTTCGGTCTTTTCTCTCAATCTGTCTCTTCATCCGCGAATCTAGCTTCCCCTCTGACTACTTTGGTAGCAGCTTTTTGGTTTCCTTGTCTCAGCTGCGGTGGCTTTGCGGTGGCTCTTCGGTTGGAACATTGGGTCTGTGGGGACCGGATCAGGTCAATGGCGTCCCTCCATATTCGTTTTCCAGTGGATCCGCATTTCAGGCTCTCAGGGTTTGTTGTTATTTTGTTTTTGTCGTTGGCGGTTCTTGACATCGCTGGAAGGGTGGCTCATGTTGCGGTTTCTTGGCGTTCTCTGGGTTGCATATGGCACGAGGCTTCTCATTTCCTCCACTTCTCGCTAGAGGATGACAATTGTCAAGGGTTTGAGTTTCGCGGTGGGGATCATGTACCGACAATGGTTTGGAAGACTTTGGCGGTTCTTGCTGAGGCTTTGATAATAAAAAAGGAATTCATAGTTGAATGATTCATTGTGTTTAGGGATAATCAGGCTCAAACTGATGACTTCCACCACGTCAAGATGACACTTTACCGCTGAGGCACTCCAGTGAACCGATAATGGAAGCCGTAAGTCGACTGCCGTGTTTCAACCTCTCCTAGGCTTGGCTTTTCATCTCGTGTTTCCTCCGGTGCCGCGCTCTTCCTCCTATTCTAGCTCACCCTTGTTTTGGTGCTTAACGGTTCTTTTGTTTCACTCTCTCTGGTTGCGGCATAAATTCTGGCAACCCGGCCCTCGGCTTGCTTGACGACATGCTTTTAGGTGGCAGATTGGTTTCGCTTGACTAGGGTTTCATCTAAGTTTTATCGACTTTTTGACTTTCCAACCCTTTGGAATTATTTAGTTTCAAGCCCATTAGGGGTTCCCATGAGTTGAATTGAGTTGTATTTTTCTTCCTTTTTATTTCTTTTTTTTTATTTCTTATATTTTGTAACAAAAAAACGAAAAAAAAATAGTCATATTTGTGAAAAATTGTGTGCATTGAGATATTTTTTTTTCTTTCTGTTTTTTATAGGAAAATTCTTCTTTTGTTTCATAAACCACTGAGTAGAGGTATACGTCAAGGAGACCCTCTCTCACGTTTTATTTTCATCTTATGTAGTAAAGTGTTGAGTTGTTTATGCAACAAAGCTGAGAAGAATGGGCAACTAGTGGGAATCAAAGTTGTTATTCACTGTTCGGGAGTTAACCACCTACTATTTGTTGATAATACCATGTTTATTATTAAGTTAGAAGCAAAGAGCTGTGAGAACCTGCTAAATATCATAGATGAGTATGGGAGAGCATCATGCTAAAGGATCAATAAAGATAAATCCACTATTACTTTCTCATCTAAAACATGCAATGAAATCAGAGCTAGAGTCAAGGAGCAACTTGGGATAAGCAAAGAAGGAAGTAAAGGAAAATACCTAGGATTCTCTGAGATGTTTGGTTGGAAAAAGAAAGATATGTTTGTATCAGTAGTGGACCGCATAAAACTGAAAGATGCAAGTTGGACCACCTCTAGACTTTCAAGTGCAGGCAAGCTCATAATGCTTAAATGGCCATACCTTCTTATACCATGTCAATCTTCAAACTATCGTTGAACTCTGCAAACGTATATAATACGCGTTGACACGTTTCTGGTGGGACTCAAACCCTGAAAAGAAAAGCACTTGTTGGATGATACGATCAGAGTTTTAATCCCTAGATCTACACTGCAAGTGCACATACATGACAATAGTATATAGAGTATCGAAATCCACATAGACTCTAGACCTTACGATAGATTGTAGAATTGTCAAGTTAAGCTAGGTGAATTAATGAGAAACTAAATAGCAAAGCAGAAAGTAAATCAATAGCAAGAGTGGTTTTGTAAGCAAGTACTAAAAGCGCTAAGTCTAGGGAGTTCTCAGGAAATCAGACAAGCAGACTAACTATCAATCATGATCAAATTAAGTCCGGTTCTAGAACTCAAACACAGATATAGAATTAACCAACTTTCGTTGCGAGAATTCTCTAAGTCTAATAGCAGAAACCCAAATTTCTTTGCAATTCCTAACAGATTAAACTAGCCTTAAGTGCAAGTTCGATATGTTCATAATTCAATTAAACCAAATTTCTTTGCGGATAATTCAATTGCTTAACCTAAATAGTTCAGATTCTAAATTACACTTTCATGTCAATTTAATAACCTAGAGTCTAGATTCTAAGTGATCAGGTTAGAAACTAGTATTAAGCACAATTCAGGTTGAAGAACAATTAAGTTATGAATCCTAAACTGATAAATTAATCTAACAAGTCATGAAAACCTTTAAGAGAATCCCTAAACCTAACTATGAATCTACTCAGACATGATCAATGAAACACAAATCAATGAATAAGTAAATTGCATAAATAGAGAGTAAAGAATAAAAGGGGTTCAAAATCTTCTCCAAAAGCAGGAAGCAGTACAGGTTCAGATCAGCCCCAAAAGCTCTAAAATCTCTATGCTCAAAGTATGAAAGCGTAGCCTAAACAAGTGGCTAAAAACCCTAATATAATGATATAATCACGGCTGGGGCTTCTTTGTAATTATGAGAAACTTCTGGGTTTTGTTGCAAATTCCAAACTCTTCATTAACCGCCGAGCAAAGCCTTATACGCATGTGTGTCGATCGATGCACAAGATGTGTCGATCGATGCAAACCTCTGTTTTGGACATTGAACTCTATCTCTCGGGTTAAATCTCCAAAATGCTCCAGAATGTGCCATAATCTCCAAATCCGCTCCAAACTTTCCTAGACCTGTAAACACACCTAAAAGACTCCAAAATCTAATAAAAGACTCGATAAATAAGACATATACCACGGTTAAAAACCCTAAAATCCATGGTATATCACTGGATAACTTGGCATGAACTTGCAAAACCTAAGGCTAAAGGAGGAATTGGAGTTAGGGAAGTTCAGAACTTCAATGAGGTTCTATTAGAAAAAACCAGCTGGCGAATTCTGAAGAATCCGCGAAGTCTAATGGCTAAGATACTAACAGGAAAATACTTCTTTGGTCAATCCCTACTGAGTGTAAAATTACCAAGTAATGTTTCACATGGTTGGAAAAGTGTTTTAGGTGGAATAGACCTATTGATCAGGAAACTGGGAAAAGTAATAGGAAATGGCAAACAAACAAGCATATGGAGAGACCAATGGGTGTTGTCAGACAAGCAATGTTGGAATATTGGACCAACGACTTACAATACCAAAGTCTGAAGAGTCTCAAACCTGATGATTGAAGGCACCACCAATTGGAACAAAGAGTTGGTGAAAGAAGTGTTCCCTGAAATATGGAAAAAAAATTTTGTGTATTGAGCCAAGTAAAACTGGAACAAAGGATGAATTCATTTGGATGGGAACAAAATATGGAATATATAACACAAAGTCAGGTTATCACTCAGCTATGGAAAGCGATGAACAAACACAACAAGATCACATAAACAAAGCAATTTTAATTGGATACAAGACATCTGGAACATCAAGACAACACCTAAGATAAAGATGTTCAAGTGGAGAACTGCAAGAGGAATTCTCCCATTAGGGGAAAATTTGCATAGACGCCACATTGTGGAAGAAGTAAACTGCACGAGATGCAATGCGATTGAAAATACAGAGCATGTTCTGTTCAACTGTGAATTTGCAAAGGAGGTTTGGGACCAAGCTCCGACACACGTACGACTGATACATGAGATATGAGATGACTTTATGAAGACCCTCCATAAAGCAAAGATGCTAATAACCCTCCCCCCCCCCAACCGGTTTGAACTCTCACACCCTTTTCCTTTGGATATGTTAGGGAATTTTGGAAGCTAGAAACAAGAAAAATTTCGAAAACAAAGCAACAACAACTCAAGAAACACTTTCTGGAATCATGAAGACAACTCGTGAATGGACATTAGCACAACTTGAAGAAAAGGAGAATGAAAACACTACTGCTAGATCAGTAGCCGACCAAGAACCTATGTAACCAGATGAAATCTTATGCAAAACATATGCAGTCTGGAGACAAGACACTAAAAGCAGGAGCTGGATGGGTCTACTCAAAACTAGAACAACCAAGTACAGACCAAGGTACCACAAGCATAGAATATATTTCATCACCCCTAATGGCTGAAGCCTATGCGATTAGAGAAGCAATTACATGCACAAGAAGAAAACAAATCTCAAAACTAAAGATTGCTTCAAACTCAGCATCAATCATAGCAACGATCAACTCACTCAATCTCACCCTGGAATACTTCGACATTGTAAGCGACATTGTTAGCATGTCAAAACTCTTTACTAAGTGCTTCTTTACTATATACCAAGACTTGAGAATAGAAAAACTGATGAGATAGCCAAAACTACTCTTAGGTAATTCGAGTTTTAAACCAATATAACAAACCTTGTTTGATTTGAATGAGAAGTTATGTTTGACAAATTGACCTACTATCATGATAAATTGACAAATTATCCATGATCCTCGGTTATATACGAATATTAATTTTATTCATCTTGTATGAAGTCATCATGCATATACTTTATCTTCTTCTTTTTTGTCAACAAAAACATCATATATTAATTCACTGTTGCTCGGTTTGGGTTATCACTCAAAAGAATAAACCGATCCGACTCGTCGTGACTTACATGGGAAAAGATACTACCTTGTGCTCTCGCCCTTTTTGCAAGGGAGTCGGCACGGACATTTAATTTCCTAGAAATTAAAATTATAACAAAGAAATTGAAATGAACTCTAAGAGAATTGAAACAACTCCGTCTTAAAACCCGGCCATTCTTCTGGATCCTCTGTCATAGCTAACAAGTCTGACAGTCTGTCTCGATTACCACCGAGATGATTCCCCCCTCCAGGATGCATAACATTGCCCAAAGCAATCCGTCCAACTCGGCGTGTAGCGGTGATAAGCTTCATCTACATCCTTCTGCTCCCGTGTATTTTCTTCCTGAAGAGTCCTTAAAAACCATCCTAGCCCACTTGTCGCGCCATTTTCCCCCCAAGAGGCATCAATTTAACACGTCGGGACAGGCGAAGACATGCTAGTGGTCCGGTGGTTTTCTAAAGGTTGCATAAAAGATCCATTCTCCTCATCTTCTCCCTTCTCTTTCTTGTTCGCGTCCCTCCATTCTTCTGCCTCAATGATTGCTAACTGAAGTGTTGTTGTAGAGGAAACTTCATTTCCTTCAAAAAACTTACTATTTCGGGCTTTCCAAATATACCATATGATCCAAGGGTAGTTATTTCTTTGTGGTTCAGAGAGACCCACGTCTTTTGTCCTTCAAAAGAGGAAATCCATATTACTAAACAGAGATGTACTCGGGAAGCAACTCAAAATGGACGGAAAGTCCGAAAGAGCCCATACTTGTAAAGCAGGGGGCATTCAAACAAGAGGTGATTAATCGTTTCCTCTTGAGCTCCACACCTGGGACATGAAGGATCCGTCCCCAAGTGTCTAAAGGCTAGGCATTGTCAAGATGCCAAACATCCCGAGATTGACTGCCACATGAAGTGTTTGATCTTCCTTGGGCCTTGAGTTTTCCATACTTGGCTTTTCAGGCAGGTAGTACTAGGTTCTAAGATTTCTGGGTTCAAAACCCCGAGATTATGGCGTCTGATGAGTTCATAACCCGACTTCACAGTGTACTTCCCAGATTTTGTATGGTTCCAAGCATAGCCATCTGGCTAAACGTCCCGGCTAGGCCGAATCCCCAAAATAAGTGGGATATCGTCAGGATGGAAGAGCTCACGAAGGGCTTGTTCGTTCCACTCTTTTGTATCATGCATAATCAAAGTATGAACAAGAAGTGACGGGTCTCTATAAGTCGTGTTATCTCGTCCTCTCGGTGGTCTGGATTGGGTATCCGGAACCCACAGCTCCCACTAGACTCTTGTATTGTACCCCAAGCCAATAGTTCTCCGCAGCCCCTGTCTGAGTGTCTGACGCGCAGCCGTGATACTACGCCACCCAAAGGAAGGGGAATAAACATCTCGGGCTTCTAAAGGGTTTGATCGTCTATAATATCTCCCACGTAACACACGGGCTAGTAGGGAATTCGAGTATTGGATTAGTCTCCATAATTGTTTCACAAGTAACGCAAGGTTTTGATCTCTGAGGTCTTTGAACCCCCAAGCCTCCCATTTCTTTGGGAATACATATTTTATCCCATGCAATCCAATGGAGACCCTTGGAATCTCGTTTGGAGCTCCACCAGAAGTTGGAGATGTCGCTCTTCAATTTGTTTATCGTATCCTTGGGAAGAAGGTAGCATGACATCGTATAAGTTGGTACTGCTTGTGCCACTGATTTAATTTGAACCTCTTTCCCTCCCTTAGATAGGAGTTTCGAATTCCAATTATTAACTCGGCTGTTAAGGTGATCTCTAACAAACGCAAAAAACCTTTCGCTTTGGTCCGAAAATCTGCTCAGGAAGTCCCAGGTACAATCCCATTCCACCTTCATTTGTGATCTCGATAGTCTTCCTAATATCTCGTCGGGTATTCAAATCTACTTTATCTCCAAGGACAATTGAGGATTTTGAGTTGTTTAGTCTCTGTCTTGACGCTTCCTCATAATTCTTGATGATTTTTACTATCTCTGCACATTGCAGGACCTCAGCTTTGCAGAAGAAAAGACTGTTATCCGCAAAAAGAAGATGAGACACAGTGGGACTAGCCCTAGCGATCCTTATGCCGGTGATACGTTTTTCTGATTCCGCTCCATTTAGGAGGGAGATAAGAGCCTCTGTACAAAGGATAAACAAGAAGGGTGATAGAGGGTCTCCTTGTCTAAGTCCTCGTGAAGGTCAAATTCTTCCTTTTGCTTTTCCGTTTATTAGGACTTGGTAGGAGACCGAAGAGACACACAACATCAGGAGTTTCACAAATTTCTCTGCAAAACCCATCTTCGTTAGCAAAGCTTCAAGGAAGCTCCATTCGATCCTATCATAGGCTTTGCTCATATTCGTCTTGATGGCCATGAATTTTGATATGCACATAGGATTTGTTCGAAGGGCATGAAAATTCTCTTGTGCCAGGAGAATGTTATCTGTAATAAGTCGTCTAGCCACAAAGGCTGATTGTGTCTCTGAAATCAAATCTGGAAGAATGCTCTTTAGTCGTTTGCATAGGATTTTGGAGATAATCTTATAGCTAACGTTGCATAGACTAATTGGTCTGAACTCTGTCATGGCTCTTGGTCTATCCTCCTTGGGAATCAAACAAATGTTGGTTTGATTCAATTGAGGGTCAAATTCTCCTGTGGTAGAGAAATCTTTGACTAATCTTATGATGTATTGACTCACAATTGGCCAGAAACGTTGATAGAATCTACTCGTCATCCCATCCGGTCCAGGAGCCTTGTCTGGGTTGATATTAAAAAAAACTTTCCTAATATCCTCATTTGTGGGATCTTTCACCCGGTTATAATTAACCGTATCTGAGACTTTCTAGGTAATATACCGAAGTCTGGTGGAGTTGGATGTAATGAAGAGATCACAAAAATACTTTATCTTTTTTATATCCTAAATTAGATGTGTAATTAGACATGCATTCATCCATTCATTCTTGTTCTATTTGGGTAAAGTAATATGTTGTACTTTCAGAAGATGTAAAATACAGCATTAACGTATCAAATCGTCAATACAATAACCCATGCATGTGTGAATAAATCTTAGAAAAATGATGCAAAATAATGTAAATATTGTCGTAACATTTAATTAATTGTTTTGATAAATAAAAGTAATCGTCATATAGATTCTGCAGAAATTTTCATTGACAGTCTGTCACACGATAATTACTTATCTACCATAACATGTTTTTGTCCCCTTCAGCATTATGACCTCATTCTCTTTCTAACATTTTATTTGGCTTTAATTTAAAAACGAATCGAACTAAAGAAAACTCAAAGAAATTAAATGGTTTACTAATTTGATAGTTAAACCAACATCAACAAATATAGCAAGTGATCTAACAAGTGTTAAAGAAATTGTTAGGCTTACTAATTTAATAGTTTAATCAACAACAAAAAAGATAGCAAATAAACTAACCAGTATTAAAAAAATTGTTAGGCGCTAAACAGATGATCTAGTGTTTACTAACTAAAAGGTTTTTTTGGAGAAACGATTTATAAAGTGAAGCATTGATCTCCGAATTAGCTTGTCTTACCTCTACATTAATAGGCCTAATTATAAAAGAAGGATATATATTACATATATAATATAAGATACAATATATAATGATGTATATTTAACCGATCTCAAACATTTTTAACATCATAATAATTTAAAATTCAAATTACATCAAATTTTTTGAGATAAATAATATAATATAAAACTAAACATCAAAGAAATATCATAAGTAACAACTAACTATTGTTTCCAGGTTTTATCATGGTGCTGTTCTTTTGTGCGTTGAGAAACTGCATCTCACTGCAAAAACAAGATGTTGTTCTTCTAGTGGTACTTAAGAACTGCATCCAGACGCAAAAACCAGATATTGCATCCAAAATAGTTGGAAATTCTGGATGCAATTGAAAGTTGAGTTGAGACGCACTTTGGTGCATCTCGATTACCAAAAATCTAAAATACTCTGGTTTTTTTTAAATAGCATTTTTCGCCAAACCGTAAAATATCAATTTCCCGCCAAAACAAAAAAAATTGTGATTTTCCGCTAAAACCTCAAATCGCGTTTTCCCGCCAAAATCGCGTTTTTCCGCCGAAACCGCAAAATCACGTTTTTCTGCCAAAACCGCAAAATCGCGTTTTCCCGCCAAAACCTAAAAATCCCGTTTTTCGGCCAAAACCGCAAAATTGAGTTTTTCCACCAAAACCGTAAAATCGCGTTTTTCCGCCAAAACCGCAAAATCGCGTTTTTCCGCCAAAACGGCAAAATTGCGTTTTCCCGTCAAAACCGTTAAATCGCGTTTTCCTGACAAAACAGCAAAATCGCGTTTTCCCGCCAAAACCGAAAAGTTGTGATTTCCCGCCGAAACCGAAAAGTTGTGATTTCCCGCCAAAAACGCAAAATCATGTTTTTCTGTCAAAACCGCAAAATCGCGTTTTTCCGCCGAAACCGCAAAATCGCGTTTTCCCGTCAAAACCGTAAAATGGTGTTTTCCTGACAAAACAGCAAAATCGCGTTTTTCCGCCAAAACCGCAAAATGGCGTTTTCCCGCCAAAACCGCAAAATCGCGTTTTTCGCCGAAACCGCAAATTCGCGTTTTTCCGCCGAAACCGAAAAGTTGTGATTTCCCGCCAAAAACGCAAAATCACGTTTTTCCGTCAAAACCGCAAAATCGCGTTTTTCCGCCGAAACCGCAAAATCGCGTTTTCCCGTCAAAACCGTAAAATGGCGTTTTCCCGCCAAAACCGCAAATCGCGTTTTTTCCGCCAAAACAGCAAAATTGCGTTTTCCCGCCAAAACCGCAAAATCGCGTTTTTCCGTCAAAACCGTAAAATGGCGTTTTCCCGCCAAAACCGCAAATCGCGTTTTTCCGCCAAAACCGCAAAATTGCGTTTTCCCGCCAAAACCGCAAAATAGCATTTTCCAGCCGAAATCGTAAAATCGTGTTTTCTCGCGAAAACCACAAAATTGTGATTTTCCCGCCAAATCCGTAAAATCGTGTTTTCTCGCGAAAACCGCAAAATTGCGATTTTCCCGCCAAATCCGTAAAATCGTGTTTTCTCGCCAAAACCGCAAAATTGCGATTTTCCCGCCAAAACCGAAAAGTTGTGATTTCTCGCCAAAACCGCAAAATTGAATTTTCCCTCCAAAACCGCAAAATCCAAACCTTAAAAATAATGCATCCAACTAATATATACAAACACACAAAGAAACATAAATGTATCTAGACGCAATTTCTAGACGCATTTTTTAAATGCACAAAAGAACAACTAAACAATATCTGGATGCAATTTTTGGAAACTGCATCTGGATGCAGTTTCCATACGCAATTTCCAGATGAGAAAAAGAACAGGCCCATGTCTTCAAAATGAGTTTCTGAATCATTTTATGAAGAAGTCCATAAGAAATGGTAAAGAAAAAAACAATTGCAGCCATACATTTCTGAAATTATAAAAGCATTTTCAACCTTGTTCTAAATTAGATGTCAAATTCTATTTAGAATAAAATTTACTCCAGTCCTATCTCATTTTCTATTGCAAAATGGTATAATGTTATTTTGATTTCAAATATACATCTAATTTTTAATTGTATTTTGTAATTAAAATTTTTATTTATAAAATAATTTTTCAAATTTTAAATATTTTTACTTTAAAACATAAATAATTATTTTGATGATGATTTTATTTATTGATAATTATAATTACTAAAACATTCTCATTTTTAAAATAAAAATGTAAATAACATTTTATTTAAATAGAAAACATAATAAAACATATAAAATTTAAAATATATAAAATACTAAAATTAAAAACAACGAAAATTAAATTTAATACAATAATGATTAGACATTTAGTGAATTACAACTCTCGTAAATCGCTTCTGGATCCACCTAAATTACCTAAATTATTATTTCTATATAATGTAATATGTTTTTCTTTATATTGTAATAATTTGATTTAAATAATATAATAATTTATAAAAGTTTTTGAAAATAAATAAATAAATGGATTAAATGTGTAAGTTTTGAAGAAAATGTGTATAATTTGTAATAATAATGATAAAATAGAAAAATAAAAATATATTTAAAATATTAAATTTTAAATGAAATATAGAATAATACATTAGAGAGAATTCCAATTGTATTTTGTATTTTTCTATTTTGGAATGAAAAATACCATTTAACATTGGATATGCTCTAATAGTTTGATGTTATTACTTATCATCTTGAAATATTTTAATTCAAAAATGTCTACAACTCTTGAGTCTTAATTTGTTAATGTTTCTAAAACAGTAATATATGGCATTATTATGAATGTGATTGCTTTACAAATTCAGTCATTTTTTAACCAACTTAATTACTTTTTTTTTCGTTTTTTTCCGAGAACGTCCAACTTAATTTTCTTGGAAACATCATATATACGTTCTTTAACGAATCAAAACAAAATTGAAGATATATATATTGATTCGATTTATATCATCATGTCTCGACGTAGCATCAAATAAAATTCAACACTACACTTAGATCTACGCAACGGATTGGAGCAGTGTAAAAGCCTACAAAAAGTAGAGTCAAATACAAAAAGTGCTAAATACGATTGTCAAGCTTAATTCTCATCTGATCCCATTAATATTTTTAGTATAGTTATGTAATGGAAATAATTTGAGAATAGGTTTCTCAAAAAAAAAAAAAATTGAGAACGGTTTAGTTTTCATATAAGTCACTAATATCCGGAAAAACTAAAATAGAGTTTTTTTGTAATCATATCCTCAGGAAATCCGTAAGAATTGGTTAAGAAAATTACTGCAACCATGCCTTTCTCGGATTATAATAGTTGCTATTATTTATCTTCTTAAATTCTTATAAATTTTAAATGTGTCAAATTCTTATTGATGAGACTGTGATGGAGGAGATGAAGACGATCTTGGGAATCAATACGGTGAGAGGAATGGGGATGTACCTAGGGATACTGGAATGTCT
Organism: Orychophragmus violaceus; assembly: GCA_030180135.1. Lineage (NCBI taxonomy): Eukaryota > Viridiplantae > Streptophyta > Magnoliopsida > Brassicales > Brassicaceae > Orychophragmus > Orychophragmus violaceus. The sequence continues at coordinate 104,238,156 of CM058232.1, read as the reverse complement.
GAGTGGTTCGAAAACACAGATTTTTGGTTACTTACAGGACATACTATCTGGGAAGATTAACGGATGGACAACAAAGCTATTATCCAGAGGAGGTAAGGAAGTTATGATCAAGGCAGTTGCATCTGCAATGCCGAACCATGTGATGTCTTGCTTCCGGTTATCAAAGACGGTAACATCAAAATTAACTAGTGTGGTTTCACGATTCTGGTGGAGCCCAGGAGGTTCGAATTCAGGAATGCATTGGCTGGCATGGGACAAATTGTGCAAAGACAAGAAAGAGGGGGGCATTGGATTTCGAGATTTCAGAGACACAAACACAACGTTCTTGGCAAAACAATTATGGAGACTCATAGAAAAACCAGAAACATTATTTGCAAGAGTCTTTAAAGGAAGATACTTTCGAAACACGGACGCTTTGGATCCAATAGAATCTTACTCTCCGTCTTTTGGATGGAAGAGTATTACTTCGGCTAGATCTCTGGTTAAGAAAGGACTTATTAAGAGGGTGGGAACAGGTGCATCCATTTCAATATGGAATGAGCCTTGGATACCAGCCTATCGTCCGAGATCAGCAATACAAAAACAAAACACATTTACTACACTACTTACAGTGGACCAATTGATAGATCACGAAAACCAGACTTGGAACACAGATCTAATCAAGAGTGTCGTCGAACCGGAGGAGGCACTTTTAGTTGAGAGCATTCCGTTTAGTCGTCTAAATCGACCGGACATATTGGGATGGTACTATACAAAATCTGGAAGATATACGGTCAAATCTGGTTATAATACGGAGCGAGAGATGACGGATTATGGAGAACGACCACCCGTTTGGGGACCGAGTATTAAACCACTACAAGCCTTTTCGTGGAAAATAAAATGCCCCCCGAAGATATGGCACTTTATTTGGCAAGCAATTTCTGGATGTTTATCGGTAACCAAGAATCTCAACACAAGAGGTATTAAATGTGATACACGATGTGTGCGGTGTGGAATGGAAGAAACGATAAATCACGTGTTGTTTTGTTGCCCACCGGCAACACAAGTCTGGGCACTCTCCCAAATTCTAACAAATCCGAACTTATTCCCATCAGAGTCTTTATTCACAAATTTGGATTATCTTTTCTGGAGAATACCATCGGATATACACAAATATAGTTATCCATGGATATTATGGTATATTTGGAAGAGTCGGAATGACATGGTATATGGTCAGATTGACAGGAGTCCTGTGGACACGATCAAAATGGCAGAGACAGAATCAAACTTATGGGAAGAGGCACATATGCTTGTAGGGCACACTGGGATTGACTCCGCTAGTTTAAGGCCAATGGGAAATGAGATGGTTTACTCGGGTCAATGGTGTTTCGTGGATGCCTCTTGGAAAGAGGGGGCAATGCTTATGGGTCAGGGATGGTATAGTTGTTATGAAGGCAGAGTAAATGTTATGATGGGAGCAAGAAATGTCATCCAAAGTCAGACACCACTTCATGCGGAATTCGAGGCACTAATTTGGGTTATGGATTGCATGAAGACGGGACAGCAACCTCATATCACATTTGCAACAGACTGTTCAGATCTGGTTAAGATTGTGTCGGAACCAGAAGAATGGCCTACTTTCATTAGACAAATCGAAGAGTTTGATCGAAGGAAGGGATATTTTTCACCCTTCAAGATCAAGCACATACCTCGCGCAAAAAATGTGACGGCAGATGGGCTAGCAAGAAGTGCACGTCTCAGACAGTCATGGATTTTTCATGTTGGACCGGAACCACCATCATGGGCAACAGATAACTAGGTTTTAATACATTGTTGTTGTCAAAAAAAAAAAATATATATATATATATATATTAATTTGATAATGTTCTTACAACATACAAACAGTAATATATGCCAATACTATGATCGTGGTTGATTCACTCAGCAGATTTTACCAACGTAATTATCTTTTTTTTTCTTTTTGAGAAAGTCCAAGTTAATTTTCTTGGAAACATCATATATAAGTTCTCAGACGAGTCCAAACAAAAACTGAAGATATAAATCTGATACGATATAGATCGTCATGTCTCAAATTTATGTAGCATCAAAAAAGTTCAACACTACACTTATTATATTTACGCATTGGATAGGAACAGTGTATAAAGCTACATAAAAAGAAAAGTCAAATACAAATAATGCTTAATAAGATTATCAAGCTTATCATCAGAACCCATTAATATTTTGTATAGTTATGTAATGGGAAATAAAATGCTTTTCTCAAAATAAAAGTTGACAATGGTTTAGTTTCATATAAATCATATGTTTATAAAAAAACTTAAATAGCAATTTTTAGCAATAATTTTTTTTATAAGTTATTATGAAAAAGAGAACAGTGGTGGACATTTAGATGGTATCTTTATATTAATTTTTATATTAATCTCAAAATGATTGATTTTATATTCATTCTCAAAATGATTGATTACTAATTTATCATTATTGAAATTAGGCTAATTATTGTATTAACTTTTACATTGGTAATTTTATTATGTTTTTAATTTTATTATGAAGATATATATAATCTTAGATAAAAAAAATGAAATGATAAATATGAAATATTTTGAAGATTTTTAAGTTTTATTTTGTAAATATACATAAACTTGAATAAAAAATGATAAATATGAAATACTTATGAATATTTTTAGTAGAAATATAAATAACCTTCAATAAGAAGAATAAGAAGATGATAAATATGAAAATATTTATGAATATTTTTAAATATTAATAAATATAGTTTTTGAATTTCATTTAGTAATTTGTGTTATTTATATAAATTTTTAATTTATATATATGATAAAATATTTTAAATAAGTTATTTATGTGTTGCTTTTGATACATAAAGTATATAATTACAATTTATTTTTAATACAATTTATTTTATTTACAATAAATTATAAAATATCTTATTAAATATAATAACGTATGTATATTTAATTATAAATAGTCTCATATATATTTTTATAATATTATTATTGTTGTTGAATTATTTTAATAATTTTTTTTTTAAAATATGTTTAATAATATTTATGATCGCACATTGTGCGAGCAAATCATACTAGTATGGGAAATACTTAGGTTCACCCCTAGAGGTGAACCTGTTTGTTCACCCCCTCTTTTTTTAACCAATAAAAATATGCCATGTAATATTATTTCTAAATAAAATTATTAAATTAAAATTAAGACATTGAAAATTTAAATGTTTTATAAAAATAGATAATAATATAGGGTTCACAAATTGGAGTTTAGGATCTAGGAATTATAGTTTAGGGTTTAGAGTTTAAGCCATTTAGGGTTTAGAGCTTAGGGATTAGGGTTTGAATTCTTTGGGATTTAGGGTTTAAGGATTATAGACCCTTTGGATATAGGGATTTTGGTTTAGGGTTTAGGAATTAGGGTTTAGGGTTTAGGGATTAAGCTCTTTGGATTTAGGATTTAGGGATTAAGGTTTAAGCTCTTTGGGTTTAAGGTTTAGGGTTTAGAGATTAGAGTTTAGTTTGTTATTTTTAAGATTTACATATTGGGTTTAGGGATTAGGGTTTAGTTTTAATTTTATTATTTTTAGATTGAAATTATTGTTAGGGTTTTGAATTTAGGGTTTAGAGATTAATATTTAGGTTTTAGTATTTTTTTATTTTTTATTTTTAAATTTTGTCTAAAATAAAATAGATTTTTTTATTTTCGTTTTTATTTTCTTATTTTAAAAAAAAATAAAAATTTTTAATTATTTTAATACTAGATTATGTGGAATTATTTGATTGGTTTAAAAAGTGGGGGTGAACAAAAGGGTTCACCTCTAGGGGTGAACCCAAGTATTGTTCTACTAGTATATTATTAGACTTCAAGAGAATTATTTTATTTGCGGCTTTTGTTTGCGGTAATATTTAAGACTTAATTACTACATTTTCTCTGTTGTATTTTAGTTATCGTTTAAGATTTTTCACACAAATTAAAAAAATAATTAAATTTTGTATTTTACTCTTAATCAATATAATATTTTTTTGATATAAATAATTAATAAATTAAAAATTTTAGGATATAATTGAAAGTTTTGTCATAAAATTGCACTGGAAATATAAAACAACAAATAATATAAACAAAATGTTAACTCTAAAATAATATTATGAAATGGAATGAGTAGTTTTTCTCTGAAGTTTTAATATCTACTGGCTTGTGTTGTGCTAGTGATAAATTAATGAAATTGAGTGAACAAAAAAGTAGTGGTGAGAATTGTGAAGACCAGAAAAGCAGTGTTGAAATAGTAACAACTGTATCCCTATTAGTGTTGTTGAGGTGCAAGGTTCGAGTGCCAGTGTAGTTACATTTTGAAAAGAAAAAAATGTTTTTAACCGGAGCTTCTAGCTCTGGTGGTAAAGGACCCTCAGCTGAGGTACCCGTCATTACGAGTTCGAGTCCCGGCCATTCCAAAGAACTGCGGATGAAATGGGGCGCGCACGTGCATTGTAGTCTTGAAGCCTAGACAGCCGATGGGATACCACGTGTCTAAAAAAAAAAAAAAAAAGTAGTAACAACTGTAGAACCCAACAATGTCTGAATCTCTCTCAATCTCTGCCACCCTCCACGCTTCCCCGCAAGCAACCCCTTTTTCCTTTTTCTTCTTTCTTTCTTTTTGATTTTTTAGGGGCTTGTTTTTAATTTCTTTATTCCTATGATTTTTTACACCTAAAGTGTAGCTTCTATGGTGTAGGGACATTTTGGGATTTGGAATTTCCAAATTCCACCAAATTGGTTTCACTAAACCGATATCTGGTGATTTATGGGATTGAATATTATTAGGCAACCGTTTATAAGTATATTGTGTACATAACTATATGTATATAAGAAAAAGTTTGCTGAAAAATGAAAGGGAAATCAGTGATTTGTCCCTATTAGCTCTCTACTCTTTCTGAAAAACAAAACTTAAGGGTTTTGTGTTGCCAACTTGTTTTCTAGCCAAAATCAGAATGATTCCTAACTCATTGTTTCAGAACACTTGCTTTGTTGTTTTCTACACGAAAGTAGTGAGTTTTGTTTGTCTCTCAAGTCTCCTCACTCTTCCATGCTTCAACTCTCTTACACTAATCTTTCCGGTTACTTAAAACAGTTTTTAATGCCTTGGTGGATCAGAACCTATTGGATCAATCAATGCCATACTAGTGGAGCAGGGTATGCATATGGAAAAAATATCACATGAACACAAGAGTGCAGACAAATCTTATCTCCGATACATACAAAACTCGATGGTTTGATATGGGCAATGTCCTACTTCTTCAAAAATGGGACACTTATGGTGGTAACCGAGATTGACTGCTTAGACCTGATTAATATGAAACGATACTCATAATTGATCGTTTCAATACAAAGCAAAATCTTTAAATTCTTGAGAGAACCATTTATATATTTAGATATAGTTTTAGTTCCTATAAATTCTAATGTTTGTGTAAATTTTTTTACCTAAGGGACAAAAATTCGCCATATCTTTTCTCTCTTGTAAATCAATATCAGTTAATCTTTGATAATTTGATCTGAACAACTTCAATTTAATATATAGAATACTTGTTGACAAAAGAAAATGTGTGGAGGAGAATTGAGGGATCTGTTGTCTTTCTATTACAGTGACAAGAGGCAAGAAACCAAACAGTACTTTTCTATCTAATATGTTGTCTTCAAACTGATAATAGAAGATCCCAAAACTGAGATGCATCATCAAAAGGGTTCTTCTTTTTCTTCCATGAGAGTACGATTATGTTGGTGTGTTTTGACAACTCAACACAACAATGACATAACCTCCTCTGTTCATTGACTTTTCCCCATCACCATAAAACCATAAAGTTTTTTTTTTCTCGATTAGCTATGAGAAAATAAAGACGTGGGTTATGTTTAAGATGAATTAAGAGTTTCTTTAAACAACAGTTTTAAGTCTCCAACAAGAGAAAATCGTAGTTCATTTAGCTAAACTAAATACACTTCACTTAGCTAAGAGGATTTCTGCTGCATGGTCGTTCAGTTTTGTGTCTCGAGGGAAACCCAACCTACAAAAAGTTCCTGCATTATTCTTATTTCTTGTTTGCCGAACAATCTGCCCTTTTCACTAGACAGTAGCTGAAGACCAGACCACAATCCCCATAACGCCATGAAATACAACAACTTGTGCCAAGCCAGCTACGTTTGGCCCCATGCCCTGTTAACAAGACGATAGGAACCACATAAGAAGACTTGTGTATTAACAACTTCGTTATTATTGTAACTAGTCCTTAATAAACCAAATATTCAAGATTACAAAAAAAATAGTGACTTGGATTAGAAAAGCTTCACTCATCATGTTACTGATTGTTAAACCCACTGTAATCTATTCTCTCTACTAAAGTTTTTCGCATTCCCTTGTGACAACGTGAAACATTAGTACCAAAGAAAAGTACAACCAAACATTAGAAGTCCTAGAGTACCTTGTTTCAGTGAAGGTATTCACATGTGGATACGCAAAAATCACTATACAAATATAACCAAAGGACTCGACATGAAAATCTATTAATATCAGAAGCTCAATAAGCCTATCAAGCCTTGAAAACAATGCACAATACATATTCCCTGCATAGATGCAATTCTTGAACATCCTAAAGTCCACAAAACTACGGTGTCATCTCAGGTGGCTTGTAAGCTCAACACAAGTATTCTATATGACAAATTATATTAAAACCTATTTCAACCATATATGCAAATTCCACAATCCCCTTGACATTGTATCAACAGTGACATGCGTTGAAGCACTGAGATAGACTTTGAGAACTACACGTCAGTTCTTGTTTTCAGCAAGCAATAGCAATAAGTCAATCACTCTGAGTGCTCTCTATATCCAACTTAGGGAAAGAATCAAGCAACCTAACATCAGGGACAAGTAATGCACAGAAACTAAGTTTGATAAAGTAGCTGACTATACCCGATACTGAACACACTAAGAGGGTCCAGGAGCGGTGACTGTTGTTGCTGATGTTGCTGTTGTTGTTGTTGATGAATGTCTTCCAACTGTTGAAAGGACAGAGCATCTCCTGCATTCACCACCGCAGCATTCGACGGTGTACCTTTAGATTCCATGAGCCGCCACATGTACCACGACCCTACTGACCTATACGGACGCCATTTCTCGCAAAGCTGTTCCATTTGCGACTTGCGAGGTAATTCTGGCAAGTTATAAAGCATCTGCACACCTTTTCTAACGCCAAGATCGTTAACTGGCAACACATCAGGTCTATGAAGTGAGTTTATCATGAACATATGAACCGACCACGAGCCAATCCCGTTCACCATTGTTAGCATCGTGAACAGAGACTTATCATCCATGTTCACTATTCCAGAATCCGACAAGATTCCGTTATGATATTTCCTAGCAAGATCGTGTAGATAACTCGCTTTCCGGCCAGAGACGCCGATTTGACGGAGCTGTTGAGGGGTTAAAGGTAGGACATTCTCAGGGACGACGCCGTTTTCACCGCCGCAGAGCGCAACGAAGCGTGTGTAGATTGAATTCCCTGCCTTGGCCGCTAGCTGCTGATAAAGAATGCTCCGGATCAGCGCTAAGAACGGAGTGTGGAAAGACTCGTACGTAGGTGGCGGGTGGATATCGATTAACGATCCGAGAAGAGGATCAACACTCCGGAGATGACAAATCGCTGCCTCAAGCTCTCCCTCGAAGGTGAGAGACCTCGCGTGGATCATCCTCGGTACGGTTATAGCTCGAGACTGTGGTAATTTACCTTTCAATACAGGTTTCGCAGCCGTCGCGAGCGGCGTCATCATCTGCGAGGGGCTGTGCTCCGCCTTGAATCCGTCGGGCGATAGCTTCTGGATTTTCCGAGGACGAAGTGGGATTTTGGAAGGCGGAGACGATACATTGCCTAAATTTGTGATCCGTGGTGCTTCAATGGTGGTTGATGAGAGGATTGAGCCAGAAGCTCCGGCGGATGAGGCGGAGTCATCAACGTTAACTTCCGGTGGAATTGGATTAGGGGTTTCGGGTTTGGGCGACTGTGGTTGATTTTGGGTGTGGGTGTGTGATGATGGTTGAGAAGGTGAATGTTCTCCCATGTGAAATTGAATGGATGGAATTAGGGATTCGGTCGCTCCAGAGAAGAGAAGAATCGAATTCCGTCCTAACCGGAGATTAACCACGGCTGAGTGAAGTTGCGTCTTGTGCTTCTTTTCTAACGCGCTTTTAACGAGAGTGGCTTTCACGCTCCGACGTCTTCTTTGTGGGCTTATAAACAGAATTCATTATTAGCCTAAACTGGATTCCTTGGGTCTTCAATTTGGGACCAGTAATGAGGAATTATTATTTTTTTTTGTCAACAATGAGGAATTAAAAAGACTGACTTTGATCTAAAAATTTTGTTTATCAATTTATATTTTATTTGTATTTGATTTGAGTAATGTTTTGGTCAAAAAAAATAATTGATTAATTTTATGCTTAATTTATAATGATGATTAAAGAATATAACGACGATGGGACTATTGCACACGTGAAAAAACGAGGAGGAAACAGAAGACTTTTATCAATGTTAGAGCATGTTTAGTAGGGGTTCTTAAGGCCCGGGTTCTTAACTATTCACGTGGATCCCACGTGAATAGTTAAGAACTCGGGCCTTAAAAATCCTTATTTAAGAACCGGTTCTTACACTGTTCATGACACGTGGCGGCCTATGATTCGTTAATTTTTTTTTTTTCAATTTTTTTTTTTTTTTTTTTACACTTTTCCCAAAAAAAAATAAAATTTTTTTTTTTTTAAGAACCCCATTAGGGGTTCACTACTACACATGCTTTTAGTTATGTACACTAGTAATATAGTATATACAGATATATAATAAAATCATTATTAGTGATGAATGGAGACAGTAATATCAGATCACAAATACGTGTTTGGTATGATATGATACTCTGTCATGGCCACCTCTTAGCTCACATTTATCTCGTTTGGCCTTTTATATTTCTTACCAAACAGCAAATTTAAAAATCAATTTTGATGTACACCAAAATCTTAAGGAAAAAAACATGTATATATTAAATGGGTTATGTTTGTTGACAAAAAAATGGGTTAAAGATTCCAGTAAAATTTTGACAAACGTCCTATTTTCAGACATATATATCATATGAAAAATCTATAAATATATTTTTGATAAGTCAAGCTAATTACCAATTAATTGAATTATAGCCGAAAATAAAATTCAAAACAAAACAAAGATTAGCTAGTTTTTAAAGACTGGGTATGGAATTTTCCTACATTTTCACAAAACAATAATGTTTTTATAATCATATTACAGATGACGGTCGTTATCTTATTTATTGCCAACATATTTTCTCAAAACTTCATAAACATTTTAGCAAATCTTTTTTTTTCAATAAAATTCAAAACAAAACAAATATTAGCTAGCTTTTAAAGACTGGATATGGAATTTTCTTACATTTTCACAAACAATAATGTTTTTATAATCATATTACAGATGCCGGTCGTTATCTTATTAATCGCCAACATATTTTCTCAAAACTTCATAAATATTTTAGCAAATCTTTTTTCTGTCGACAAACATTTTAGCAAATCCAGATTTTTGTTTGGGTAACATATGGGGTATATCGAGCGGTTGAGGTAGTCCAAGTGGTAGAAGGATTCGAGGTGGCAAACACTATCCGGGTTCGACTCCAGGCGGAAACAAAAATGCCTCATCTATTCACAACGCGGACACTGGGCCTAAGGCCCAGGGAAAACCCTTCCAGATGAAGCTGGTCTGCGGCCTGACTGGGTCAAGGAAAATTAGTCTGGACCTTGGTCTGGGATCCTCCCTGGATTATAAAAAAAAAAAAAAAAACATATGGGGTATTTTTATTTTTAGAAAGATAAAATCTACATAAAGTAAATGATCCATTTATCCAAACAAGAACATTTATTTTGTCTAAATTTGGTTTTATGCAGTCTCCTCTCGTCTCTCCAGCAATTTTTTTTTTTTTTTTTTTGTCAACGTCTCTCCAGCAATTAATCACTACATTACAGCAATACACACCCAAATTCATTTTTCCTTCTATATATAAATAAGCCGGCGTTTCTCAATCCATTCTTATCCAAGTTTTCGTCATCAAATTCCTCACCAATCTTCTAGATCCTCTAGAAAGTCCAACGTCTTTTCCGGTTTAGAATCGGTATTTTACTTCGTCAGAAGGCGAAATCTTGAGGCATTTTGTTTGCCCTTGAAGCTTTATTACATAAGAACAGATTATAGATTAAGATTGAGAGTTTAGATAGAATCAAAAGATGAGTTTCAGGGATGATACAGAGGATGCTAGGAATGATCTGAGACGACCCTTCATACACACAGGAAGTTGGTACCGTATGGGTTCAAGACAATCTAGTATGATGGGTTCGTCTCAAATTATCAAAGACAACTCAATCTCTGTTCTTGCTTGTGTTTTGATCGTTGCTCTTGGTCCTATTCAATTCGGATTCACTGTAAGAACAATCCCAACTTTCTCATTTTTTAATTGTAGAAAGGTGTGACCTTTTGATTGAAAACTAGTTTGAGATGAATTTGATGATCTTGTTTTTGTTTGTATCTTATGGTCAGTGTGGTTATTCATCTCCAACTCAAGCTGCAATCACCAAGGATCTTGGTTTAACAGTATCTGAGGTAATAGACCAATCTATGATCTAGAACTGTCTGGTTTTAATAATGGGCTTGTTTGATCGTCTCTTGACTTTGTTCTCTTGCTCCATGTATTAGTACTCTGTGTTTGGTTCTCTGTCCAATGTGGGTGCTATGGTTGGTGCAATTGCCAGTGGTCAGATCGCAGAATACATTGGACGAAAAGGGGTATAGCTTGATTCTTGATTCTTTTTCGATCCATGTAATAGTAAATTCTTCGTTCTTGATTTTCTTGAAACCTTTTTTGTGTTGTCTTGGACAGTCTCTGATGATTGCTGCAATTCCCAATATCATTGGATGGCTTTGCATATCATTTGCAAAAGTGAGTATCTGTCGTCATCCAATTTCTTCATTAAGGTCAAATAGAGATCTGAACATGTTGTCTCTCCACATCATTCTGGTTTTGTAGGATACTTCTTTTCTTTACATGGGACGGCTTTTAGAAGGCTTTGGTGTTGGTATCATCTCTTACACGGTAACACTGAACACTCAGCTAGTTTCTTTTGGTTATGAAAATAACTCTGAGATACAACTCTTTTTGTGGTCTTAGGTACCTGTATATATCGCTGAGATAGCTCCACAAAACATGAGAGGAGGATTAGGTTCAGTTAACCAGGTTTGAATGTCTTACCGACTCATTCATCTGTTGCATTTTGACTGAACCGACAACTCTTCTATGCTAACTGTAATATTTTTCTGTAGCTTTCTGTAACAATTGGAATAATGCTGGCTTATTTACTTGGCCTCTTTGTTCCATGGAGAATTCTTGCAGTTCTTGGTAAAGTCTCATTACACAAAGCCTGAAACCATGTTCCTGATCATGATATATTTAAGCTCTAATCACTTTCTTGATTGTATGTCTTTACCTTTAGGGATATTGCCGTGCACCGTACTGATACCAGGCCTCTTTTTCATCCCTGAATCCCCTCGCTGGCTGGTTAGTTTGCTTGTTTTTTTCATTTTAGCTCAGTGCATGTTATGGTTAATCCACTCTTATAGGACGTTTTTTTCCTTTAAATGTAGGCAAAAATGGGTATGACTGATGATTTTGAGACCTCATTACAAGTTCTTCGCGGATTTGAGACAGATATTACCGTTGAGGTTAATGAAATCAAGGTATATTACCACTGAAAATGTTATTCGTTTCAAAAGGTATCACAAAGATGGATGTTTAAACTCATTTTTGTGTGGAAATGTGCAGAGGTCTGTGGCATCATCTACAAAGCGATCATCTACAGTTCGGTTTGTAGATCTCAAGCGCAGGAGATACTATTTCCCTCTTCTGGTGCAGATATCTTTCTCTTGGTTAATACTTTTTCTACCACAAGAAAACATTATCTTAAATTCCAGTTTTTGTTGTGTGTGTGTGCAACAGGTTGGTATAGGGTTGCTTGTACTTCAACAACTCGGTGGAATTAATGGCGTTCTATTTTATTCTAGTACAATCTTTGAATCTGCAGGTAGGACCTTTCCCTAAGAACACATGATGCTTCTTGTTTCATATTGTTACATAATTTCATATACCTTTTGTGTTTTCAATTATAGGAGTTACCTCGAGTAATGCAGCAACATTTGGGGTTGGTGCTATTCAGGTAGTGGCGACTGCAATATCAACATGGTTGGTGGACAAAGCAGGTCGTCGGCTTCTGCTTACTGTGAGTATCAATTCACTAGTTTCATATCTTTAGGACATGCCCAAGTTGATAACTTACAAGGCAAATTGAAATGTTTTGTAGATCTCTTCGGTTGGGATGACGATTAGTCTTGTAATTGTTGCAGCTGCTTTCTACCTTAAGGTACTTTTAAGTTCTAACTTCACTTAAACACCATTAGTTTATCTTCTCCACCAATCCGAGGTTTGACTTTATGAGTTTTACATCTCTTGTTTTAGGGATTTGTGTCTCCTGATTCAGATATGTACAGTATGCTGAGCATCTTGTCAGTAGTTGGAGTAGTGGTAAGTTTGTGTGTTTTGTTATAAGTTGAGACTTTCTTGATGCAATGAGCTATTTTTATATTTGCTTTAACCCTGTTGAATCATTACAGGCAATGGTTGTTTCTTTCTCATTGGGAATGGGACCAATTCCATGGCTCATTATGTCTGAGGTATCTAGTTGGTTCAGAAGTTAGAACTTAGTGTTGTAAGAACCGAGAATGGGACCAATAATGGTTTGATTGGTTTGTTGTTGTTTTGATAAACAGATCCTTCCTGTGAACATAAAGGGTTTAGCTGGAAGTATAGCAACATTAGCCAATTGGTTCTTCTCTTGGTTGATCACCATGACTGCTAACTTGCTCTTAGCTTGGAGCAGTGGAGGTTTCTCCCTCTCTCTCTCTTCCTCTTCTCTCTCTGTCACCATGAGACATGATAGATCATATTTTGATGGGTATTTGGTTAATTTTGGACAGGAACTTTCACTCTATACGCGGTGGTTTGTGCATTCACAGTGGTATTTGTGACTCTGTGGGTTCCTGAGACAAAAGGGAAAACGCTTGAAGAACTTCAAGCCTTGTTCAGATGAGAAAAACTCAAAAACAATTTCATTCTTTGTCTCCCTCTCTATTTTGGCCAAGAACAAGAAGATACATAGAAATGTGAGATATTCCAGCTGTTGTTAATTGAGCTGAGAAGTTACTAAGATTTGTTTGTTTGTTGTGTGTCAATAATCCTATGTTCTTTGTATATGAACACACTCGAGAGTTTTGTAATTTGATCAAATTCTTCTCATAGACTAAAGATTATGCCAACACAGTGACATCTGAACATCAACACTGCCAGAAATGAATGATGCACTAAAACATTTTGTAGTTGTTTGTGCCAAGTGAAACTGAAATGCACCAAAACCAAACCGTTACTTTGATGATATATTCTCTTGACTTTAGAGAGTGGTCTTTCTTGAACAATCTCACACTGACCGATATTAATCACAGAGGAAGAAGATGGAACTCATGGGACATGAAGTCTTCACTTGGTCTGTAATACTTGTCCGGCGAGTACAAGCGTAGGTTAGAGACTTGGCTTGTGTACAGGCATGCAAATCTTTCAACCTGGTGAGCGAATCGAGAACTCTGGTAGCCGGTTTTCATCAGTTGTCCCCAGACCTTGTGAAACTGCAGTAACCAAACCCACAACATGATCAGCTTTTAACATATTTTGGAACTGAAACTAGTTGTTGCACTGATACACTAGATTACCTTTTGGTGGTTCTCTCTTTGAGCTTGTTGATGACTTAGTCGTACTTGATCTCTTTTAGACTATTAAATCCAACCAAAAACATAATTCTCGACTTAGAATGACTATGTAACTATTGGAGATTTCAGGAGTTGTACAAATTCTGTCTTACCTCTAAGTCCTTGAGCGCTGATAACATTTCCTGCTTATCATTCTCGTTGATATCCTCAAACCTAAACGATACGATTGTTTACACAGAAAATAAAAACATGTTTTGTGAAAATGGTTTTAAGAATTGAGAATTCTAATCTATGTAACACAGCTTCCTTTGGTCCAGATCCTAACTTAAAGAAGACTCACTTTAGGGACCAATTCAAGTGATGAATTTTGTCTTCAACAGAATCACGCTCATTCCTCATCAAAATAAGTTGCTGCAAACCAAAGATTTATCAGAAATTTAAAGTAAGACGGATAGATCATTAGCTGCTGTTGATCCAAATCAGGCAGATCCGAAGACTTGCCCCACATCTGAAACAACCTTGAGTTTTCACAAAAGCATATAATATAACATATACGAAGAGAGGATCCATTCACCTTACGCATATCCCTCAGTTCCCATAGAAGTTCAACCTCCTTTTCTAGTTCTGGAACAACAAGCATAGTTCTCCAGCCTGAAGAATCAAGAATGAATAAGATACTTATTATAAGACCAAGCTACAAGTGACTGGCAAAAGCACATACACTTGTACATGTTTCGTCTAACATACACCTATGATACTATCTTCATTGTGTTTATCGCCTACTTAGAGCTAAGCTCACCAGTTATCAGGTGTTAGAGGCATAACATACAATATTCTTATAGGTCAGTCAAACCCATGATGATTTGTTCAAGTTACTTCACAAAACAAATCAGAAGAAAATTCTGTAATTGGAAAAGGAAACCTTACCAAGTATTTTTTTGCTGCGCAAGATATCACCGTATATATGATCACCAACGTAAAGAACCTAATAAGATCGAGTAGATGAATAAGTGATAAATGATGCATGGCACGGTACATCCATTTACCTATAGAGTTCTATAGAACATCTGTCATTTCAGAGTACATTGATATATTTCTTTGAGAAATAGCTAGTGAGCAACACTACCTGTGAACTCGACCCAATGGAGAGTAAACTGTGAAGATGCCCAACATTTCCACCTTGAAAAACTCGACAACCTTTATCTTTACTCTTCAGTAAAATTTTTGGTGAAGGATCTCCCACCTTTTCAAGCAAACAAAAAAGAATTGCAACGGATATACGAGGATCGTTTGGATAAGAAGTAGCATTTGTAAGAGCGTCGCGCAATTCGTTAAGTCAAACCTGAGGCATAGGTGTTCCATTGTCAGTATTAATAAGCATTCCAGACTGAGGTTCCACCTCAAAAAGGTTGGCACGACTCTCTTCATGGAAGAAACCAGGTTTTGCACTTCACAAAAAAAAAATCCATTTCAGATAGCAAACAAATAAAATGATCTACAATTGATAGCCAATAACATATAACTATTGTTATCACAATGATTTTGTTCAGAGCATTAGCTTAAAGAGACTTAGGAAAAGACCTGCCAGTGATGACAACATCAAAATATTGGAGCCAATCAAAGTTGCAAGTATGAGGACCCTGCACTGTGCGCCCTCCACAAAGAAAATTCATCACAATATTTGTGTAGTCCCACAAACTGCAAGAAGTTATTCAGAAATCTCTCTCAGCAATAAGAGAAAAAAAAACTGATTATTCAAAAACAGGTGAGAACAAATCATGTTGAATATTTGTTTCATACCAAGATGTTCACAAATGTTTTTTTTTTAATCTTCCTAAGTTCCACATTTCTATTAAAAGGGTAAGAGAACAGGTTACAATGGTTGAAGTTGCTTAAGATAAACTTCGGAGCATATAACCATTCTAATTTTAATCGACTGCACAGCTACCTAAGCATGCAATATATGCATAAATAACTTTCCGGGAACACTTTGAAGTTTGTAAAATATGTCATTAGCATTACCTATTGGTCACCAAGAATGTAGAACGTCCAGAATCTCTTATCATTTTTATAAGTGGTACAATCGTAGTATCCTCATTGATATACCTGGTAAAAAAGGAAATTAAAAACGTATGATCGGAAAAAAAGAGGAGAAATTTTCCAAAATAGGAACAGAGATGGTACTTATCCAACTTGCAAATAAAAGTAATGAAGACAATCAGGCTTACCTACTAGGTTCTTTTGCCACCATCTGCTTTAAAGTTCCATCACGGTGGCACAAATCAACAGCAGCCCGAGCATCTTTATACATACGAGCATAACTAAAAGAACACGATTAGAGAAGAAGTAAATTAGTGATAACCATGAGCTTAACACATTTGGAGACTGTTTAGAATATCAATACAGTAATAAATCAGAAAATTGTCTTACTCAACATCCTTGGGAATTTTTTCTGGGTTATTATCTTTAAAATCAACGAGTTGTGCAAACAGATAGGCTTCGGCCAAAGAAAAGAGGGTATCTATGAGAGCGTAGTCAGGCTCATCAAAAGAATCTCGTACTAGGCTGCTGCCATAGATTTCAACTTTGTCTTCCTTAGAGAGCTCCCTAAACCCATGGTAAGCTACTTTCACATACTTATGGCGATCCATCTGCATGATCAACAGCCAATAAGGAAAAGAGGCAACAAGTATTATGAGAGTCCAATCCAATATAAGGTTAATTCACCTTCAAGATGTTTCCTCTCTTTTTGTCTAGCACCAAGCCTCTAACCATGTAATTCCAATCAAATTTCCACTCTAGCAGCTGGATTTGTTTTTACCACAATAAGCATAACGATCAATTAAACTTTTCTGCTGGTCACAATCTTAAAACAACAAATATAGTCTACTAACCTCAGTTGGATACCCCAAATCATAAACCAATTTCCTGACAGTTCCTTCATAAGCAAGGGACTCAAAAGTTTCAGACTTGTATTGGGCAAGCGTGTAGTCCATATCAAAGCCTACGGCAATAATATTTCTCATGTTTAATGATCTATTGCAGAATATTTGATTTCTTATGTCAATTTTCTTTCCTCCTCCAGATGAGGACCATTTATGGGGAGCTTCACATCCATCCTTTGAGCCCACATTGTGAAATTGTACCACGTTTTCACTAATAGCACTAGCTCGCTGTTCTTCCATCGAACTCTTAAAACACAGCTGGCTTGGCCCTGATAGATGATCAAGTAAATAAAACATCATTTTTTATTTTTCTTCAGTAGGATTAGATAACATATATAAACACAAAGACAAATATACAAATAGAAAAAGATGACTACAAACTTTATCCAAAAATAGATAAAATCAATCTCAAAAGAAACACCTGGTTAGTCAGAACCCACTAAGGCTAGTTTTTGGAAGCAAGTAAGAAGATGATGACACGTTTTCTACAGGGGATAAGAGGTTTGTGATTAGTCAACACGAGTCATACGACCATTAGGCTTTGCTGACCAACATGATTCACTAGCACCACCAAGCACACACCAAAGGAAACAAAAAAAGAGAGAGAAACAAACCCCTAGAATGAAAAAACAAGCCTAACATCTTACCTCGGGCAAAAGACTTGCACCAGGCTAAGTTGTGATCCTAAGTTTCTTCCAAGGTATGCTCCACACAAGACCTAAAATTGCAATTTTCTCGAATTAAAGACGTAAGAATAGCTACTAATTGTCACATCTTCCTACCCGATCCAAAAGGTTCACTAAGAAATTTCCAAAAATACACACTAAACAGTCATAGCGAGAACAAGCAAACAAGAAGAATACAAGGCAAAGAACCAAACTCCATAGAAACATTGAAATAAACCCAAAAAAAAAAGTCTGAAGAAGAAACGAACCAGAAGAGGAGTTGATGAATTGTCTTGGAGCTTGAAATTTTCCAGGGAAACGAAAACCAGAAGAAAATACAGAGAGACAGAAAGAAAGAGAAGGAGAGTAATGGCGTTTGGAGATACGCATGGTGGTAAGGGTATTATTATATAGACATGGAGAAGAAGGGGAATCGTATTCGAGAGATAGAATAATACTTTGTAATGTCGCCGAAAAAGTAGGATTCGAATATAAACACTGAGACATTTACCGGTAATTCACCGGCGAATATTCTCTCCGTTTCAATGGCATTTATTCTCTCAGGCGGAAGGAAGGAAGGAGGGAAACTAGGTGGTGTCGCAGATGAAAGAGATCCCCAAGAAGATGTGCCACGTGGCTCAGATGGTTGTGGTTTTCTGATCTTGAGACAGATTTGATGGGCTTTAAACCTAATTAAATGGGCCAATAAAGCCCAGTTACACACCCTCTCCACTACACTTGGGATTTTAAACAACCAAGTTAACCGAACTTGGGATTGTTAGGTTCGGTTAGCTTGGTTCTGTTATTTCAGTAAATTTGAAAATTTATTCCAGTTATCGATTCGATTCAGTTTGACGAACTGATTGGATAACCAAATTTTTTTATTAATCAAATTGATTTTAACCAAAATACATTAAAATTTTTAAATCAATTATTCGAATTAACTAACATTTCTGAATTTAACCGATTTGTAGAAAGCGAAAAAACAAAATCGATTAATTTCATTTTAAATTTTAATAATCAAATTGACCGATAACTGAATCAAACCAAATTTTATCTGATTAAAATTTTATAACAATATATATATATATATATATATATATATATATCCATAGATTTAATATATATACATATTATACTTCGTAAAAATGTTGTTAAGACTTGAAAAATATAAAATTGTGAAGAAAATATAACGATAAACATATTTGATTCAAGTGTATTGAAGATTTACAAAATCATGAGAGTAGAATAAATTAATTATTAACAAAAACTCAAATTTTATATTTTGAAAACTTCATATAGTATCATATGTATATTCTATAATAGCTAGTGTTTTAAATTTATTTTTGATTTAATGAAAATGTGAGAGAGAGACATCTTCATGCCGTTCCAACGAAGGACTCGTCTTTGAAACGTTACAGATACGATATAGACAGCAAAATGTCGCCCCCTTGCTATGTTGACTATCAGTTTGAAAGTGGAGAGAGTGAGACTAAGACGATATCACTATGGATTTTTTTCATCCTTCTTGTATTTTTAATTAAGTTAGATGGTTTGGTTTTAGTGTATTGATTTTAATTTAGACAAATTTTATGTTTTGGTTTTTTGTTTTATTTTTGAACCAATAAAAAATATATATAATTAAACCAAAATAAAATTGAACCAAAATAAACCGAACTAAATTTAAATCAAACGTAAACCAAACCGAAATAAATTTAGTTTAGTTTGGTTAAAGTTTTATTAGACCCAAATTAATCCAACCAAACTCATAATTAAATCGAAGTATTCACTCCTAGTTCTGAGAGACACAATTGTAGAGACAATTATAGGACCGATGAAGAACATAGATAGAGACTCTACCATCCCACCAATATTAGGAGACAGAACCGAGAAGAAAGCCCATGCACAAGTTAGCTACCACGCTAGGTTTAGTTGAATGATATTTTTTTCCCAGCATAAGTCGAGCTATATTCTTGATCATAAGGCATGGGAAGATGCCAATCAGAAGCTTCAAAATTCACAAATATCAACCGTCCCATCTAATCCCTTGATTGATATATCTAGGCTGTTCGTTTGCCTGCCGCCGGCGACGACGGCTGGCGTCTGGCAGCAATTTTTTTGTTCGTTTGCTTGCCGCTGGCGGCAGCGGTTGGCGGTTGCGATTGATAGCAGCGGCAGATTTTTGTTCGTTTGCCTGCCGCCAGCGTCTAAATGCGAACAAATTCCGGACGCTGATTTTTTCGGCGTTAGAAACAGGAGCTGGCGGCTAACGCTGACGGCTGACAAACGAACAAAAATCTGCCGTCAGACGCTACCGCCAGCCGCTGCCGCCAGCGGCAGACAAACGAACATAATCCTTCTGGATACACTTGCCTTGTTGATGCTTCATGGATATCATCACCATTGGCGGAGGCAGGTAAGGGGTAAGGGGGGCAGCTGCCCCTATAAAATTTTAAAATAGTTTATATTTCTACTGATTTTCAGAAATTATTAAATTTAAATGGTAAAATTTGTTATAATGCCCCTTATAAACTTAAGTTCAAATGTCTGTTGCCCCCAATTTATCTGATTTTTCCTCTCCAACCTTATCTTTTATTTCCTATTTGAAATGTTTAGTTTTCCAAATAAATTTAGTATTTAATGTTTAATTTTAAAAACATTCCTAATTTCGCTTATTTTCTTAGAATAATACATGTTTGATGAATGATTTCATATTTTATTGTTTTATTTCACTTATGATTCTAAAATTATACAAATTTTAGATAAATCATTCATACTATCTAACTAAATTTTATATGTTTTATAAAATAATAAATGCACTGTATACAAAAATATTAAACATGAAAATCAATATTGTTTTGACATATTTACTATATATAAATAAAAATTTATGATGTATTAATAATTAATATTGATTATAAAAGATAAAAATTAGCTATAAAATTTTTGCCCCCGATAAATTTTTTTTCTGGCTCCGCCACTGATCACCACAACATTGTGCAAGTATAGCATGGTCATTACAATGTGGTGACATGATACACCCCTCATTCATGGATCATCCTCCATAGAAGCTACTACGACTTATATAGAAGCTGAAGCAGTTGGTTTCCGAATGGCACTGTTTGAACTCCGCAAGCTGGGTTTCACCGAAGTCTGCTATAGAAGAGATGCTAAAATGCTCTATGACAACCCTAGTCTGATTCTCGTCTTACCACATACTTATGTGATATCATCACTCTCACAACTCCTTGTAAAAATAGTTTCCGTTATGTTCCCCGCAGGTTTATTACCCATGTGGTTGTGGATCACAATGCTGAGTTAGCTAGACAAAATACGGCTCTTCCCCTCTTTATGTAATAAAATGGACTCCTATGTAATACTATTTTTGTATTAATAGTTGAACGATAATTACATCAAGTTCATATTAAATATAGCTTTAATGTGATTTTAATAATAATAGATAACTTGTTTTCACCAGCTGCAATGTCCATTAGTTTCTTAACTGATCTGTTCACCATGTGCGATGCATATTTTTGTTATCATTCACAAATCCGAAAGTGACGTAACCATCAATCAACTACACAAACCAAAAAATAAATAAACAATCTGCTGGCTACTACAACTAAAACCCTATCAAGCATGATTATGAAACAATTGATTTTTAATTAATGTCAAATTGCCATAAATTTATATTGTTTCCTCACTTAAAGTAGCTACGATTATCCAAAACTTAAACATTGTGATTGACAAAAATTGTTTCTAACCGAATACAAGAAATTATAAATCAAAATTATTTTCTTCCCATGAGGGTTTTTAATTAATTTATAACTCAACAATAGTTAAAACACAAGATCAAAGACTCCGTTGATATGGTAATAAAAAATTACCAGCTCTTCACCGGTGTGTTCTTCCTCCTCGAACGTCTAGACGACGGCGGTGCCACCGTCATCTCCGGCTTCTTCTCCTCCTCCTCCTTTGCTAATTCTTCATGTCTCCACCTTTGCCCTTCTTCCACGCTAGTGCTACTTCTAACTTTCTTCTTCTGTTTCTCTTTGTTAACAATCTCAACGTGTTCATCATCTTCTTCATCTTCGTACTCCTCGTAATCTTCGTCTTCTTCGGATTCTCCCTTCTTGAAATCTTCTGTGTTCTCAAGATTCTTCCTCGGCCTTCCTCTTCGTCTCCTTGTTATCTGAGACTCCGACGGAGATGAAGCTTCTGATACCGTCCCCGTCGCTGACGGTTCTTTTGCTCTCTGAAACCTTCTCTTCCCCATCAGCTTATTTTTTCCAACAAAATACAAATATTTTTTGAACAGCTTATTTGTTTTTATTATCTTCAAGAGTAGTTATAAAATAAATAAAAATACCTTCAAGAGTAGTGTTTTACAGACAGAAACAAAAACACAACAGTCTTTAATATCAAAAGTCGCAAACTCTTTGGTGTTAGGATAAAAGTTTCAGAAGATAAAGTAGATTTTATGTTTGTCCGTTGGTTATCTTTCTTCTCAATATTATCCACCAATATAATACACGTATGATATACGCATACATCAATATGATAGATTATTATCTGAAGTTTAGGGTTCATGTATAAGGTGCTGCTTCTAAGTTCTATCCATGTATTATACAAGTGTACTCAAATATCAAATTATAAAGATTCAAAGATTAAAATTTGTAATAGTGAATAATGCCACCCTACAACCACCGGTTGCTAGCTGCAATTTTGTGTGTTAGGTATGAATCATAATAAAAAGCTTCTCATTCCATAATAACCCATAAATATACATCTCATACACTTTTTTATCAACACATCTCATCCACTTCTATAAGTACATTGTTCATTTTCTTTGCTAATATGTTGTTTATCTTCTTCTTTTTTAACATCAATTCTTCAAGGTGAAAAGTGAAAACACACATCAATGTGTGATTTCAGGCGCAATACTGTTTATCTTTTGTTTTAACTATATACAGTTTGTTGTAAGTACTTCTAATTTTATTTCATTTTCATACAGTCTTTTTTCTTCCCTCTTGTAATGATCATATCTGAAAAACAGGAAGAGTGCACAAGTATAAATATGATCAATTTTAAATTCGGTATTAGATGAAAACCCTATATTTTATAATGTGAGATTAGATTCAAACCGTGATATTAATCTTTTTATTGAATACAACGAATGATATAGTCAACGTACTAGTTTAAAAAAAAAAGATTATTCAACTTAAAATTTGGTTTTAGAGAAAATGAAACGGTTCTTACTTTCATTTAATGACTTAAGTCGGCATGACTTTCATTTTTTATCAGCAAAGTTAACCTAACCGAGTAACCGGGAATATAGATTTAAATAACATGCTGTTTTGAAAAACAGACAAGAAAATGCGCGTCGTTTTTAAAGAAAGCGACCGACGCGATGTGTCTCGTAAACAGCGAATTGGTTTTGGTCCAAAGAGGATAAGGATCACGTGATCCAAAGTCAGAACTCAGAAGAATCCATCTCTTCTTCTCTCTCTCGTTGGATCATATAACAACAAGACAACTCAATCCTTCCCAATCCCATCACTCTTCTCTGATCTCTGATTATCTTTATCTGAGATTTCACCAAACACAAATACTTTCGATAAAGACAAAACCCATTATCGTGTCTTTTTTTTAATTGTCTTCGAAAAACGGACAATTATTTTCTTTTTTTTTGCGGTAATTATCAACTGGGTTTGTCGTTAATCTTTGCCACGCGCCGAGCTCGGAATATAATCCAAATCTTTGATCTAGAAGAGATCTAATAAATCCTACTTGGCCATACAAATTTTCTATTTTTAACTCCTTTTTCTTTTTTGAGACGCAGACAAGAAGATTAATATTAAGCACTAGTTGTTCAAAATCATCAGATTAAGTGGATTTGTGGATGGAACTTCTTCTGGGTGAGCCTCCCTTTTCCTTTGCTTTCTTTCTCTCCTTTCTTTTCTGCGGATTTTTCTGGGTTTCTGAGAAAAATTCTAATTTTTGTTTTCTTTCTTGTTATAAAGATAGTTCATTTGTGATAGAAACATAGTTTCAAATCCTCAAAATCTATTCTTTTTCACATGGGTCAATCTCTAAACAGAACATTGGATATATCTCTCACTGAAAGTTTGTGTTTTTTCTCACCGGAGATTTGATTTTTGTTTCCTTGATCATCTCTCTGTTTCTGGAAAGCAAGTAAAGTTTCAATCTTTACATTCTTTCGTTCAAATTTTGGGAATGAATGATTCCTTTTTCTTATCAAATTCTGGACAAAGCTATTTGCTTTACGTTTGTGATTCTCACGTTATTCTCATTGATCCAAATTTTCTGCAGCAAAGCCCGTATTGCAATCCGGATCCAACCTTAATGTTTCGATTCTGTGAGAAATAGAAATCTGTTTTGGTTCTTCTTAATCATGGACGAGACACGTAACAATGGTGAAGCGTATCAGATGGTCAGATATCAAGGTTATAACCATCATAATCCCAGAATGTCATCATCATCATCAACCACAACATCGTTAGCATCTTCATTACTCGATTTGAGAGTGTTCTATGTTAGAATCAGCAATTTCAAGGTGGATGATTCCACACCTGAGGTTCTCACAATCACTCATATCCCTCTGGATCCAGATTCCCTCCTCGAGATCAACGGAGTTAGAATGAGCATTAACTCTGAAGGAGTTTCCTCTCAGCTAAGGCGAGATCGTGTTGATAAGATATCTGAAGTAGCTACTTTTATCAGCACAGACAATATCAGGTTATCTGGTAGTGTGAAGTTTGAGGTATATGACAAAGATGAGCTGGTTTTGTCTGGGACGTTAGAGATGTCTGGTAGTAATGGTTTCACTGGGGAATCTAAGCATAGCGTGAAGAAGTGGAGCATGAACTGTGAAGCTGAGATGACTGCAGGGTCTGGTTTCTTGAAGGAGAAACACATTGGTTGTTCGGAGTTATCATCTCCATTGCCAACTATTGAAGTTTATGTCACTGGTTGCTTCTCAGGAACACCTATCATATTAACCAAGACACTACAGCTTGGTTTTAGGAAGAAACACAATAGAGTGACTGCATTAGATTCGATTCCAGAGTATGAAACCGGTGAGCCTCAGAAAGGCAGCTCATCTGAGCTTGATTTTCAGGTAAGTTTCAGTTGCTGCTTGAAAGTTTCAAGATTTTTTACAAGGCCTCGTAATAGTTTTATGTTGGTTTGTATTCAGATTTAACACATTGAATGCTTTACCTAGGATATGAGTCTTCTTGGTCATGCTTGTAGGTAGCATGAGCATTAAGTTTTTCATGAACATATCCTGAGACATGTTTCTTGGTACCTTTTAGGAAGATTATCCCTTTAGATATTGAAGTGGACCAACTTTGTGATAAATGATCATGTGATGTATGGGGCATGGCACATTTTACTAGTCAACATAAAGTTCTCTCTTTCCCCCTCCCCCCCATCCCCCCATCCCATTTGGCTCTTGTCTTGTAATCTTAATAACTGAACTCTTATCCTTCTGTCTGCTATAGCCAGTTTTTATGTGACCCATTGGTTAAAATATTGTGGTTATCACATGTAGTGCCACAAGATATCGACTTTAATGTGTGTATAGACTTACCTGGAAACGTTTCTCCATTGAAGAGTCAATGTTGAGATTAGCTTATGCTTGAAGTTTTATTGCAGTTTGCACTGTCAAAACCTGTGTGAAATGGTTCTTCGTACTCACCGTAGGTTAATAGCTTCCCTTTAACTATATTTCAGTGTCTATAACTTCCACCTAAAAGTCATGGAGGTGTAGACACCAGTATGAGAGAAAATCCGTTAGAATTGTTAAGATTGTGACAAAAGTACCATTAGCCTTTGTATTGCAAGTGATTGAATGTCTATTGTATTCTTTACTTGACTATGGATTTTCTCTGTTACTGAGTTCATTACAGTGTTTTGTCTTTAAATGTGGGAGTTTTTGTGTGTAGGTAACAGAATACGGAAGCTATAAACAAGACTATGAAGATGAATACAGCGACATGTATTTGAGAAGAGAGTATGGAGATGGTGAAGATGGCGAAATGTCATGGTTCAATGCCGGTGTGAGGGTTGGTGTGGGAATTGGTCTTGGTGTCTGTGTAGGTCTCGGCATTGGTGTTGGCCTTCTGGTTCGTACCTATCAATCAACCACCAGAAACTTCAGAAGAAGGCTTATCTAGTTTGCCTCAAGCTTCTTGGCCTTCTCTAACTCCATTCCATCTTAAATCTCTTTTGACTGAAGATCTCTAAGCTATATAGTCTAATAGCTAATACTGGTGTGTAGTATAATCTTTCTTCATGTGTTTTTTTTACCTTTGTGCCTTGAAATTTTGAAAGAAATCATTATCTTTTTGTGTTTGTTGAGATTCAGACTGAAAGAAACAAAGCTTGTTGCCTATATTGTCTGTAAATAAATCCTTTTGAGTGTAAGAGTTCTTGGATTCACTTACAAGCCCTGCAAGAGTTGCTTACAAACACAACTCCTTTATTTAAGCCTCACAACCTCTCCCTCTCTCTCCTTAGCATCAAGAGCTATAATAATTAGTCCATATGAAATGGTTTGGATATAACAAAACCGGTTAATGGTTGGTTTGGATTGGCTCAGGGGCGACCTCAGCTCCAGCGTGCTGCTGGTGATTGTTACTGTGAACCAAACCCCAAAAGTTTGCAGTTTTAACATCATCTTGGTTCATTTGCTTGGAGAATTCTTCATGGTTATACTGCAACAAAGCTTTCCCTCCAAATTCCGTTGGGAGATTTTCCTCGTCGAAAAATGAACTCATAAGCTCCACGCTCTCCCGGTTCTTTGGGTAAACAAATTTCACCTTGATGAATGTCTTTGCATCAATGAAGTACTTCACTATCTGTGTAACAACACAAAAACAAAAACAGGAGTATGAATTCATCAACCAATGTTTTGTCTAAGTTTGAGACAGGAGTAGTGATTTGTCTGACCTTCCAGAATGCCTCAAAGAGTCTTGGAGGGTTGTAGAGGAAAGCAACAGCTAGTCTCTCAGGGTAGTGATTTTGCAGTATATTGATAGTTTCTCTGGCAGATTTAATAGGCACATTTGTGCTCAGTGTCCAATCCGTGAAGTCAATAAGCCAAGACATTTGTTCTTGATCCTCTGGCAGATTCATAATAGCATTCTCAATGAGATACACCAGATGTTTCATATTGTTCTCCAACGACTTCGTGTTCTGCAGAAATTTTCAATGACAAAGTTGGATGGTTTATCTTTTGCATCTAAAATAGTTAACTAAGAAGATGATCTAACAAAACCTGCAAGCCGGGTCTCAGTATGAGAACTGTTCTTCCACTTCTGTCATGGAATCCAGCTTTGTAAACTTTTCCAGTCTCACCTTCACCTGAAACTTCATTCTAGTAGAAAGCAAGCCTTTAACCGGTAAATTTTTGGAGAAAGTCTCTAAAGGTATCAGAGAGTTTTTTGTATGCTTACCCATCTGATTTCCTCGGGTTTAAAAGTGGATCTCCATTTCAGTGTCTCCTCAAGCATCTTCTTGGCTTTGCTACCATTCCAATTCCTAGCTTCAAGATATCTCTTCAGACAAGGATCTGAACAGTATAGTGAAGTCCTTCCTGAGAGCTGGCCGATGAGAGACTTAAGCTCTTTGACCTGAACCATTAAGATCAGAAATAACCTTATAAGAATCAATGATCTTAAGTTAAGTGAAAATCATCAGAAAGGCCTGGAAAGTTTTTACCTTTGACTCTTTGAGAGCAGCTTCATTATTCTCTTGTTCGGTCTGGGAAACAGTCTTGCGGCGAAACATTTTGAATAGCACTAGGGTCCAGTATCAAATATGAATCTGCAAAAGTTACCACAATGAATAATATCACATAAGCTAATAATACTAACGATGGCTGTTAAATCCAAAGTTTCAAGTCATGAGAGAAACAAAAACAAGACAAGAAACATCACCAGAGAGTCACAGAAATACAAGCAACATGTAATGGAGACTATTACAAAAAAGGTTCATTTGATTCATGTGAGTTGAATCACAGATGAAGCATGACTCAGCTAATATACTAACACACAAAACCCTTCAGGGAATTGAGTCTTGTAAGCAAACGGATCGGTCAATAGGATCCATCAGCCACAAGATGATGATGAAAGGGAAAAACTTTATGGTTGCAGAACAATCTCCCATCAAGATCCAACCCAATTTCTGACCAAAACGGAATTTTCCGATGAGCTCAGTACAAAACTAATTAGGGGTTGTCTATTCTCCTCCCTACTACTTTATATTCCTCGGAGATATAATCAGAGAGAAAAATCATCAGGAGTATGAGGGGACCAACGAAAGGTCCAATATAAAAAACATGAGATATATCCATCACAATTCACAAACACGAAAGATCGAAACTTTAGAGAGAAAAAACGAGCGTTACCCAGTAAAAAAAACGATGGAGCAGGCAAGGAATAGAGATGGAGAGAGAGAGAGAGAGAGAGAGAGAGAGATTTTGTGCTGAGTGTTGAGAGTAACGGAGGTCGTCGTGAGTCAGCTCTGAAGCAATAAAATGGAGGCGAGAGCAGGTGGGAGAAGAAAAGTAAACGTAAGCTTTACGGACAATTGGACCCAAAATATCTCCGGCACGTGCGATTTACGTGTTGTAAGAAGAAAAAATAAAGCAAATTGCAACATTTGTGGAAGTTTCAACATATTACCACCGTGTCAACTACACAGTCAGTCCAAAGAAATAATAATGGGAGATGACCAACCCCTTAAAGAGTTATTAATATTTTTTTTTTGTCCTCAGTTTGTATAAATTAAAATATAAAAAACCAAAATAGACAGGCAAAGTCTAGTAGGGTTTGTTAACAAAAAAAAAGTTTACAAGTTTTAAAATTCTGCATCTACAACCACTGTTCAAAAAAAAATATTAGGCACTAAAACAAATAATGATCCGGGGTCTACCACCTAAAATACCTAATCGAAATCTAGATGAATTTAGACGGTTTAGATAAGAGTAAAAAAATATATATTAGATATAGATATGATATATCATAAGTTATATATAAGTTTTGGTTGGTAATATGTAATATTAAAATTGAGTTGCAATAGATATTATAATTTGATATAAATTATAGTAAAAATTATATGATAAAAACTATAAATTTATATGGTAAGTTTATTGTAAAAATAACAATTATTATCTTCGTCAAAATAAATGATTGGTAAGTTTTTTGATGTGTTATTTGCAGTATGTATTATTGAAAATTATTTAAATTTAGTTTATTAATAATAATCTTTTATTATATATTTAGTAATAAAATAGATTAATTAATTAATAATAACTTATATATAATAAATTAAACCATACAAATATAAATGACTAAAAACACACTGAGTTATGAAAATATATATATTTTACCGCAAAAATCTATAGTTTAAAATATAATTGACCAAAACATATTGAGTTGTGAATTTTTTTTTTAAATGAGGTTAAAAACTTGAAGTCATAAGTTATTAATAACTTAAATAATAAATTAAATCATAACAAGTAAATAAAATATTGACCAGTCAAAAATCATTCAATATATAAAATATAATTTACTTAAAAGACACTGAGTTTTTATGAAAATAAAATATATATTTTAAATGAAATTAGTGAAAAGCTAACAAATGAAAAAAAAAACAAGAACACAAGTTAAAGAGAAAAGAATGAAAACATGTTAACTCAGTCTCTAATACATCCTTTTTTGCATGTTTTGAGGTTAATTTTTGAATTAGAAATTTTTGTAAAGGAAATAACTCAAAAATGTAAATAAACCACAACACATTCTAACTCAAACTCAAAATTATTAACTTGGTTCATGATTGGTAACATTTTTGAGTTATCAATGAGTTAGACCTTTAACTCAAATTAAATCAATGGTAGCTCATGTTACTAATCAAAACCATAACCAAAATCAAATACTTTTAACCCTAAAAAATACTCAAAACTCAAACTACATCAAAATATTCAGCATAAATAACATATATGAAAACTAAACACTAAGTAAATTCAGTAATTCACACGTGGAAATTATAATAAAATATTAATTTGAAAATTAAAATGTTAAATTTTATTAATAATTTATTCAAAAATATTAACTATGAATTTATATTGATCGTGTTAAACTTATCATGAGAGATTTAACAAAATATTTAGAGTTTAACATCACACAAAAGTTTATTTTGATAAACATGTAATTATGAATACATGCGTGTAAGTTTAATTATATTAAAAGATCTCTCAAAGAACAACATTTTTACAATCTAATTTATTTGATTTGTATTTTTTTCATCATCTTCGTTATGTTGTTTGTTATTTTAAATTATCATATGTGTTGTTTATGTACTTTTAAATTCACTATTAATAAAGTTAAATGTTAAAAAAATTAATATATATAGCGAAATTGAAAAATACAACCAAACAAACATAATAAATTAAATACCAATCAAACGAAATTGGTTAAAATTGTGCATAAAAGTGCCTTGGAGCATCTAAAATCGTCTAGAACCGTCTATAACCACATAAATCCGCTTAATAACAAATTCATCTAGTTCCAACGCCTAGAAAAAAAAATCTCTACAATCTAGGACAGTCTAACGCTTAGTAGCCACCTAGACCATTTTTTAGAACACTACCTACAAGCAAATACCTTAATATCCTCTTCCCGTTGTTCTTGCGTCTATAACCTTAATATCCTTGTACTGTTTTTAAATTAGTTGAATAAAAAGATTTTTTAGTTGCTTCGATTACCAATTCTTTTAAAACTAATATTTTGTAGTGTAGAATTTTCAATTTAAATTTGTTAGGTTTAAAATTAGGTTTGGAGGATTTAGGCTTACATTTATGGTTTATGCTTTATATAATCGTTTATTTAGGTTTAATTTATAAGATTTACCTTTCCTTTGTTCTTTTTGATTTTTGTATTTTCGTTTTGGTTACGTCTTAGTAATGTCGCATCTGCTTCTCTTCGTTTTCTATAAAGTTGTATATTGGTCATTTCCTTTGCTTAACTATTTTTAGTTTCCGATGTGTTGTATGGTTTAGGATTTATGACTGCATAAAGAACTATGTTTTTGATATCTTCTTGGATTTAGTTTTCGGTATATTCGACTTGGTTATTTACCCAAACTTTTGGTTAATACATAATTCTCCAGATGAAATAAAAAATCTTAGTAGAGTTCTCATATTGATCATATTTGTTTGTTTCCCCCCCCCCCCCCCCCCCCCCAGAATCCAAAAGTGAGTGATCAGCCTTGTTCTCGCAGGCAGAGGTCGAAAATAAGCACAAAAATTCCCTCAAAAGAGACCGCCAGCAAGCAATCAGAATGACTCCTTTGCAAAATCCTGACATCTCAGTTCAAAAACCCAAGTTTCCAAATCCTAACGGGTTGATTGGGGTGTGTGATTCAATTATCTACAGCTAAATTTGACTTGCTTTGCAAGAGTTTACAGAATAATGTTTGATTATGAGTTTTGCACTTAATATAACGATATTCACATTTTTTTTAAAAATGTGAAACACTCGAACATTTAGTGAATAATATCGATAGATGGCTAAGAAGATTGAACACTACCCATATCAATGATTACACAACTTCATCATCGCACAAATCCAATATAAGATCACATATATAGGTGAATGCTCAGAGAAGCTACTAATCTCTAACAATGACAGACAATCTACACACACTAAATATCTCATCATTGGTCGATCGATTCAAAATCCCAGAAAATAAAACTATTCAAAATCGAAATTTCTAGGAGAAACATACTTGATTTCTAAGAGAACTTTTCAGATAATGGCACTGTTATAAAGTTATATATCATTTTTCAAGATCAAAAACCAAACTTGATGATGGTCTTAATAACAAAGAACCGACAAAGTAAAATAGTTTTCTTCAATAAAGAAAATTGACTAGATCAATCCGAAAGAGGAGACTATTGATCAACGTTGCTGAGAGAAAAGAGATCGGCTAATGATTCCAGTAGCTTCCATGTAACGATCAACACATCTAGAGATGCAGCTACTCTCACTACTGCTAAGGCTCGATCCAGGCTTTGTTATACATTTCTCAAAACATTTACCTCTAAGTGTCTCGATAAACTCCTCCGCGTATGCTTGAGCGAGCTGCGACTGCACTTGCTCCATCAGTGCTTCCGGAGATTTAGCACCACCCATAGCCGGCGACGGAGAGGAGAAGTCCATTTTTTATTCCCGCTGAAAACGGAAAGAATTCGGAAATAGATAAACAGATTGGCAAGCAGAATCAATCGATATTCAGAAGAAGAAGAAAACAAGATACCGGAAAACGATGAGATCGGCGAAGACGAGTGCGGAGGATGAAAGATGGGTTTTCCTCGAAGGAATTGTGGATTTGTAAGGAATGGAGGAGTGTTTTCCCTTTTGCTTTTCGGCAACCTAAACCTAGGGTTTTTGCTTTTGATGGGCTTATGATCTTATTTTTTGTGGGTTGGATATTAAAAGATTAGGCCCATTTAGGTATGTTCATTGGGCTAAACGTATATAAAGAGAGCTTTTCGGCCGTTTATAATACAAGTTTTGGATGTTTTATGTCAATAATCTTCATTTAGATTTTTCAATTAAAAAAAAATATATTTTTCTGTACAAATTATTTGAACAAATCACAAAGAAATCAATCTTGTGTTGCCACGAGACCACTTAAAAAGATATTTGGAACATCAGAATTCTAGAACAAGTTGAATTTCTGACTCAATTCAATAAATATTTCCATGAATTGCCTAGCTCTTTTAGGGGACCAAACAATCAACTAATGTAAAGTAATAGAAGTTATAGGTTGACTAGAAATAAACAAAAATTCTAAAACCATGTTAGCAAAAAATTATAAAAATCATAAACACAATTACTTTAGACAAAAATAAACGAAATTCAATTAGTAATACCAGAGACTTCAACATCTCTTCTTTAGATAAGCTGTTTTACAAGGCTGAGATTGTACAGTCACCCTAAAGCAACATGGGACAATAGATTCGATCAAATAATTGTACAAACACATTAATGCCTGTTTTGATAAACAGTCTGCAACACCATTTGACTCTCTATGCTTCAACTTGTATTATCCGCTCAATCAAAAATAATTTGTTGAAGAAAGAAAATAAACAAGGAAAACCTCAAAACCCAGGCAAAAATGAAAGGTCAGCGATTCCTGAGGGAAGATTGGCAATGTTATTGAGAAGGGCGAGTCTGTTCTTCCTCACTCTTTCTTCATCCTGCAACCGTTAAAAAGTCTACCATAAGCTCTCTAACTAAATCCTCGAGCACACTATGAACAAAGTTTTTCAACTCACCACCATCACAAACACATTGTTGAAGAAATCCTCCAGCGGCTCCACCAACTGCGTGGATATCTCAGTGAACTCCTCGATGTCTATGCCTGAAATTTTAAAAGCAGTGAGAGAATTTTGTTTGATTGTTCGATCGAACCAATCCGATGGAGAAGAAGGTTAAATTACCAGTGTGGATTCGATCTTTGATGGACGTGTAAGTGCTCCACAACTCTTTCTCTTGTGAAGTCTCAAATACACTCTCATCCACCTGAATATTTGCATCATTCAATGTTAGAAGCTGCAAGTTTCAGAGATGCTCTTTTTCGTTTTGATCAAACAGAAACCTCAAGTACCTCAACTCCAACATCAACATCTTTCCCACGGACAATGCGTGTGGGACGAGAATATGCTTCCACTACCTTCGGAAAGATATCACCTCTGCTCAGCTTTTCCATCTGCAAGGCACGTTAGCATCTTATGAGCAAAATCACACTACGTTCTGAGTCTATGAACTGCATAACAAAAGTCGGAGCAACATTCCAGACCACATGCTTCTCAACTATCACTTAATCCTATATCTAGTCGCTATTGGATCATATCTCAATTCAGTTACCTTGTATGAAGTTCGTGCTGCCAGACAAGGATTGTTTCCACGCTCTGCTAGGACAGACCTAACTACTTCAGGGCTTACTCCGTTGTCAACCTATAAAAAGAACAGAACATTGTTTCAAGAACCTGACACTACGATCCTTTTGTTTAACGAGCCAAGGAATTCAGTCTAATATAATTAGAAAGCAAAAAAAGATAAGAACCACGAAAAGTTGCACGAACCAGAAGCTGTTCCAGTCTTCGATTAACAAATTGATACACCTAAAAACAATAGAACAGTTAATTATATCAAGAACAATTTCAGATGATGACTTGCAACCTGTGAATGGGAAAACAATATTTGGCGCAACTCAATAGCTATGAAAGCACTTGATTCTCACATCGTCTAAAGTGTTTGCCTCAACCTTCATCGGTTGTACACTGGCTGCAAGTTCTAGAGCATGCTTGAAGTTGATATTTTTATCCTTTTCGACCAAAATCTGAACCTGTGGCATACAAAGTATTAATTGGCATCCATAAGCTTCTCATGCAACCATAAAATGACATAACATAATATCTTTTTTAGATCAGAATATCTACAAACTTACTAAGCCATAAGATATTCTTCTGAGGCCAAAAGGGTCATTTGTTGAACTTGGCTGGCAACCAGCAGCAAATAGACCAACGAGGCTATCCAATCTAGAAACAAGTATAAGTGTTAGTATCTATGACCACGAATATTATATAAGTATATGCAATTTAGCTCTGCGCCAATTCAGTAACAAGGTCCTTTTGGCATAGAAATCTACAGGAGGGACACCAAAAGTTAAAGCTTTCAAATTACCTATCACCTATTGCCAAAACCATTCCTGCATCTGTTTTTGGGATGACATCTCCAGAAAATCTAGGAAGTGCAATTTCCAGCAAAGCTTCTGCAATCTGCATCCCACGGGAAACGATTGTTGTACAATAATAGACCACATGCTACTAAATATATACCTTAGTAGGCTAGTAGCTAAAGACTATCAACTATAAAACAAAACGAAGCAGCCACAAGTGCAAGTTACGCTCATAAACATAAACACTTAAATTTTTTTATTACCTGCTCTGAATAGCCATCTCTGAGAGCATAATGACGAGCCATTATTCCTGACAGCGCGGTAAATTCTGTAACCACAGCAGTTGCAAGGTCTGACAGAGCAAGTGAGGCAGCCTCCTCCACAACCGGAACAAGATCTTCATTAATTTCGAGGGCTAAACAAAGCTTAGTTACCATCTTTACTAGACGGTTCATCTTATCCAGCATCGTCCCCAGCTTTTCCTATAGATTCACATAAACATGGATGAAAAGCTTGTGTTATATGTGCTACTAAATTCAATACTTTAAGTCTTGTTTTTATTACTTGTACGAGTACTGAACCATTGATACTGCAGTGAAACTACAGAAGAAAAAAAACTAGGGCCATCAAGTAATGTATTCTTCTATCCAGCTTCTTGTCTAAGACATGTATCGGAAGGAAAAACTTACGTGGAAAAGAATTCCCTTTAGCTGATCTCGAAATTCAGAAAATCTCTTCCTTGTGTCCACCTCATAGAAGAATTTCGCATCTTCATAGCGTGCCCTGCAAAAGTAAAACATGACCATTGAGTGCTTTTAATATGGTCTAGTTCATCTATCAATTGAGTAAAGATGTTAGTCACTTATTATTACACATCTCAACCTGAGAACTGCTTCATTTCCTTTCTTCACTACATCCTCATTTATAGCACCATTGGCAACCTAAAGCAAGTCACTCTGATTCGTTAGCTATTAACTACTTGTTTTTGTGCCATTAGAAATGAAAAAAAGAAAGAAAGCATGCAACAGAAGACAATGCAAGGCTAGAGTGTCGTACAGCAATAAAGTAAGGCAATAGCCGCCCACTCTCATCAGTAATGGAAAAATACTTCTGGTGCTTCTGCATAACCTAGAGGATTACACCATAGTAAGGCCATGAATTAGATAATCATACTTGCTCACAAAGCACAAGAATGTTAAGAGATGTTATGAGCAGGTTACAAGGTATAAAAACCAATCTTAGTTTCTAAAGAGCTTACAATAGTTAAGAGCTCCTCTGGTAGTTCTAAAAATGATTCCTTGAACTTTCCAATTATTGGCACAGGAGCTTCGACGAGATTTGCAACCTGGAGAACACCATGAATTAATTTAACTTCTAAATATAAACATGTAAAGATAATTTCTTGGAGCCACTTGTAGAGCATATCACTGGCAAAACCATAAGTCCATAAGTTACCTCGTCAAGTAAGTTTTGCTGGACAACAACGCGCCCATTAACACTTTTTGCTAGTGCATTTGACTTCTCAAGAATGATTTTCTTCCTTTCCTGTAAATTATGTTAACCAATCAAATGACTACATAGATCCATAACTAGAAATTTGAAAGGAAAGAAATTGGACATCCTGGTGAAAGTTAAAAACACAAAAATTGAAACAACGGATAGAGAAGAATATATGAAGGGCGTGCCTCAATCTCAATATTGATTCCAGCATTCCTCATAGTATCTTCATAGGACTCTGCAGTGTGTACCTGCCAATATTTACAAGACCATAAAGTACACCTCTGAAGCATGAAATCCAAATATGCCTACAGATGACGGTGCAGTGTAAATTCTCACCAAAAGTGTTGCTGAAGCAGTATTGCGAAGTCCAAAAGATACATTCCCACTGCATTTTGAAAATGAACCACATATAACAAATTAATATTTTGAATATCTACATCTTTCTGATATACCTGACAAATACCACAGGAAGATAAAGATAATGCAAAATATTTGCATAGGAAGCATGGAAATCGAGTGTAACCAAGTAAGCATACCTTGTGTTACCAGCAAAGCAGAATGGTACAACCAGATCCCCATGTAAGGCCATGACCCAGCGAACTGGCCTGCTAAACATTACCTGCTTATCACAGCACAAGATAAATAGCAGTAAATTTAAACTCCTTGTCTTACTACTGAGCCTAGGCTGTATGAACTAAAATATGAGTATACACTATACAGGTACAGGTTACATACTGACGAATTCCAGCGCATTGATTTGGGGAACGATATTTTAGCCAGTATGCTAGGTAATTCTTCTGATAGAACCTACAATAGACAAGACCCAAAAAATGTATGAGCAAATAATTAGTTTTCCTTCGAGAAAAAACTCAAATGCCAATATAGTGAGTAGAGGACTTAGAACGCTAAAAACGAGAGGTACACCATATGGAAAGCAAGAGGAATATGTGAACATCAACACTTTCCTAAATTAATAGGAAAAAATTACTATCATAGATTCCTCTGTCATGAAAGATGAAACTAATAGTTCCTAAGCATAACATGAGGAGTCAAGGACAAGAACCTCCAACGCAAGTCGAGCTGGCTCTGTAACTCGTGCATGAACATATTCTGTCTTCCCTGAAAAGAAAGACGAAAAAAACTATTAAAACTAAACAAAGAAAGCAGAACAGCAGCCTAAGAAACAAAGGACAAGGAAGCAGTCAGAAGGTGGGTAACAGGAAACAGGGGTTTTGACAATATAGATGCACCCACCAGCAACTTTTCTGTACAGTTTTTCCAATGGAACGCCATATCTACGGCTAAAACCATCTGCAGCCTGGCAGGGAAGAACAACGAGTTACACCTACATATCTTTAGGCAGTCAATGCACGCTAAAAAGAATAACACAAGCAAAGTACAAAACCTAAGGGCCAACGGATAAATGATCCATATGCCTTTTTCCTTAAATTCCACCATTGTCTACCAAAATACTTTCAATAGGTAATTAATTAGCCTAGCGGTGCCTGAGGAGCAGAAATGAACAAAGCGAAACAAAAAAAAACCTTTGTAGGAATTCCTTGATCATCAAACGCTTTAGAAGCAGGGGGTCCTCGAACTTCAATCTCCTCTTCCAGCTGCTTGGAGGACATATCATCGACTAAAACCTGAAAAAGGGACCTTCACTTTAAACTGCTTTCAAAAGAAGAATAAACTCTAAAAAGCTTCAAAAGTTCCATGAAACAACACAATAACCTACAACCCAAAAACTTGAGATACGGTTTTTTAGTTTCTACATCCTCACATAAAAATCGAGGTTTAAAATAAGCCTCCCCATCCAAATTTTGAAAGTGGACAATATTGTTAAAGAATAAACAGAAATGATATCAATCAATCCATTCTCTGTAAGATTGCATTCATGTTGGTAGAGACATATTAGCAATAACAAGGAAAAGTGAAAAGATCCTATTAATTACCACAAGCCTGCGAGGTGTGCCAAATGCTTTCACAACGCCATGCCGCAATCTTTGGTTCTCTAGTAGTTCTAGCACTAAAACCCTTAGCTGCAACATTAACAAGGATTGTTACATGCTGTCTAGTCTATCAGAGGAGCATAACACAAAAGGTTAAAATGTTGTGTTGCAGCATGAGCGGCCCACAAAAGTTCCATGAGTGAGTGATAGAGGGAGAAATTTTTAAGTTTCTTCAAATGAAATGAAATTTTACTTGTTCGCTAGCATTGATAACATCTTGAGGTGGCATCTCTTCAGTCCCTATCTCAATGATAAATGATCTTGGATCCTCAGGAACCTGTGACGATTGTAAAACACATAAACAACAAAAAAGGAAACCAATCTTATCTGACAATGTTAGAAATGTTTACGTGACAGACCACATAAGCAACTAATGATGCTGAAGATATTAGCGATACCAAAATATTTCGCAAACTAATATTATCCCACAACTCATCGAAAAGGAAACAATCAACAACTAATCTCCGATTGTAAATATTCATATTAGAAAACAGGGCCAACCTTTTCAGTCACATTTTCCAAAGCTGCTCCGTGATGAATGGGATTAATATGTTCAGAGGCAATACCAAGAGGATGCCCAAGAGACTCACGCGTTTTTAACCACAGTTGGGCACATTGGCGAGCCAAGCTGTTCTTCAAAGAGGACGCACGGAAGCAAAATATGCACATTATATATAAATATAATTACAAGTAAAGATTTGGTTAAAGCACCGCCTCCTCGGTTACTCAAGCTTGTTGGTTTGTGCAATAACACACTCTTAGAAAACTGGAAGAGATCTTACCTGCGCATGCGACCGAAATAACGAGCACGTTCAGTTACACCGACGAAACCTCTAGCATCTAAGATGTTAAAAGTGTGAGACGTCTTCAGTAGCTGATCATACCTAGCATGCCCCCAAGCAATTTTGTTAAATTCAAGAGGCAGTGGTTAAATTTGTAGAGGACAATGGACAACCATAAGAATGTGATAAACATACGCAGGGATCGGAAGGCCTAAGGCAAGTAAGGAACGTGCTTCTTCGTCAAAATAATCGAAATGCTTTTGAAGACGAGCCACGCTAGCATGCTCTAAATAATATGAGCTCATTTCCTTCCTGCAAAACGCACTCAAATATCACTCTGGAAACAAGATTAACACAGAATCATGTTCTTACTGTATGATGAAATATCGACAAGTCTTTTTACTCGTTTTCCAAGAAGAGCTCCCCGTAAGTGATTCCATCAGCATATAAGATCTTTTTGAAATGGTCCACTTCCTGTAAGTTAAAACGAAAGGCTACCTTAAGGATAAATGTGTCATCAACATTAAGGGAATTTTCTTATAAAAAAAAATAATAGGAGAAATGAAGGGAGTACAAGACTGACCTGAAGCAACATGATGATGCGCTCAAGCCCATAAGTTATTTCAACAGATACTGGAGACAACTGAAGACTTCCAGCCTAGAGAAAAGCAAAGTATAGAATCGTCGCTTTAGCAGAAATATACTAGAGAACAAAAGATAGAATTTACCCTAAAATAAATAAGGCTGACAATAATCTACATTTGATTTTTAGAAATGTTAAACATAAAATGAAAAGTACCTGCTGAAAGTAAGTAAATTGTGTGATTTCCATACCATCCATCCAAATCTCCCAGCCCAAACCCCAAGCACCAAGCACCTGTAAGTCATTCAAATGAACAGTCACTCCCACGCTGAAGCTCTCTCTGACAAATAGAGTGAGATGGGAAAATCCCATTTTATGAGTTTGACACATTACCGGGCTCTCCCAATTGTCTTCTACAAACCGAATATCGTGTTGAGTCACATCAATACCTATAAATGTCACATAAGAAATAGTAAGCAAAGATGATTATGAGAGAATTTTCTCCAAAGATGCACTATAATCAGATCAAATCACCAAGGGAACCAGCATATACAAGGAGAAAGTTTCAATAGGTTGTGCATATACAAGGAACACTTGAGAGTCTCAAGTTACTATACAGCAAATTTGTGTCAGTACCTAAAGCAGAAAGACTGTTGATAAAGAGGTCTTGAGAGTTTCCTGGATCAGGTTTCAATATGACCTGAAACTGAGTGTGCCTTTGAAGCCTATTGGGGTTCTCTCCGTAACGACTGTCGTCAGGACGTATGCTTGGCTCCACATACGCAACATTCCAGGGTTCAGGGCCAAGAACCCTCAAAAATGTGGAAGGATTCATGGTGCCAGCTCCGACCTTCAGACCACGGAGCAGCGGAGTTAAGAAGTATGAGAATAGGGAGAGAAAATTTGTGTAATATTGATACCAACCTCTGTGTTGCTAGGCTGCATAACGGCGCATCCAACGGAAGCCCAATATTCCTAAAACACCAGAGAACGAGAATAATCAAATTCGCCGGGAAGTTTGGAGTATAGGAGGAGGGAGAACCAACCTGGAGACGCTGAATTGCTTGTTGGAATGTAGGAACAGAGACGGCGTGGCCATCATCATCGGGCTTACGATAGGAAGTGTGATGGTGAACACCGGGGGAAACGGCGGAAACGGCAGTGCGGTGAAATCGGCGGCAATGGGGACGAGAAAGATAGCGAGGGAGGAATAAAAAGCGAGGAGAGGCGTGAGGACGGAGGAAGGAGACGATGAGAGGGAAAGAAAGGGAGAGGATGGCCATGGGTTTATCCGATATGGGGTTTATCCGAAGTCTCAGACTATTAATTTCACTTGCTCTAGGTCTGGACAAATTACAGGAACCAAAAAAAAAAAAAAAATTGAAGCGTACCAAATCCAGTTTACTCAATCTAGATCGATTTAATTTATGAATAGTAATTGCAGTGAGGACGTATTAGTCTCTAACCAGTCAAAACTGTTTTTTTACCTACATAATTTTGGTCAATATTAATGTGGACATAAAATAATCTAAAAAGTCTTTTAGAGCATCTCCAACCCCACACTATTTTCTACACTAAACTTTATTTTATTTTAAATTATTTTTCAACCCTACTCTATATCTTACACTAAAATAGTGTAAACCTATTTTTTTATCACTATTTTTAGTGTAAACCTATTTGTTACTCTATTTTAGTGTTAAACTTTTTTATTTATGCAATAGTCCTTTAACTTTTAAAACTTTTATTTATATCTATAATAAATAATAAATTTAATAATTACTTAATATAAAATTATTATTAAATTATTAAAAATACTGAGATACAAAAATACCAAAACTTAATATAAACAACATGGAAAATACTCAAATTTTAAGTTATTATTATGGGTTAAACTATGGGTTATTATTTGGATTATTATTTGGCTCTGTTAAACTATAAATTATTATTTGGCTGATGGTATATATCCAAAATGGTCTACCATAGTGCAAATTATTCACGAGCCAGTGGATCGAAAGAAAATTTTTTTTGCTACACAGCAAGAAGCATGTAGGAAAGATGTAGAACGATCATTTGGAGTTCTCCAATCACGTTTTGTTATTGTGAAATGACCGGTACGATTTTGGAAAAAGAATGTATTACATGACATAATGACTACATGTATAATATTACATAATATGATAATTGAGGATGAGCGTGATCTCGATACACCAATTGAAGTAGGAAGAAAAGCTCCACCTCCACCAGTTCAAGTGACAGAGGATGATAATATCCGATTCCAAGAGTTTCTTGGTCGATTTAGAGAAATCAAAGATAGAGAAGCTCATTTTTCACTTCGAAATTCTTTAATCGATCATTTGTGGGAAAATATAGTAATGGTGATATTTAAACCAAAATCTATTAAGTTTTGTTATTTTTATATGATGTAATGTTGTTTTTATTGAATAAATGTTTAATTTAAATAATTTTATAATATAAAAGTTTTAATATTATAATTTATGATAATTTTGCAAAGAATAAATAAATGGGGTTGAATGGTAAACTTTATAAATAAAAAATAT
Organism: Orychophragmus violaceus; assembly: GCA_030180135.1. NCBI lineage: Eukaryota > Viridiplantae > Streptophyta > Magnoliopsida > Brassicales > Brassicaceae > Orychophragmus > Orychophragmus violaceus. Next base: position 104,196,428 of record CM058232.1, on the reverse strand, counting down.
TAATAGTAAACAAAAAGAGAATATACTTAGAATATTCTATTTTTAGTGTAGAAAATAGAGTTATACATTGGAGAGAAATCCAACTCTATTTTAGTGTAAAATATAGTGTTTTACATTGGAGATGGTCTTAGGCACCAAATATATATACCATTTTTATAAAGCAATAAATTTGATTCGCAACGAATGTATCCATTTTAAATAAAGTGTTTTAATTCACAGTTGATTTGTTTGTTGTGATCGTATTACTTTCTTTTAAATATTTGGGTATACAGACCGAACTGAAACTATATTAAGGTTTTGAATGATAGCAGCGGTCAATGCAGTTTAATTCGCGAACGATAAAAACCGATTTTATTTACCATTCATAGTATTTTGTTTAGAGAGATGCAAAAAAAATTGTTGCGGATCAAATGATGACTAATTTTGTGGAAAAATGATTTTAATCTACAACGAATTGTTGTCTACAAAAAAAAAATAGTTTGATCCAAGTCTAAATTAATCCATTGTAACCGCTAATATGTTTGAACTCTATGAATAAAAAAAACTATTTTAAATATCGAAAATAATACTTAAGCCCATTAATAAAGCTCCACTCTATCGAACAATTCATATTTTCAACCCATATCAAAATTGTTGGAATTCATAGACAATACTCTAGATCAAAAAGATGAAATTGATTAGGATCGGTCTGTGATAAACACATAAAGAACAATGTTTGAATGAAACATAGTTTAGGTGTTTGAGATAACTCTGAATGCCTTCTAGTTAATGGTAATAACAAGATTAGAGAGTAACAAAGAGATTGGCGATTTTTAGTGAAAAGAGTAGTTATATTAGATTTCATAAATTAATCACATACATATTTATACAAAAGATAAAAGCTTAAACAGACAGATTTGGCTGATAATTACTCAAACTACATAAACTTTTTTTTTTTTGGTGCTAAAATTACAACGATGTTAAGCTACATAAACTTTCCACTTGCGTCTTAGCTTCTTCGTTTTATTATCTTCTTATCTTGGTCTAAACTTCTCTAATACACAAAGTCACAATTGGACCAATAAGGGACAAGAATCTTGGGGAGTTAGGAGAGTTTTATCTCACACAAACCCATCTTTGTTGCTTCCTTCTTCTCCTTAGCCTAACTACCTAACTAAGTTTTGGGTCATTGATGGATAAAAATAATATCTGAGAGATTATTGGATCAATTTTTAAAAGTCTTGTAAAGCCTCATGTTTTTTCCAAAAAATTCAATGATTGTGAATAAAAAATAAGTTATTAGGCTCATGGAAAATTTCCATAATAATGTACAATGCTGAAAAACAAGGATATACTCTTTGAAATCAGGCTACTTCCTGATTGTTCAACCGTGCAAACACTACCTTCAATTGGTATAAAGCGGTGTGGTCAACTCTCCGGGTTGTGTGTCTGGGAGCTCTTCATCTCTCTAGAAATTACACTCTCTCTCTCCTTTTACCTATTATCAAAGTGTTTTAAGGAGTATGCTTATTATCCTGAAAAAAAATGGGATTGTTACGATGAAGGATTCGGCACGCGCGTTTCACGTCCCAAACCAATCGTGTAGCAATTGTCGTTATTTGCAAGACGTGGACAATAGCAACAAAACATCCAATTGCTTTTATATTTATTATGGGATTAACCTAACTTGTGTGATCCAAACACACCTGGATTGGAGGGAGCTTGGTTTAACTTGTTTTGCAAGAACAAAACCAACACGCAATTAGCAAACGACACTATGCAACCGACTAATTCGAAAGACAAATCGCTATGACTTTGTTTCAAGCTGGAATCGAATATATGGTAGAAGGATACAACATAATTTTTTGCCAAAAAGAATTTCACCACTAGACTACAACAAGCCTGGCTACGTCCAATAAGTTCATCCATAGTCGTAACATGTAACACATGAATACTTTCGACCATGTTTTAGCCGTATCTACTCTCTTTACTTTTGCTCAGTGTTTTGAAACCCGACCCGGATCTGCGATTGAACCGGTAAACCCGATGGCCCAGTAAACATTCCGGATCGGGTTATGAACAAAAACCGCTTAGTAAAACCAAAGAAAAACCGTAAAACCTTGCGGTTTTTTTACGACCCGATGGATCGGTCGAACCGATCAACCTGAATAATGGAAAACTTTTAAACCAAAAAGAAAGATTTATTGTGATAAAATATAGGATTTTAGATTTATTAATTGAAAACTTAAAACAATAAACGTTTCATCTACTTAGTTATATAAAACTATGTAATTTGTGGTTCTTTAGATTTTGATGAAGACTTTAGTATGCTGTCTGAAGAATAAAAAAAATAGACAAAATTGGGTGATGTGATCCGTTTTTAATTTATTTTTGTTATTGGTGTTTTACTAGTTATAAATTACTTCAACACTGTTTATTATTCTCTTCTCAACCCATTTACAAGAAACACAACCCATGCATTTAAATAAACATTGTCTTTCTATTGGACGAACGAATCATCACACATAAGAATCGTTGTTGCTACACATAATGCATGAAAACAAACTCTTTTAAATAAAGTAAACCAATTTATTAATGAAAATATTAAAACATACTAAACTGTTTTCGAGAGAGAAAAAAAGAAGACCATAATATGGAACAACACGATGAGAAGAAAAGAAAAGAAAAGAAAACATAACTAAATCATAGCTAGTTTCACCTCAACACCTCTCTAATACGAAATCATATTAATTAAACCCGATCGTTCTGCTCCTCTTGACAATTCTTCAGCAGACATAAGCCTCCCAAGACAACAAACGTAATGATTATAAGGAGAACGACTATGATTAAAAGCATAGCATGTGGCATTCTCACTTTTCCAAGGAACCTAGCTTAGCTTCTTCTTGCCTGTAATCAAAATTTGAAAGAGATACAAGGATTGTAAAAACTGTATAGAAAGAAAGAAAGAGGACTATATAAAACATATTTTTCGTATAAGCTAATGAGATTAAGGACATTTGACATATTAGAGAATAGGAATATTAGCTTTTGTGTTTATTTGATTCCATAGTTTCCATTTCTTCTACTAATATTTTACATTTCATAAAAAAGCTTGATATATTAGAAAATTTCCTTAAAGAATTATTAACACTAGGATAGAACTCCCACAAATGCGCGGATTTTGTTTTATTAAATACATATTTAATATATTTTGATATTTATTCTAAATATTAATATTTTCACCTTTTTTACAGATTTGTATTTTTTTCTTTCTATGATAATAATAATTTGAAGAAAAAAACATGTTCTAACAAATAGTATTACATTAAATTATATTATAAATAATATATTTTACAAGTTTTTGTTATCAATTTTCATAAATTTTATTTTTTGGAATATTTATTTCCTTCAACCTTCTTATCATCCTTCTAATTGTTTTTCTACATTTTTTAAAATATATGTACTTGTTATTTATACATTTTCAGTCATCCACATCTTAATATTACAATAATATTTTTGTTTCTATTTATAATTTTAAATTTCATTAATTTATCTATATACTTCATTTAGTTTCTTATTTTTTATTTTGTCTTATTTTCTTATTTCTATTATCATCTTGTCTCCTTTTATCACATTTTAACTATTCCTAAATTATGAGTGTCAAAATGGGTAAACCAATCCAAACCAGCCTATATCCAAACCAACCTATATCCACATGGTTTTAAGCTTATATGGGTTATGGATTGACCCAAGATCAAATGGATTGAGTCAATCCATAACTCATTTATTTTAATGAGTTAATAGTTTTAATGTTTAATTCATTTAATAATATTTTATAATTTAATTAATTATTAAATTAGATTATTATGTATTATAATAAATAAATTAAATAATGGTTAATCTATAAATAAGATAATGTTATTGGTTTTACCTCTAATGGAAAACACGATTTTAAGGTTTTGACAGGAAATGCGATTTTACAATTCTGGTGGAAAAAGCGATTTTATGCTTTTGGCGGAAAATACGATTTTACGGTTTTAACGGGAAAACAAGATTTTATGGTTTTGACGTAAAAAAGCAATTTTACAATCTGGCGGAAAAACACGATGTCACAGTTTTGGCAAAAAAACATGATGTAACGGGAAAACTCGACATTACGGTTTTGGTGGGAAAACTCGACTTTACGTTTTTAGCGGAAAAACTCGACTTTACGGTTTTGACAAAAAATATGATTTTACGGTTTAGCGGGAAAACACGTTTTACGGCTTGGCGGGAAAACACAATTTTACGGTTTTGGCGGGAAAACACGTTTTTACGGTTTTGGTGGAAAAACTCGACTTTACCTTTTGGCGGGAAAACTCGACTTTACGGTTTTGGCGAAAAACACAATTTTACGGTTTTGGCAGAAAACACGGTTTGGCGGGAAGACACTACCATTTTGGCGGAAAAACGACTATACGATTTTGGCGGAAAAACACGTTTTAATGTTTTGGTGGAAAGACATGATTAAGGTACATATGACCGCTTATGACAAAGGAGTGTTTCTTCCAGCTAACAACTGACATTACATGCTTACACGGACGCAGACTCGGCGGGAAACCGAGATGATTTTACCTCCACAAGTGCTTACATTGTCTATCTCGGTCGTCACCCCATTGCTTGGTCATCAAAAAAACAAACAGAGGTAGCACGCTCCTCAACAGAAGCAAAGTACCGGTCATTAGCCTCAACAACAGCTGAAGTCATTTGGGTTACTTCTATACTGTCTGAACTTGGAATATCATCAACATCACCACCAGTGATATACTGTGACAACATAGGAGCGACGTACTTAGCTGCCAACCCTGTTTTCCACTCGAGGATGAAGCATATAGCACTCGATTACCACTTCGTCCTTAACTACATTCAGTCACGCAAGCTGCGTGTCTCACACATCTCATCAACTGACCATCTAGCTGACGCCCTCACAAAGCCATTACCTCGCACTCGGTTTGATTCTCTTCTACCCGTCCGTCTTGAAGGGATGTGTAGGAAATAAAGAAAGAAGATATTAGTCTGCACATAATTAGCCTAGCATTACTACTGATTTGTTATGTTTCCTTAACTGCTCGTACATATCACTGTATAAAAGCTCGTATCATCTATCAATAAAATACAATTCATTCCACTACCTAATAGTATTGATTTAAGGAAATAGATAAAGTCTTGTCTTCATGGTTTGTTTTCGAAAATTATTTTTAAAATTTTGTTCTTAATTATTTTCTGATTTATTGTTTATAATTACTTCTAAAAGTTTTTGATCGCATTTTTAATTTCTATGTTGTAGTGGTCCTACACTTCGTGGGCTTTATTATTATCTATTTTTTCGCAAGGGGTTTCTTTCTATTAGGGATAAAGTCCCACATCGGTAGTTGGAAGGGATCTATAGTAATATATAAGGGATATGGGCCACTCCACTTATCACCAATTGGTATCAGAGCCCAGATTCATGCAACCCAACCCGATCCGACCCATAGTTGGTCCACTCATCGACAAGCCAGGCCCAAAATTGGTGCCGTCGATCCAAGCCCGAACATTCCAAGATTAATGGTCAAACGACCATTATCTCGAGGGGGCGTATTAGGGACAAAGTCCCACATCGGTAGTTGGAAGGAATCTATAGTAATATATAAGGGATATGGGCCACTCCACTTATCACCAATTGGTTTTAGGTTGGAAGCCCATAGAACTTAATACTTTCTCTCTGTCACATTTTGATTGTCACCGGTTTCTCTATTTGAGTCAGTGCGGCGTTTTTTCCCCCCATTTGATCAGATTCCCCCTCTCTCTCTTGTGTACACTTGATAGCTTGTGGTATGTTGATATCATGATATGTTGCCAAGGTTTATTCTAATCACTTAATGTTGATATGTTGATAGCTTGTGGTATGTTGATATGTTGCCAAAGGTTTCATCAAAGCTTTATTCTAATCACTTAATGTTGATATGGTTCCAAAGGTGTGTCTATGAGGGTCTGGAACATTTCTCGTGGACCCCTTTTTCATAAGCGGTCATATGTACCTTAATCTAGCCTACAGAGAGAAATTTCTTGAGATATCATTGCAAATTTGACCACCACATTTAGCCACATATTATACTCTACATGAGCTATATGAACCAGATCATCTAGGTCAGTTGGTGAGATCAACCAGATGATTGGCTTTTGTTTTGTCGCCGTTATGGTTTATTGTCAATCTAGTAACACCACAATTTAATGATTTATCATCAACCTCACGCTTGGCGTTCAGAATTTCAAGACATAAAAATTCAAAAACCGAAACAAAATTCATCAAACTCAAATCATCTCTAAGACATAATCTAGGTGTCTTCATTATTTCACATGATTTTGATTAACACAAGCATGAATCATGTGAGGTTGATGATTTCAAGCAATGTTAAGGTTTAATCGATTTTAGAAAACTAAGAAGAGACAGATTCGAGAGGATATGTACATGGTCTAAAGCTGGAGAAGTAAAGATTCAATGAACTGAAAACAGAAATAAGTATATGTTTCGATCGATTTTGAAAATCACAAATAAACGAAGCATACCGAAAATTCGAGAGGATTGGTACCTAATGTCATGTGAAAGTTAGGGAGCATGATGCGAGTTTTACAAATTAAATTCTCTATATAATTATAAAATATTAAGAAGAACTAACAACAAAAGAAAAAGGTATAAATAATGTTCAAAATATTGATAAAAACAAATATTGTAGGTCAAAATGTTGGAAAACATGGTTGAATATATTAATTCTAATTTCGTTTATATTATAATCAAAATTAAAAATAAGGATCACTCAGTCTATATTTAGTTATTTATTATCACTATTAAACATAAATCAATAGAAAAACTAAATTAAAAATACAAAGAAATTTGGAGAAAGAAACATGATATAAACTTGAGAAAATTGAGTAAATGATAAATATGTGTTTGACGAGAATAAATTTGCATCATTGTAAATGAAGAATTGTGATCGTGGTAAAAAAAAAACAAGTATCGGAAATCAAGGATTGGATATTGATGACTCTGGAAAAAATTAGTAAAGTCATTAGATTTTAATTAAAACACAAAGTTGAATATAATTTAAAATAAATTTAACTGCTATATTATTTTGTTAAAAATTAGGAGCCTCAAAAATTATATATTCTTAGGGTAAGGCAAATGCCTTTTCTAATATAATATAAGCATAGTTTTATGCATGAATCATGATTTTCTATTCTCAAACTGATATTTTTGTTTGATAATTTGATATTAATGATAGTCCCAAGTGTTGTGCATAGGATTTTAGAGGCCTAAGGCGAAATTTAAAATTTGTCAATTTTAATGAAGTTATAAGAAAACAACAAATACAATATATACTATTTAAATGTTAAAAGCTCTTTTCTGACAAAAATGTTAATAATTATTTACGATATTATCAATAATAATATATGAAATATTTTCTTATAAAAATATTACTTATAATATAATATAAAATTGAATAACAAATATAATCATAAAAATATCAAATTTCAGACATGTGAATAGTATGTGTTGAATGTGAATAGTATAAATTTTTATTTTATTTTGAACCAGTAAATTATTAAATAAAATTTATTATGTTTTTAATACCAAAAATGTATTAATTTAATTTTTTTTTTTAATACCAACAATGTATTTATGATGGTTTTGAATAGTTGATAATGAATTAAACTAAAAATATAATTTGAATACTTTTCTAGTTTTGTCAATGATCTCAAATCCATAAATTTGGTAACATGTCTCTAAAAATTTAGTAGTCCAAATTTAAAGTTGGTAAGAATCGGATAACTGTACATGTACTAATCCCAATAGTATGAGGTTAACTTTAGACGTGCACTATGGGAACAAATTAACAAGATGATCACAAATTTAAATGAATCTTATCTTTAAGAGATATATACAGACATTTCCATTTATTATTTCCTTGTCTTAGATTTTTATTATTTTACACGGAAACTTGTCAGTTTACAAGATTACAATTTATACAACATATTTTATTTAGTTTTATATAAAACAAATCTAGAAAACCAATATAAATATTACTCTGTCATGTTCCTTTGGTTCTTAAAATATCTCAAGGTAAATAAATTTTTCTTTCAGAGAAACACTATTATATATTCTTCTGTCAAAGTTTGTAGTTTTATACATCCGATCGTATAAATCGCTCTATAATTTTATATTTTATTAGATGTTGATGAATATTGCGTAATTTTTACAGTATTTGATTATATCAAATCATAGAAGATCAAAAATTCAAAATCATCTAAAACAATAAAATATGGATATCCTTACAGAAATATTAATTTGATAAATTTTTATATCCAACATCCTCTTCGATTTTAATCGTCTTCTTGCATGTTTCTAGATGATTAGGCTAGTATTTGGTATACTAGTCCTTTTGGCTATATTCCGTTTTCCGGCGACTGAATCTCGCCGCCACCAACATTTGGTGACTTCGGCGGGGATTGAATTTTCTGCATTAAATTGCCGGAAACACAGTGCGGTGCTAACTGATTTTGGAGGAGTTGGAGATGGGAAAACTTCTAATACAAAAGCGTTCAAAACGGCCATAAGCAATCTCAGCCAAATGGCGAGCGACGGAGGAGCTCAACTTGTTATTCCTCCTGGAAAATGGCTCACCGGAAGTTTTAACCTAACCAGCCACTTCACTTTGTTCATCCAACAAGGTGCCACCATCCTTGCATCTCAGGTAATTATTCAGTAGGTTTGATACGGTTTTGTTCATTTTTATTATTAAGAAATGTAACCATAGTGATTTAAAAGATTTATAATATTTATAATATTATATATATATATATATATATATATATATATATATATATATATATATATTAGAGATTTTGAATTGGAAAAAATAGGTTTTCCATCCTTAACAGAGAAAAAACAATAGTGTTCCGACCGGTTCGGTTTGAGATTTTTTTTTTGAATCTAATGTTAAATTATATTCAAGAAAAAATATACTTTTTACAATTTTTTATTGGACTCATTTTAACGAATAGGTAAAATTTAAACTAAATCGTCTAAAATCCTCTTTGCTCGAACCACTGTTGAGATTTGTAATGAGAAATTCAAACTTATTCCGGTTTTGATCCACATCAGGATGAATCTGAATGGCCAGTGGTCGCTCCATTGCCATCGTATGGACAAGGAAGAGATGGAAACGGAGCCGGGAGATTCAACAGTCTCATCTCCGGTACAAACCTAACTGACGTGGTCATCACGGGTAACAACGGGACGATCGACGGACAGGGACAATATTGGTGGGATAAATTCAAAAAGAAGCAGTATATGATCGAGCTCTTGTTCTCTGAAAATATTCAGATCTCGGACATCACTCTGACCGATTCTCCCTCGTGGCATATTCATCCTGTCTACTGTAAGAACGTCATCGTCAAATCCGTCACCATTATCGCTCCCGTTACTGTTCCCAACACTGACGGAATCAATCCTGGTAACTATACAAAATGGAATAATCCTATGAGGTTTTAATATTAATATTAATATTTCCTTTGTTTTTCAATATATGAGATTTTAGTAAAATGCACAGATATTAAAAAAAATTTAACTTTTCTATTTTTAAACAAAAATATCATTTAATATTATGGTGATAAATGGTATACCATTTTTCACGTTTTCACGTATTAAAAAATGTGATTCCGCTATTTTTTACCATTCGTAACTTTAATCACTTCTTCACGTTTTCACATTTTGAAAACGTGATTCCGCTATATATAACTATCTTGTTAAAAATATAACTATAAAAAAATAAAAATGTGATTAATTTACTAAAACTAGCTTTTCGGCGTTTTGTAATTTTTCTGCAGAAACTTGATTCAGTTCAGTTTGTCCCACCAACAATTATTCAGTTATTCCGCTATTCTGCTATTCATCTGACATACCATTCAAACCCATATTTTCAAAATTTCCAAAAAGTTTTGTTAGTTGTATTTTAGATTTTTACCTTTTTGATATTAAAATAAAGTAACTTTTTGCATTGAAATGCGAGAAACTCTTCTATTTTGAAAAAAAAAAATCTAAATCTCTAAAACCTGCTATATTGAGAAACCGTGGAAGTATCATATGTGACATTTCAGAATATCCAACCTTACGTGGTATTGTTTTCTTGTTTGGTCCTTTTTCAGATTCTTGCACTAACACATTGATCGAAGACTGTTACATAGTCTCCGGAGACGACTGCATCGCCGTCAAAAGTGGTTGGGACCAATACGGAATCAAATTCGGAATGCCCTCTCAACAAATCTCTATCCGACGGCTCACATGCATCTCCCCGAAAAGCGCAGGAGTAGCTTTAGGAAGCGAAATGTCAGGAGGAATCAAAGACGTCAGAATCGAAGACGTCACTCTAATCAACACAGAATCCGCCGTCAGAATCAAAACCGCCGCGGGACGTGGCGGTTACGTTAAGGACATTTTCGCTAGGAGGTTCATGATGAAGACGATGAAATATGTTTTCTGGATGAGCGGAAACTACAACCAACACCCTGACGAAGGATACGATCCTAAGGCGTTGCCGGAAGTTACGAACATCAATTTCCGGGACATGATTGCAAAGAACGTTACAAGATCTGCTAGTCTTGTCGGAATTGATAATGATACGTTTAAGGGTATTTGTATTTCGAATGTGAATATAGCTTTGTCGGCTAAGCCTAAGGAGGTGCAATGGAACTGTACGAACGTGGCTGGAGTTACGAGCAGAGTTAAGCCGGAGCCTTGTAGTTTGTTGCCGGAGAATAATAAAACTGAGGGGCAGATGGTGGGCTGTACGTTTCCGTCTGATTTGATTCCGATTGAGAGTGTTGTCCTGAAGAAGTGCTATGTTTGATTAATCGTATTTGAAACATGAAACTAGAATAAAATGACCTCTATATTAATTTTAAGTTTATAATTCGTTTGAGAGAGTTGATTATATTTATGAAATATCCATGAATTTATAAGTACTACATCAAAGCCACGTTCGTATTACATCTGAAGAACAAACGAGACAAAACTTACATCGCTAAACATCAAAGCCACGTTCGTATAGTCTGAACATTATAATCATTGTTTCCGAACCAAACTGATGTTGCACATCATATATTTTTCATTAGACTATACCCTAAATCTCTAAAATGAAACAAAAATGAAGAGCATTCACATAACAAGGCCAAGAAAGTGGAAAACATTCATGCACTGAGACATGATACCGCAAAGAAGGTTAACCTTTTCAGTACGGCAGTTTGGCATCAGCAAGTTTTGGAGTCTGGCGTAAACCGGTCTCTCATCTTCTCAAATATCTCATGTGCTTTCCTCACATTCTTGGGTTTACACAAAGCACTCAACAGTCCATTGAAAGCCACAAGATTCGGCAGCAAATCATACTTCTCCATCACATTGAACGCATAAACCGCCTCGTCCACTTTCTGAGCCTTTGCATACTTCCTCATCACGATACAAAAAGTCTCGATATTGAGCATCTTCTTCTTCCTCATTGAGTTAATGAGATCCCACATGAGCTTGTACTTTCTTAAAGTCTCAGACCACTGGAAGAACCTGTATGCCATCAAACCAGCATTCCTGAATCTATTCAGAACATCTTCAGCTACTTCCGGTGAAACCCTTGAACCGATTGTGGAGAAGACATCATTACTTTAGATATGTTCTATGATACATCCGCAACATTTACAGCTTGTCCACTTGAACTATTGAAAGCTTCGTAGACATAATACTATTACAACATAATCTTGATTCAGGGCTGAGAATTCTGATCGTCATGTTGAATCAAGCCCCGCCCATAAAATCAAAGCTGCATAAAAAAGTGAGGGTAGACATATAAACAATCAAGTGATGTAAACGCGTCACTGAGGCATTTCGTCGAACAGTTAACAAACATAAGTCAATTCAGACAGAGATCAATTAACAGAGAAATAAGTGGCGGGAGAGAGCTCAGAAAATTTGCACCAGTCATATCAAAGATTAAATAATCTCATATGTCCAGACATATTAGAAGCAAATTCATCATCGCAAAAACCACCCAATATCATATATATATTTGTCACAAAACCCAATATCATATAATAACAAAAAAATAAGAAAAGATTAAAAGATACTCAGAGAAGCTACTAAAATTGTAGTGATGGCAGACAATCTACATGGCATCAATTCAGACCGCCCGTCTGCTAATATCTCATCATTGATCGATTATTTCATCTAAAAATAAGAAAACAAAACTAGCAAAACATAATTAAATTTCGAAAATAATTTTTGGTAAGGCATGGCATCAGATAATAAGCGGAGATTGTTTGTCAACACTATTTATTCTGTGTTTTAAGCATAAAATTAATCAATTCGTCATTTGCCATCTCAAAATTAAGAATAAAAAAAGTGAAGTTTCGGTCGATTCATTTGACGCCAAAGCAAAAGAGAAATATGCAATGGGTTGGTAAGATAACCATTACGATCTCTGCATCCGTTTTAACTCGTCTACCCATTCTTCTTGTGGTTAGACAAGTGGATAAACAGATGCATTAAAAATCGAAAATTTCGAAGAAGAAGACATATACAAATACACAAAATACGAGAATAAATCTGATATTGAAGAACACAACCTCAATATACCAATAAGCGATGTGAGCGATGAAGAGAATTGATTCTTCTTTGACAATTTGGGATTTATCGAGGTTTATATATAGCGTAGATATTTAGCAATCTAGGGTTTCGCTATAAACGGACTTACTGAGTAATTCTAATGGGCCGGAGAATATATAACTCGGCCCGTTTTAATATGGGTCTTTTGATTAATGTGTTTAGCAATTGTAATCTATCCATACTTAGCGGGTGGAAAAAGATCCAATATCCCATCCGAAATTCATTCTGACCCGTTTTGAAAATTAAGATATTCGGATAGATCAGATCCAGATATGAATAGTAAAATTTAAGATCTGTACAAATTAGATATTTTGATTTTGAGGTTCGGATATTCTTATATGGATTCTTACCACTAAACATATATATTTTAAAATATATGTATTTCTAATTATATATGTGCTTTTTATGTAAAATATGTGTAAATTTTAATTTAAGCATGTTTTATAATAAATATGATTTTACTTTCAAAAAGTATAAGACAACGTATAATTTTATAGTTATATTTAAAATTTTCATCATTTTATATTTTAAATTATTTTTAGTCGATTAAGATCCGGATCGAGACATATGCGGATGTCTTAGTATTTAAATAGATATTTGGAGTTCGGATATTCTGTAACCACATATTCAAATTTGAATAGTAAAATTAGATTTGAATTCGGATACCTTGAAAATTCTAGATATTCGGATCCGTCTCAGATCTATCCATACTAGTTACATCCTACCATTTTCTTTACTAAAAAGTTTCTTTTTATTCAACATATTGAAAACGGTATTCAAACGTTTTACTCGAACAAACAAAAAAAAAACTAAGGAAAAAATTATTTAGTGAGGGTGCAAATCGGCATAAATTACTTATTGGGAGTCAAACTACAATAAACCTGGAAAAAAAAACTAAGGGTGCAAATAGTAAAATATGAGTGGAATAAATATTAATGGAATTGTTTTGGTGGAATTAAGGAAAGTTACACTGGTTTTTCTTAGTGAAATTCTACAATTTTTTATTCAAAAAATGTGTCCCACAATGTTCCACTAAAATTTAAATAAAATATATGGCTGTAAATGGATTAAATATAGTGGGATTAATGGAATAATATGGAATGGGATAATATAAATGGGATGTAGAGAAAAAATGGAATAAATTCATCCCATTCATTCCTCATCAAATTTGTGGAGAAATGCTTTTCTTTGAAATTTATTGTGGAATTGATGGAATGAACATTCCATTCTATTCCATTCCAAAAAATAAAATTCAAGACAAATGGTAAATATTTTATGGAATTAGTCATTCCACCTCATTCCATTCCAAAAAAATGCAATCCATTTACACCCATAAATTGATGATTTTTATAGGAATTCAACATAACATACTATTCCACTTAATTTTGGTCACTAGAATGATAGCCATTTGAACCCTAAATAAAACTTAAAGGAGGAAACTAAACAATTATTAAACACAAATGCATAGTTGAAATTCTCTGCCAATAGAGGAAAGAGCTGAAGACGGAAAACACACAATTGCTTATGAGTAGACATATAACCGGAACGAAAGAAACTAGATGAAAACGCGAAGGAAAGAATACACCCTAACATCAATTAGGTTGATTAATCGTTTGGTGTTAAAGAAAAAACATGACGATTAAAAGTATCTTTTACAATTGCGACTCATTTACATATCTATCCCTTTAGACAAAAATCAAACCACTCCCTCCCACGTATACCAAATCTCAAGTGTATCTCAAATTTTTGTGTTTCTTTAAAAACCTAATTTTGAAAACAAACCAATCTAACAAGAAAGGATAAAGAGAGAGAGAGGCTAACGATCTCGACCGTAGCTAATGATCATTGTTGATATCGGACGGTGGCAAGAAGCTCTCCAAACACAAACCACAAATATTAAAATCAACTTCCTCAATCCGCCATTTCTCCTCGATTCGTCTCCGGTGGTTAACAGCTCCACCGTATCGATACAACGTGGTCAAAGTTCGACCACCGTGGGCTATGTTGACCGAGTCAACGTACATGTAATCGTCAATGATTGACTCCATGCTTGTCTCCCAAAAAACGCCGTCGCTTTTGCCTCTAACCGATTTGACTCTCACGAGCTTTGTGTCACCGAACTTTACGAGAAGTCCTGTCCGTTGGCTGAAGTAACCCCACACCGTGTGGTGGATCACCTCCGTGTTCGCCGAACACTGAGCCTTTAAAATATCTGCCGGCGTCTCTAACTTTAAGACGAAACAGTCTTCGCCGTTAACAGTTTGTTCTCCGATACAAACGGCGTCTAGAAACAGACTAGCCGTGCACCTCGGGTCAAGTCCCTGACACATCATTTTTAAACAGATCAAAATGTACATACAAACTTTAGACTATAAAATTTCGTCGTTCTAGTTTCGTTTAGATAATCATATAAAATTAGATAGTATGTAAAAATGATTTACAGGCCTAGACAAAATATTCGGAACCGAAGTACCAAACCGAATTCAATCTGAAAAAGAACTCAATCCGAACCCGAATCGACAAAATATCCGAACGGATCCTAAATTCCTATATCCGATGAACTGGAACAGAACCCGAACTAAACAGTGAACCGAGTGGTATCCAAAATATTCGAATTACAATTATATATTCAAAATATTAATTATATTTAGATTTAATATAGCGAAGTTATCAAAAATTACAATTATAAATTCAAATATATTGATTATTTTTAGACCAAAATAATTAAATTACCAAAATAAACAAAATATATGAAATTTTTTGTTATAATCGTCAAAATTTGGCAAATTTTTGTTCAAATGTAACTAATTTTATTTTTGTTTTATAATTTTTCGAGTATCCGGAACCGAACCGAATCGAACCCGAATCGAAATTCTAAAATAATCGAATGGGTCTTATATGACTAGAACCAAAAACCTGAAAATTCGAAAAACCCGAACCGAACCGAAATGGATACCCGAACGCCCGTGCCTATTAAATACAACATGCAATGGTTTAAATCTTAAGAATAAGATGTACGTACTTGAAAAAAACGGCGGAGAGGGCGAGGAGGGCCGCGGTGAGCCTGGGAAGGTTGGGTAGATGATTGGTTCCAAGCCACTTTACCGTCACTACCGGCGCTAATCTTGAAACCGGAAACCACCAGCTCCAAGAACCAAAGGTTTGGATTCTTCTGCCATAAAACAAAACCTCCGACTTCAAAATTACCTTTCCCTAGCCGCACCGGCGTAGTCGTTGTCCCTTCATCCTCTCCAGCAACCATCTCGGAGCCTTGCATCCTCACCTGCCCCACTGCGTACATGCTCTTCACCGCGTTCAAAGCGGCTGGACCTCCACACGCAGCCACGTACTGTTGCACTATGTACTTAGCCGTCGACGCCTCCTTCAAATATATACACCAATATTATCAACATTACACATACCAGTTTTTTATACTTATGTAGTCAGATAAAATGTGCGTTTTATAATTCATGTAAACTAAGGGAATGAACATGTGCATATCTATTGTAACAAAAATACCTTATCACATGATTTTCATATTGATGATTCAAGCGAAACCTGAAACACAATGCTCGACTAATCTATATCTAAACCTATTTTTTAGGAAGACGCAAATATAGAGATAGAGGCGGAGCTAAGATATTTGATATTTGAAGCCCTATTCAAAAATAAAAAATATAATTTTATTTTTATACAGTTAAAAAATATATTTAAATTTTACAAAACAAAAAACAATATAAACAAAATAAAAATAGAAAATAATAAAAAACCTTATAATATAATTTTATATTCTGACAACTTACATACTTTTTATTTTTAATATATTTCCTAAAGTACTTTTATATTTATGTGATAAATATATATATATATATATATATATATTATAATTTTCTATAAATTTTGGGAGCTTTTATATAATGGGAGTCATTCTATTCCTCTACCTTTTTTATTATGAATGAGTTTTAACATGATTCATAATTTATTCCACCTATTTCACATGTATTTATGGAATCAAAAATAATTTCTATTGCACATAACAGGTAATATTTTTGTGTAAT
This sequence comes from Orychophragmus violaceus, assembly GCA_030180135.1. Lineage (NCBI taxonomy): Eukaryota > Viridiplantae > Streptophyta > Magnoliopsida > Brassicales > Brassicaceae > Orychophragmus > Orychophragmus violaceus. The sequence goes on along the minus strand of CM058232.1, from coordinate 104,179,664 downwards.
TCACATGAATGACCAATTCCACAACATTCCATTCAGAAAATCAGCAATCCAGTTGCACACATAATAGTAACATAATATGATAAATACGTACGATAGAAGTGTCATTGATGGGTCGGGAGAGACAGAACTCAAGAGGGACATGAAAAGGAATAAGAGGACTTCCCACGATCTTCAACAACGCCACAAACTCGTTGTCTGATTTTGACTGCAAATGCATATTGACATTACTCATTGACGAAGAAGACGCTGGCGTTCTCATGTCAGCCGCGACTGCGGTCACGACAGCGTGCGCCTTCATAAGAGCATGCATATTCCTCCACCTCCCGTTCGCGTTGCTTCCCATCTTGTTAAACATTTCTTCCGGCACCGGGACCTCTAACACCGTCTCTAACCCGTCTTCTCTGTCTAAATTCGGACAAAGCTTCCTCATTTTCATCTTTCTAAAAAAAAAAGTTTGTTTAACGATCCGAGAGAAATAGAGGATTAGGGTTCCTCTTTCTCGGAATTTTATTAAGAGAGAGATAGATAGATTTTAGATGATCATGAAGATTTAACTACGAAAATACTATTCTTGATTTTGTTCTTCTCGTTTTCTGTTGGCCGGCTTTTATATATAACTAAGGTGCTCCTTGCTCGTAGCTATCGTGAGAACACGATTTCAGGAGGATCCATCCAATCTCTATCTATGTGTATTTATATACATACATATATTCTTATACTGATGTGACATATACACGGATGTACGCTTTTGTGTCTATATATGGACGTTGACAATTGATAATTTATGTATATCAGACGAATATGTATACACTTAACATTCATAAAAAACACTTAGCATTGATACCCACAAATAAATAAATAAAAATGTATATATGAAGAACAATATGGTCGTATGGTTCGTATATATACGTGGAAGAATATAACTAGTTGAGAAAAAGAAAAAAAAAAACTAGTCGAGGTGTATACAATCGGAGTGGTTAGGCAGGAGACCAATGTTTATCGAATCTCTTTCTTTATACGCAATTAACTATATATATATATAGTTTTTTTTTTGGGGTACAATATATAGTTCTTATTCTAAAATATTACTTATTCATGTAAGAAGAGGACAAGTATTGTATAAGCCAAAGAAACAGAGAGTCTAATTAAAGAACATATCATCTTCAAGTAATTTTGTCCAAATCGCAAGATTATAAAATAAATGAACTTAAACCTTTTTTTGTGTGTAAACCATGTGATTGATAAGGAAAGATCGCAATGATCCTGCAGCTTATTGTGTCACCTACTCACCTGGTAATCCAAAATAGAATCCAATATGCATCTACTGTACTACTTGAATCTTCCACAATTTCCAGTGGTTTACTCAGATTTTACTTTTAAAATAGAATTATAGAACCCGAACCGAAAAAGATAAATTGAATATGAATTCGAACCGAATCCAAAATCAAATGGATATCCGAACTACATTATATACCCAAAACATTAATTATATTTAGAATTAATATAAAAAAATATCCAAAATTACAATTATTAACTTAAATATATTGGATATTTTTAGACCAAAATAAATAAATTATTTAAAATAAATAAAACATATAAAAGTTTTTGGTATATTTGTCGAAATTAGACAAAATTTTATTCATATATAACTAATTTTTATTCATATATAAATCAGACAAATTAGATAAATTTTATTGGTCAACGCTTAATTTTTTCGAAAAAAAAAAAAAAATTACCGGTAGCTTCGTCTCTCCGGCCATATCTTGTTTAGTCAACTCTTGTGTTCGGTTTAGGTGGTACGTAATATACTTCGGTTTGGATTCAAACACTCGAATGAACAGGGCAAAATGGTCAAACACTCCCCTATTATTAAAGCTTCAATCGACCCATTATCTTCTTCTTCCTCTGAAAGCATCAAACAAAAGGGCCACCAGATGTTGCAACTCCAATTATTTTGAGTTCATTAATTTGGCGGGAAAAGTCTGATACACTTTCCATTGATTCCTTTTACAAAGGTTCTTGAAGAAGAAGTTGGTTAGGTGAAAAAGCCTGAGCGGAAAAAAACGCGCGCAAGTTGTTCGACGAAATTCCTGTGAGATTATAACAGTACGAGTCTTATAAGAGATGGCACTGGAACCGATTCGATTCTTGAGAAAGAGCGCAGGTGTAATTCTTGGTGGGTTTGTGATCGTAAACGTGGTGTCTACGGCAGCACTAGGAGCATATCGATACACTATAGAGGAGAAACGGAAGAAAAGAGGACTGGTTTGTAGAGTGTGTTGTGGGAAAGGGTTTTACATATGTAAGCTATGCAAAGGAAATGCAACTATAAAATGGTCGCCGTTGTATGATCCAGTTTGTATCAATCCATGTCTTTGCCCTACTTGCGATGGTCACAGGTTTAGCTTCATTATACTTTCTTTCTCCTTGACATGAAATTGTTCTCGTATCTGATTGTTCTTCTAGACCAAACCAAAACTAAAAGTTTGGTTTTTTATAAAAATATTGCAGGGTACAACGATGTCTGAACTGCATAGGAAAGGAGTATTGTTGACTACTACTTTGAATCTTCCCTTATGCTTATGACTGGTAAGTGTCACATCTTTGGGATTCTTTTGAGTCCTCCAAAGCGGTTTGGTTTACTATTTATAGTTTCGAATGGTGTTGTGGTGGGTTTGGCAATCTTGCCTAACCTCTACATAGATGACCTGGACCGTTGTTGTTTATTAGCTGTAAACTTTGTTAGAACATTAGTTAGTGTTGGGTTGGAGTGGTGTAATTTGATATTATGAAATAAAAATTGCAATCACTTATTTCTTTTTCTTCAGTCTTTCAGTATGGTACTTATATGACTTTTCGACTGTGAACATCTACTTATCACAATCAGCACCATGAATGGTGGAATAAGTGATTTAATTGCATAAATTATAAGGTCGCTTGAACGGGTCAAAATGTTCAAATCAGACTTTGCATTGATCTCAGGAAAGAAGGCCGAGTTGTGAGAGAGCTGAGAGAAAATGCACGCTTAGCTGAACAAGATACAGAAAACGCAAGGAAACAAGTCCTAGCTTTGGGAACAGAGATAAAGGCCGGAGTCTAACCGTGGTTCCCGACGAGTCTGTTAACCCCAGATTAGCAAACCTATTAGAGAAAGTAGCTGTCGATAAAGAAATCATTGTGGTTCTTGCAAATTCAAATGTGAAAACAATGTTGGAGGTGCTGATTGCTGAAAGCTTGAGAAAAAAGCTCCAAAGCTTGAAGAAGATGAAATTACTTTTCTTAACTTTTCAACTTAAGATTCAACGATTACATACTCCTTTCATATATAGAATTGTAAAGTAAAACTTCTCCTCAAATCATGCTGTTGATTGCACTCGATTATAAATCTGATGTGGGATCAAGTTGATGATTGTGTCCCTTCCACAGGTTGATGTCGACGTTAAGGGAGAGTTGCAGGGCGTCTTCTGCAGTCTTGTTTGATACACTGGTGTGGGCTCCTTCATACAATTCAAGCCCAATTGTGCAGGCCCAACTGGAGATTGGTATTGGTTGATACGCCCTCTCAAACTTGGAGTGGGAGGAAGAACTACTCCAAGTTTGTCACGTAGATCAAAAAATGGAGCTTGAGGAAGGGACTTAGTGAAGATATCAGCTATCTGTAAAGAACCAGGAATGTGCTTGACCATGAGCTTACCCATTGCCACTCTTTCACGAACATAATGGTAGTCTAATTCAAAGTGTTTGGACCGGGAATGTAGAGCAGGATTGGCGGTGAGAAACACAGCTGAAAGATTGTCGCAATGGAGCTCCGGTGGTGACGACTGAGAGATACCAATTTCCTGAAGAAAGGATGATAGCCACTTGAGTTCTGCAGCAGTGTCGGAGAGAGTGCGGTACTCTGCTTCAGTAGAGGACCTTGAGACTGTTGGATGACGTTTTGCGGACCAGGAAATAATGTTTCTACCAAGAAAGGTACATAAACCGCCTGTGGATCGACGAGTTTCCTTACAACCTGCCCAGTCGCTGTCACTATAGGCAGTGACTGTGGAATCTGTATCAGCAAAGAGATTAACTCCCATGTCCAGAGTTCCCTTGATATATCTAAGAATCCGTTTGAGAAGAGTGAAGTCAGCTACTGTTGGAGAATGCATTTTCTGACACACAAAGTTCACGGAGAACTGAATATCCGGTCTGGTAAGAGTGAGATACTGCAGTCGTCCTGCCAAACTGCGAAAATAAGTCGGATCAGTGAAAGGTTCATCTTGACCCATTACCTTGTCAAGTTGAAGTGGTAATGGTGTAGGCATCGGTGCACAGTCTTGCATCCCTGCCGTGATCAGTAAATCCTTTGCATATTTGGCTTGATTAAGAAACAAACCATGGGAGTGAAAGTGAGCTTGAATACCGAGGAAATAGTGAAGCTTCCCCATGTCTTTCATTCGAAACTCTGAACTCAGACTTTGCAGAAGCTTGTCAAGCAGAAGACTGTTACTGCCTGTGATAATCATATCGTCGACATAGAGAAGTAGAAAGACTGTATCAGTTCCATGAGTATAGACAAACAAAGAAGGATCTCCCATGGCACAAGAGAAACCATTCTTAATAAGGAAGGAGCTGAACTTGTTAAACCAGGTCCTTGGAGCCTGTTTCAGTCCATAGATGGCTTTCTTTAGCCTGCATATGTAGTCTGGTTTGTAAGGATCTTCAAACCCTGGTGGTTGTATCATATACACATCTTCTTCTAATTCGCCATGTAAGAAAGCATTCCTCACATCGAGTTGCTTAATCTCCCATCTATTGATAACTGCAACATGGAGAATCATACGTATAGTAGCTGTCCTAACCACAGGGCTGTAAGTTTCCACATAATCAACACCTTCTTCTTGTTCAAAACCCTTTGCAACCAAGCGTGCTTTCAACCTCTCCAGAGATCCATCAGCCTTAAGTTTTGTCTTAAAAACCCATTTGCAACCAAGAGGATGAATGGCTGCATTAGGAGGAATTAAAACAAAGGTATCAGTTTCATGAAGGGTACCTATTTCATCTGCCATAGCACCACTCCATCCCGGATCTTTGAGTGCAGCCTTGACTGTTTTTGGTTCTGGATAATTATTCTTCACTGTAAAGAGTGCATATTTCGGGTTGGGTTTGAAAATGCCTCTTTGTGCCCTTGTTGTCATTGAGTGTTCAGGAGCAGTGGAAGATACTGGTGGAAGATTTTCTTCATTCAGGGCGAGAGGAGAAACACATACGGACCCTGGTGAAGAAGAATCAGAAGAATCATATTCATTAGACTGGACTGCAGTAGATGATTCAGTGTGCTGAGAAACTGACTGTACTGGAGAGTTATGGGACTGATCAGTCGAGTTAGTCGATCCTTCTGCGTGTTCTGAAGACTGAGACAGAACAGGAGCTACTGATATTACAGGAGAAGACCAAGCAGGTTCAGGTTCAGGTTCAAGTTCAACTTGATCAGACACTGAAACATGAACATTTGTACTTGTGAACCCAGAAAACCAAGCAGAGAGTAAAGGAGTGGACGCCTCAGGAACAAACTGCTTATACTCGGACTTGTAAGGAAATTGTTGCTCAGAGAACAGAACATGTCGACTGATATATACAGTACCAGTGGGAGGATGTAAGCAGCGATAGCCCTTGAACTTAGTATTGTAACCGACAAACACACATAACAATGACTTCGGATCAAACTTGTTGCGAGCATAGGGCCTGAGATATGGATAACATGAACATCCAAAAACTCGCAGTGCTGTGTACGAAGGTGCAAAACCCATCAGAACTTCATATGGGCTCTTGTGATCAGTCAAAACCGATGAAGGTAGCAGATTAATGAGGTAGTTAGCTGAGAAATATGCTTCTACCCAAAGAGTTTGTGGAGCCTTACTAGAGAGAGCTAATTCCGTCAAGTGTCTGTGCTTTCTCTCTGCAATGCCATTCTGTTGTGGCGTGTATGGACAAGAGATGAGTTGTTTAATTCCACATGCTGTTAAATGAGCAGTGAACTTGTTGCTATTAAACTCACCCCCTCCATCACATTGAAACAAGGCTATCTTCTTCTGAAATTGGTTTTCCACTTGCCTTTGAAATATGATAAACACAGACAGAAACTCAGCTTTGGACTTTAAAGGAAACAACCATGTATATCTTGAGAAATTGTCAATGAAAATGACATAATACCGAAACCCTTGATTGGAAACAACAGGAGAAGGACCCCATAAGTCACAGTGTATCCTTTCTAAAGGTTTTACAGAGACAAAATCAGAAGCAGAGAAGGGAAGTTTGCTAATCTTTCCCAATTGACAAGCATCACACAATGTAGAACTTATTTTCTTCACTGAAATAGCTTTATTCTTGACAAGCAGCTGGAGAATATCCTTGTGAGGATGACCAAGCCTCTGGTGCCATACTTCATCACTGGTGGACTGTTGCCGTGTTGAGTAAAGAGCCAAAAACTTCGGATTCTCCAGAACATAAAGATCATTATGTCGACTTCCCTTGGTTAGCAGCTGCCTTGTCAGCTTGTCCTTCACAACAACACTGTTAGAATCGAACTCAATTGAACAAGGATAGTCAGTTGTCAACTTAGAGACTGAGAGAAGTGACTTAGTAATACCAGGGCAAACAAGCACATCTTGTAATGGTAAATTACCTTGGCTACTGGGCAAGATTGCTGAACCAACGTGGGTTATTGGGAGAAAGTCTCCATTTCCAACAATCACTGTGTCATCTCCTTGATATGGCTGAGAACTTTGAAGTTGTGCAGGGGAGTGAGTGATGTGAGCCGTTGCTCCACTATCCGGGTACCACTCATGACCAGCACCATCTGAGTCAGACAACCTCATTGTAGCAAGAGCATTGTGAACCTCCTGAGACTGATAATCCCGATCAAACCTGTTATAGCATTTGTAGGCTGAATGACCATAACGACCACATATCTGACATGTTGGCCGCTGAGATGAGGATTGAGAGGTCTGTGCGTTAGAAGAGAACTGCTGCTGGAACCCTCGCCCACGAGTAGAGTATGAACCAGAACCTCTGCATCGATATCCACTTCGATTGGGACCTCTACCACCTCTGTAACCTCCTCGGTAACCTCCTCTATCAACATAGAAAGCCTGATGAGGAGTAACTTGCACAGAAGAGTCATATGCTTGCAGTTTATCATCGAACCCAATAAGTTTAAGCCCAACATCATCAAAACAGATACTCGGAAATAAGTCCATAGAGTTCTCTATCACTGTACAAATAGACTCATACTCCTTTCCTAGTCCATTTAGTACACCATAAATCTTTTCATGCTCAGAGATTGGAGAACCTATAGAATCTAACTGATCGCAAAGACCCTTAATCTCTGCTAAGTACTCAGACATGGTTTTCTGCAGTTTATGAGTATTTTGAATCTTACGTTGCAGATCTAACTTTCTGGTAGCGGTCACACGATTATAACGTTTAGCTAGAGCAAGCCATACCTCCTGAGAAGACCGGAGGCCATAGATAACCTTGAGCGCACCTTCTGTCAACGTACCAAGGATCCAAGCCACAATAAGTTGATCGGTTCGTACCCACTTGAGATAATCTGGATTGCTGACTTCGGACTCTTGTTCACCATTCCGAACAGTCATCATCAGAGAAGGGCGAGGTACTTCGCCAGTAACGTAGCCAAGAAGAAGTTGGCTTTGTAAAAATTGCTCAAATTGAAGCTTCCAGAGGAGATAGTTCTTTTCGGATAACTTCAGAGTGACAACCTGAGTTATTGTGAGAGCAGAAACGGCAAAAGGGTCAGAAGCACCTTCCATGGCTCTGATACCATGAAAGCTTGAGAAAAAAGCTCCAAAGCTTGAAGAAGATGAAATTACTTTTCTTAACTTTTCAACTTAAGATTCAACGATTACATACTCCTTTCATATATAGAATTGTAAAGTAAAACTTCTCCTCAAATCATGCTGTTGATTGCACTCGATTATAAATCTGATGTGGGATCAAGTTGATGATTGTGTCCCTTCCACAGGTTGATGTCGACGTTAAGGGAGAGTTGCAGGGCGTCTTCTGCAGTCTTGTTTGATACACTGGTGTGGGCTCCTTCATACAATTCAAGCCCAATTGTGCAGGCCCAACTGGAGATTGGTATTGGTTGATAATTGCTAGCGTAAAAGAGTGGGTGTCCAAAACTACCTGGTTGTCGCTTTGGATGATTCCATAGAAAAGTTCTGTAAATCTAACGAAGTTGCGGTGGACATGGTTGGGTAAAGCGGAGGTAATCACGCTGTTTCAGGACTGAAATTCCGCTTCTTGAGGGAGTTCTTGCAGCTTGGTTATGGTTTTCTTTTGTCAGATGTGGACATTGTCTTTTTTTTACTGAGATTCTGATGAGCGATGGCCATGACATCCCGGTACACTGGCTTGCACGCTTCCAAGAGAGTCATGGATATGTATGAGTTCATGAACAGTAAGGTTCTATTTAAAACAGTGAGAAAGAATCATGAACGGAAAAATTTGAAACCGGTGATTGTTCATCTGAATTACCATTCAGATAAACTCCACTGAATGCAAGCTGTGTTGGAGTTTTATGTTAATGGCAACCAAGATGCGCTTGCTATCTTCCCAGATGGTTCTGATTGATAGAGAGGTGAATGCTTGTTAAGCAAGATAGTGTAAGATTTTGGATTTATCTGTGTTTTATCCACAACAAAGAAGACTTTAAGATACTCTCTGTAATAACAAAAACTCTGTTTCTGAAGGATTTGTTTCAGCACTGCAATTTTTTTGTCAAGTTTTCTTTTGTGCTATGCAGACATTACCAAGCTCAGAAACCGTTCTTCTATCCTCGAACTCATCACCTGTCCTACGTAATCCCGGCGGCGATGACGACGTGGATGATGTTTGGTGGTCCTCCTAAGAGACGCTCCAAGCTTAACGAAGTCACTCGACATAGCTTCAGTGAAGCAGCTATCCGTGACGTCATTAACGACAGTTTCACTTCTCCATCTACAAGTGGCCTAATAAAGGTGTTCTTCTTATCATTTGGGGCAATTCTAGATTGAGCTTTATGGCTAAAGCTGAGGAGAAAACACCGAGTGATTTACGGTCTACGGCTTTGGAGAAAGCTGGTAAAGATGAAGGAGAGTGGTTTATCTGGTTTGATGTCTGGACAGGCCTTCTCTGGCTATGTGAGAAGGACGAAAGACAAGGTTGGTTTCTGCAGACATATTCTTTGGTTTGATTCAGTTAGCTTCCTTTTGTGGACTTTGTTGTGTTCTTTGTCATTACAGGTGAGGACATAGTATTAGAGAGAGAAGTAAACAAAGGTAAAAGCAAAGCAAAGAACATGCGAAGCTCTACTGGAGATTCAAGAAGCAAAAAGAAACTACATGGCACGAGAAGTTCTTTGGATAACCCGATGCTCGATAAATCCAGCTTCGCAAGTACATCCTCAGCACCAGAAATTGGCAAAGATGGAGTCAAAGGAAAAGTGATGGACTTTGTTAAGATTTTCAGTGAAGTAGCTTCAGTTGGAGCAGGTGGGGAATCTCTTGGACAAAGCTCTAGATGGAAATCTAAAAAAACCCCTTGACTGATGATGTCAATAAAGACGGTGCTAAGGTCAAAGAAACTGTCAACATTCCTGATCAACAAAAGAAATCGACTCCAGAAACACCCGGCATGGTTTGTGGTTTTGATTCCCCAAATCAAGATCTTCCTATATGTTACTGTGTTTTGTGGTACCTTGCTTATAAATATTCTTGCAGGATCAGGATCAGGATCACAGGCAACTCAGAAAAAGGTTCCAGATCGGGTGAGCGTAAACAGTAATAAGCCTAGTGGTGTTACTAACCAAGAGGAGAGACAGGAACCAAGCACAGGTAGGTTCTTGGATTGGTGTATCACTATAGAGCTAAATAACATTTGAGCTCACTGTTTTTTTCTTCTTCTGTCAGCACATACTACCTCAGAAGATATAGACGAGCCTTTCCATGTAAATTTCCTGGTAAACATAACATTCAACCTTGAAGTTTTTAGTCTTAGCTTTTATATAACTCTTTATAAATGGCATGGAACTTGTAATTTACTGCGCAGGTGATATTAGAAAAACGTTTGCAGGATCATCATTTGACTCTTGAGTCCTTTCTTTTATTTGGTTCAATGTTTTAGGAAGCATGGGACCATTTCAACACTCTCGGACCGGTTTAAAGGAAGACACTTGTTGAGTCTTTTAGTTCTTACTCAGAGCATATAAGTGTATAGTTGCAGTCCTGAATCAGAAAAGATGTTGCAGAATTTTTATTGTCACAGTTGACACCAATTTTTGTTTGTTCGTTAATGAGGCTTTAAAGAGTTGATCAAGAACGTACGAAGTTAAAGCCGGATAATTAGTTAGGCTCGGCCCATTAAAGAGGATATAGTGGTTAGCCGTTGGAAAGAAAGGGAAAAAGAAGTGGAGTTGGTGTTGGGGATCTTTTAGTTAACGGTAAGCTACTTTTAACTTCTACTTAAAGCCTTTTTCTCTTTATTCCCCGTTTTACCCCTCATTCATACTCCAACACCACATACAATTCACCAAATTAAACTCTGACTTTGTGCCCACCTCTAAATGACATTTATACCCTCTGTTATTCCATCAAAATGAATTGCATATGATTATGCTACAAGATTATATGCAAACCAATGTATAAGATTTTATTAAAAAAAACAATATAAGGTTTTCTTTGATCTTGTAGAGTTTGTTAAAAAAAAAAAATTGTATTTGTATATTCTTTTAATTTTATTTTTCACTACCTGGTAAAAAATAAATAGAGAATGAATTAAATTTTATAAAATTCAGATTCCTAGCTATTTTCTAAACCTATATCTCAAAATTCATTTGTTTTGTTGAAACCTGACTTTTACAGAACAAACAATGTTTCAAATACTTTGTTAATTCAATTTGTAGAACCTAAATTTTTATTAAAAAATTTATAATGATATTTACCTCTTTTTTTTTAAAAAAAAAAAACAATGTGATAACAAAGAGAGGAGAGGGGTCAAATCAAATTAGTTTATTTACAATCATTGTACTTCCCCTTGTTCGAGAAGCCAAAGCTATCATTGATTGAGCACGAGCAACTGAACCAGTTAATTCGAGGTTGGAGCGAAACCAATGTAGTTGTTTCGTTAATTTATTTGTGGTGGACTTTGGTGCATTCTCCAAAACATTTTAACCCTTTTAACTTCTTAAAAAATCCCACAGTTAACCCCACTAATTTTATGTAGTACTACTATTTTTTTTGCTCTAATGAGAAAGCGCGGCAAACTTAATCCGTAATATTTACGGCTTTAACCATTTCTCGGTGTCCCTTTCTAAAACAAAACGATAAAACAAACCGACACGCAAGCGAGAATTCACCGGCTATTACCGGTTCCAAGCTTTGAAGTCCTTTTCTTCTGTTACCGTTCTGTTTTTAAAAACCTCCAACTCCTACTCTGTTCCATCTCTCTCTCTCTTCTGATCTCATCTCATTCCTTAATTTCTCTTTCCAGTTTCACCCTCACATTTCCTTCAAATTCACCATTCTCTACCCCTCAAAAAGCTTCCTCAAGATGCCTGAAGTCACTAAGCTTCGTTCTCCTGTTAAACCAATGATTGAGCCACGAGCTATCCTCTGTTCAACCGGAAACAGATTTAAAGTTTCTAAAACAGAGATCGTGAAGAAGAAGAATCCACAAGTGACGAAATCTCCGGCGGCTGAGAAACTGGATTCCTCCGTGACGAGCAATTTTTCAGCCTCAACTGATGATTCGTCTTCTTCGTCTTCATCCTCGGAACGTTCGTCGGTGAAGACGACAAACTCTGGGAAAATTATAAATCCGTCGAAACGGAACGGATCAGTCAAGAAGCTTAATAATATCGTCGCCGTCTCCGCCGTTGAGAACATTTCTCCTGGAATTCCGGAACCGGTCAAGAGATGCCACTGGATCACACCCAATTCAGGTACAACTTTTTTTATTCCTTTGCCTCATTTCACTTTAATTTAAAATTCACATTTTTCCTCTATTTATTTACCGAAAATACTGTTTTAAAAAAATTTAAATAATATACTTTTAACCTAATGTAGAGACTTCTTGTCCTCGCACATTTAATAATTCTGCAATAATTAAAATTAATAAGCTCAATTTCTTCGTTATGTCCCCAAAAATATCTCAATCGACTTCAAAATGCAAGCCATGTGAATGGCTTCTAAATGTAAGATTTTTTTGATTGTATGTGTTAAAGATTACTGGTAACAATCAGTTTCAGTAGATGTCAACAACAACACATTAATTATACAGTAGCAAAAAACAGGTATTGTAGTTGAGAATGAAGACAAAAACAAACAAAAAATGTTGAAGATTGATGCTCTTTTTTTTTTTTTGGTTAATGATAATGATGATGAATGATGAACAGACCAGAACTACGTGTTGTTCCATGACAAGGAATGGGGTGTTTCAGTTCGTGACGACAAGAAACTCTTTGAACTGCTTGTCTTCTCACAAGCATTGGCTGAGCTCAGCTGGCCTTCGATTCTTCACAAAAGAGAACCCTTTAGGTAAACTTTAAGCCATGAATTGAGAGAAACATTGTTACTATGTTTTGGTAAGTTTGTTGGTTCTCCTTTTGCAGGAAGCTCTTTGAAAATTTCGATCCTTTACCTATATCAGAATTCACAGAGAAGAGGTTGATGTCTCTTAAGCTAAATGGATGTCTCATTCTATCAGAACAGAAACTGCGAGCCATTGTAGGTAACGCTAAATCGGTTCTCAAGGTAAAGCAAGAATTTGGATCATTCAGCAACTATTGTTGGAGATTTGTGAACCACAAACCACTAAGAAATGGCTATCGCTATGGTCGTCAAGTACCGGTTAAGTCTCCAAAGGCAGAGTACATTAGTAAAGATATGATGCAGAGAGGGTTCCGCTGCGTTGGTCCTACTGTTATTTATTCCTTCTTGCAGGTCTCTGGTATTGTGAATGATCATCTCACATCTTGCTTCAGATACCAAGAATGTAATGTTGAGACTGAGACCGAAGTGGATTTGCATTCCCTGTGACTTGTTTGATCAACAACATGAACTGGAGTGTTAAGAAGATGATGACTATGTTTGTATTCATTATGAAATGTAGCATTTGTAGCTGGTTGTGCTTCTCTTCTAGCTAGTGTTGTCTAACTATATATTTGATGGTATGGTTTAGTTTTTGACAAAAAAAAAATATTGAATTGCAATAAAATAAAGAATTTAACATGTGTCTTTGCTTCTTAGGTGTTTCGCGTTTTAAGTTGTTTTGGGATATTGTATCCCTTATTAGATGCTCTCGTTTGAGCTTAGCTCTGATATCGTTGTTTGATTATCAGTAATTTGTATATATATCCGAACAATGTATTCGTCATTTGTTAGTGAAATGAAAAAAAATTCTAGCAAAAAAACAAACAAAAACATGTTCCACAAACTTTGGATCTTTGATGTTGAGAAGCAGAATGGGCTTAAGGCATGATACATCACTAATCAATTTGACAAGACAAGACACAAAGGTTTCTTTTTTTTGGGTCAAACCTTTTCTTTTACTTAGAATACTTAAGCGTTTGTTACAGACAGAGAGATAAGGGCATTTTTAGCTATGCTATCAGCCACCGAATTTAAATTGCGAGGAATAAAATAGAACGAGATAGAGGTAAAGTGCTTCATAATTGATCTGATGTCATGGAGAAGGCCATACAGATCATTGTGAAGCTCAGAAGAATTGAGAAGCTTAACCAAGGTGAGCGAGTCAGATCGCACTTGTAGCTGTCGAATCTCCGATGAGAGAGCATGCTGTAAGAGATACAGGATTGCCCAGGCTTCTGCTGCAAGAGCCGAAGGAATATGAGATCTTGAGGCCGAGAATTCAGCCTGAAGATGACCTGGAAGGGTCGCCGTAATATCACGGTAAATCCAACCAAAACCACCGAGATGTGAATTTGATTGCCACGCTGCATCGACACAGCATAACAGACCTGAATCAGGAGGCGGAGGGAGAGATCGTGGTGAGTGAATTGGTAAGGGGAGATCGAGTTGAGCTACAGCCCAGAACTTAGCTTCAGTTAAGGCCTTGAGGAGGGTTTCAGATGTCGATAAAGAGAAATCTTCGAAGACGAGTTTATTACGGGCTACCCAGATGAACCAGATGATCCATGGGTAAAGAGGAAGAGAGCATCCGGAAGGTGGGAGATTTCTGAAATTGGTTGCTGTCGTGAGGAAAGATGGGAGCTTGGCATCATCAGGGATAGAGAGATTTGAGATTGGAGCTAAACTCCAGACTTCCCGAGCAAAAGTACAGTGGAGCAGAACATGTTCCACTGTTTCCAGTTGACCACAACGTTTGCAACCTGCAAACACATTCATACCACGGCGTTGGAGTTGGATTCCAACAGGCAGAGCTTCAACAATAGATTTCCAGAGAAAGGTAATGATTTTGGGTGAGGCTTTTTGTTTCCAGATATTCTTTTGCCAATTAAAATCAGAGGGAGGAACAACAGAACAGTCTAATGAGCTGATAGCATAACCTGATTTGGTAGAGTAAGAACCAGATTTAGTTGGTAGCCAAGCTATACGATCAGGTCTATTTGGATGGGGAGGTTTAAGGTGCAGAATGATGCTTTCATAGGTGGGGATAATATGTCTAATTGCATCAAGGTTCCACTGACCAGAGATACTGCAGACAAGCTCAGACACCAAAGTAGCATCATGGGACGGTAAAGGAGGACCTATAGCAGTAAGGGGAAACTCAGATGAGAGCCAAGGATCATGCCACACTTTTATAGATTCACCGTTGCCAATGAGCCAACCGCAGCCTCTTTTCAGGACGTTTCTTCCTGCAAGAATACTTGACCAACCATATGAGGCAAATGTTGTTTTAGGGACATCTAAGAAGCTTGTACCGGAGCAATATTTTTCCAGCAACACTCGGCTCAAGAGAGACTCTGGATTGTTTATCAGGCGCCATCCAACTTTAGCAAGTAAGGCATCATTGAAAATCTCAATATCTCTGAATCCTAAGCCTCCTGCGTTTTTTGGAAGCGAGAGTTTGGACCAGGCAACCCAGGCCATTTTACGGACATCTGGTTTAGAGTCCCACCAGAATCTGGTAAAGATGGATTGAAGATCATTGCATAAGGACACTGGGAGTTTAAAGCATGAGAGATTGTAAGAAGGTATAGCTGTGAGGACAGACTTAAGCATAACAAGTTTTCCTGCTGAGGTTAGGAACCTGGTTGACCAGCTATGGGATCTTTGGAGCACATTGTCAACTGTAGAAGCAAAAATGTCTTTCTTCTTTTGATCAAAGTTCTCAGGAATACCTAGGTACTTACCTGAACCTCCTGCTCTAGTTATACCTAGGAAATGCTTCACCATACGACGCTGTCGGTTAGGGGTTTTAGTAGAGAAAGTAATGGCTGATTTATTGACATTAATGCACTGTCCTGAAGCTGCTTCGTAGACAGAGAGAATGTGATGGAGAGAAGAGCAGTTTTTCCTGTCTGTAGCACAGAAGAACATGGTATCATCGGCGAAGAGCAAGTGGTTTATTTTTGGGCTTTTCCTGGAGACTCTGATGCCTGAGAGAGAGCCTGAAGATTGCGCTTTACGGCATAGTCCTGAGAGGACCTCAGTACACAGTATAAACAGGTATGGGGAGAGAGGATCTCCTTTTCTAAGGCCTCTTGATGGTGAGACCAATCCTTGAGCTGAACCGTTGATGAGGAAGGTATAAGAGACAGAGGAGACACATTCTAGAATCCAAGAGATCCAAGTTTGGTGGAAACCCAGTTGGTTTAAAACAGCCTCTAAAAACCCCCATTCAATCCTGTCGTAGGCTTTACTCATGTCAGTTTTTACTGCCATGAATCCTTTCTTTTGAGCTTGGGTATGCTTGAGAAAATGGAGAGTTTCGTGGGTGATTAGAATGTTATCAACAATGGCTCTTTTGGGAACAAACGCAGTTTGGTTTTCTGAGATTAGGGTGGGGAGGAAGGACTGAAGTCTCTTCGTGAGGATCTTGGCTACAATCTTATAAAAGGTGTTACATAATGCTATAGGTCTGTAATCAGCTACACATCGAGCATTAGAGTTTTTGGGGATAAGCCTAATATGAGTTTCATTCATCCTAGGAGGGAAGGACTTGGTTGTGAAGAAGAGTTGGATTTCTGAGACTACATCAGGCCCTATTGTTTCCCAGAAAGTTTGGTAGAAACCTGCTGTAAAGCCATCAGGTCCTGGGGTTTTTGAGTGATGAATGGAGAAAACTGCTGCTTTAATCTCAAGAGGGTCAGGGATGGAAATAAGCTGGGCATTCACTTCTGGCGTAACTAAAGGAGCCACTGATTCTCTAACCACCGAGAAGTCTGAGTTATCATTAGAGGTAAAAATGTTCTGAAAGTATTTAGAGATGATCTGAACTATTTGTCTCTCTTCATGGTAAGGAGTACCGTTATCATCTTCAAGAACTGTGAGTCTGTTTATAAGTCTACGGGCTCTTGTAACAGCATGGAAGAAAGGTGTATTGCGATCCCCACTGTGCATCCAGCAGACTCTACTACGCAACTTCCAGAAATCCTCTTCAGCTTTATAGAGGGATGATAGGTCAGAGGACAATTTATGGATGAGGTTAGAATCAGGAATTTCAGCAGAAAGAGCTTCTTCCAGGATATCACGAAGTTTCTTTATTTCTTCAGCACTATTAAGAGCATTGGCTTTGGACCAAGCAATGATGTCTCTTCTGCACCAATTAAGCTTTGACAGAACAGAGGCTTGTTGTTCACAGTTCCAGACATTTTCAACAAGCGTAGACACTTCCTGGTTATGTCTAATCCTGTTATCAAATCTAAACAAACCTCTTTTCTTAACTCTTTCCTCATTCAGGATTGTAAGCAGGGGACGATGGTCAGAACCTTCAAAACGGAGGTAATGGGCTCGACCTGAGGGGAAAAGATCACACCATGCTGGGTTAGAGAGTGATCTATCAAGCCTTTCTCTCACAAAGTGAGTATGCCTTATCCCACGCCAAGATAAGGAGTTGCCTGAATGGTTAACATTCCACAGTCCATTCTGAGCCAGGAAGCTTCGGAAATCAAAGAAGGAAGTTTCTGATCGTTTGGGGCCTCCTTTCTTTTCCTCTTGATCAAGAAGTTCATTGAAATCACCAGTAAGGAGCCATGCCTCACTCCTGTTTTCACCAATATCTGAAAGGGTAGTCCAGATAAGGTGTCTTCGTTGATGGTCAGGTTCTCCATACGTGAAAGTGATGAAGGAGACTCTGTTTTTGAAGAGGATTTTAGTGTCTATGAAATTGGGAGATGACTGGAGGACCTCCAGCGAGATATCATTTTTCCAGCCAATGGCCAAGCCACCACTTAATCCTACAGGAGGAACATTAAAGACAAAGGGATAATCAAATTCTTTCAGTTTATTTATAACATACTCATCTTGTCTTTTTGTTTCAGAGAGGAAGATAACATCAGGGAATAAGGTTTTGCGGAACTCCCTGAGTCTTGGAACTGTCAGTTTACTGCCCATTCCCTGGCAGTTCCAGCTCAACACCGCTAAGGAAGAGATTTTGGTTGAGCCCGAAAATCCGAGGAGGAGTTACGGGCTGTTTGACTTATAGGCGGGATAATCACAGAAGAGGGGTTGGGAGGCAGGTGTGAAGATGAGGGATTGTCCACACATAGCTTTTTACGAGCTGTAGTTTTAGGTGGAGCTGTCACACGCTTCTTAGCATTACGTTGAAGAGGACTTCTGACCACCTTTTTCTTAGAGGTATTGTTTTTAACCATTCTTTTCTTTGGGGCTGGTTTCTGAGGTGGTGGTGCTAATGGGATGGAAACGGTAACATTGTCAAAAGCAGGTTCAAGTCTTAACGAGGTGTGGATTCTCTGAGATTGGTGCTGAGCAGAGGTGACAGGAAGAGGGAATGAGTCAGGTGGTGGATGGACTCGTTTACCACTGCTGAGGATTAACTCCTCTTGGTTTTGAACATTTTCATAGTGCACTTCTATGTCTTGTAGATTACTAGAGCCTGACAGTCTATCAGCAAGGTTCCTGGGTGGGATTAAAGGATCAGCAGTAAAAGGTAAGGAGAGTCTTTGGCTAATTGGTTTGGGGTTGGTATCTCGCTTAGACTGGCTTTTTAAGTGGCTAGGGAAGTGTCTTGGGTTAAGAGGAGATGCAGGGGGGGATTCAGAGATACGAGGTAAACCCTCATCTTCTCTTCTGCCCTCAGGTGCTGCTGGGATGGGTGAAGGCATAGATGAGTTGAGCCGACCTTCAACTGGACGCGAGGGGTTGATATCTCTGAGAGTTTGAGGTTGGGAGGTAGGGTAGAAGTCAGCTTTGTTACCTCTACGGTGTGAGGAAGAGAGGTTGAGATGAGCTGAGGAGGCGGACCGGCGAGACGTATTGAGGTTATGATTTGCTCCAGAGAATTCTTTGAATTCATGAGGCCTGGTGTAGTTTGATTTTGGTAGGGGTTGATCAACAACTCGGGATGAAGAGAACTGTTCTCTTCTGAGAGAGGGTAGGTGAAACTGCGGAGTTCTCTCTGAGTTACGTTTCTCGGCCTCTAGTCTTTGAAAGGTTCTTTGTTGGTGGATATTATGGGATCTGGGAGCAGAGTTAGCTGGAACCGGGACAGGAAAAGCAGGGCAGTCATCTTTCTCATGAAAGAGAGAAAAGCAACTTGAGCAGTGTTTTTCAAGTTTTTCAAAGTCTAGATCCACTGATGTGATTTCTCCTGAGGGGAGACAGATTTCCAGAGATTTTTCTAAGGGTTGGAGACCATTAATGGTGACCCTGATCTTAGAATGGTCCACAACCGCATTGATGAAGGTGCCCATCTCTTCTCCTATTCTCTTTAGGGTCTGGAAAGACCAAAAGTGAAGGGGGATACCGTAAACTTTTATCCAAAAAGATATGGACGATGGAAAGTCAGCAGAGATAATAGGTTCCCACCGTTGGATCAAGAGCATCCATCTCTTGTAGTGGAATGGACCTTTCTCCAGCACAGCTAGAAGGTCTACTTCAGATTGGAACCTGATCTGAAACTTTGATGGCCCAAGTTCTCGTCCGGTTACTCGCCCTTCCATACCCCAAAGGTGAGTTAGGAAGGATATAACAGTTCGAGGATGTTGGAGAGCTTGGTTGGTAGTTCTGCCGATAATAGTAAGGTGGTTATCCTCTATAAGTTGAGCACTGTTACTATCTGGGATTCGAATGGGGGAGCGCCTTTTTGAGAGGGAAACTGAGGCATGCCATTTTCCTTTCTCACGACGAGATAATCTATGGTCCATGATGGAGGTAAACAAACAGCAGAACAAGCTAGCTAGAGAGCTCAGGTGGAGGAAGAAGGCAGATGGGGAAGCAGACAGGTAAGGAACAAAGGAAAATTCACGGCGGCGAGATGGTGGTTCCGTTTATAGACACAAAGGTTTCAAGCCACTAAATAATGTAGCATTTGTAATGGAACAAAATAATCATACATCTTAACATTTCTTATCTACAAATAATGCTTTTGAAACCAAATTCATGAATTGAACAATAACACTAACTCTCCAAACTCCAATGCTTCCATGGAGAAGGTATTGTGCCGCATATTTGGATATCAAGTGAAGAACATATGAGAGTTCACCAAGATCCAGATACCTGGAAGAAGATGAATCAACATGCCGTCCGAGTTTGCCACTGTTATTTAAGTCAACCACGAGCCTTCCCGTTTCCAAGAGTAAGCTCAAGATCCTCCATACCAACATCATGTATCTTCTCTCCTTCCCACGGCTTAACTAGACTATTCTCAAATTTAAACTCAGAGCTTTGACCAATCTCTTGGAACGCAGCAGGGGCATTTGGAGACATCTGCTGAGGCGCAGGAGGTTTCACAAGATTGAAGGTAGGTGAGGTTGGCAACATAGAGCCAGAGAATGTATGTTGTTGTTGTTGTTGTTGTGCAAAGCTTATCCAATGACCAGAATCAACAGTAGAAGAGTCAGACTCATCACACTCAGGTATTGTAGCCGGGGTATGAAACTGGCCATGTGTTGGACTAGCAGGTGCAGAAACTGCATAGAAAGGATAGTTAAAAGAGGCCATTGATTGCTTAGCAATAGATTCCCAGTTGGGTAATGGTTTAGGGTTCTTGGAAGTTGGTGATGAGAGCGGTGGAGTAACGGGACAACTGTTTGAGATTCTGAGGGAAGGAAGAGAGGAAGGAATGCCTCCATTTCTGAGGAAGGGGTTGGGTTCACAACGAGAAGGACTCGGGAAAGATGAGGAAGACTTGGTAAGAAGGGATGGGACTTTGAAAGAGGACTCTGGTTTTGGGATGTGTAAGGAGTGACTCGAGACGATGTACCAGCTATCTCATCAGGTAGAGGTCTGCATCCCTGTTGCTCAAATGAAACAAACCACACAATTTCAGAATCAATCAGCGGTAAGGAAACAATACAAAGACTTTGGATCAAGTATCATAGAAGCAGATTAAGACTCTAGCATAAGAAGCAGAACAAACCATTGATTAAGGATTGAATCATCAGAAAACTAAGACAAGAGAATGAATGAGCATAGTTCCCAATTTAGTTCATTAGACAAAAACTGATTAAAGCTGTCTTATAAACACACATCACACTGAGATTAGTAAGAAAAAAGCTAACTTTAACTTGAAGGAATTAGATCAGTTTATAGACATGCTCGTCAATCTACAGAACTCAAGCTTAGTGTTGTTTTCATTCTACAGGACTGAGAAAATCGGATCAGATTAAAACCCGATTTAAACGCTATTGAATCAGATACCAACATCTATACACAGACAAGCTCAGATCTGAAAAATAAGGAAAATTCACCTTGCGATAAGTGGTACCATCTTCTTCAACAACCCACCCAGCTTCAGCACAAAGAGCCTTGAGAACCTCATTGTTATCGAGCTCTAAGACCAGTGTATATCTTGGCAGCTACAGCTCTTCACCCTCTATCACAATTATTCTCTCCTGATTTCATTTTTGTTGAGCTTTCTATTTAGTTCTGCTCAACTCCCCTGGAGTTCCTTAGGTATCCAAAGCTTTTAGCCTTCACATTTCTCTCTTGATCTCTGCCATTACCACGGTCCAGCTCTTTAATCGGAATCTTCTACGATCATGACCTCTCCTCGGTCTTAAAGATCTCTGTCTTATGTTCACCATCTTCCTTCTTGTATTATTCCTTTCCTTCCTGCTTACGCAATTAACTTTATCTTCTTGGTTCAGAGCATCTTTCAGAAAACTCTTAGCATTATGTATTAAGCGGAGGTTGTAAGTACACAATAATTTTTCAATCTTTCATAGTCCAAATTTACCACTACTTCTTCTCCACTGGCGAATTCAACTGTGGTTTCTTTGATGATAAGTTTTAGGTCATTAAGAGTTACTCTTACCCTTATCACTGCGGGTGTTATCTCTCTGCCATCCAAGCGACCCAGTTCGCCTCCAATCCTGTTGATCATCTCCTTACGGAGTCCATTCTTCGGTGTGGATATACAAAGTAATATCATTTACTCCGGTTATGATGTGGTGGCTCTAGGCAGGTGGCTCGGCGGGGGCTTGCTCCGGTTATCCTCCGTCGCTGACTTTCCATCGGTGGGTCTGGTCTTCTCGGCAGTGATGTGTTCCAATAAAGCTGCGTTTTGAGGCGTTTGTTTGTTGAGTGTTGGTTTAGATTGGCTCCGGTTTAGGCCGGGTTGATGGTGGAACAGATCTGGGTTAGAGATGTAGAGGCGCCGGTTTGTTGTTGCGGTTAATTTGTAGCTGTGGGGACTGGTTCTTGAGAGTTCGATCTTTTGGGAATGGTAGTTGGAGGTGACATTTTGATGGCCCGCTGATATACCATGGATTTTACCGGTTTTAACCATGGTATATGCCTTATTTATCGAGTCTTATGTTATGTTTTGGAGTCTTTTTAGTATGTTTACAGGTTTAGACACATTTGGAGCAGAAGTGGAGATTTTGGAGCTGTTTGGTGTATTTTGGAGATTTGGTCCGAGAGACAGAGTTCACTGTCCAGTTTTGGAGATTGCGTCGATCGTTGCACACCTGCATCGATCGTTGCATATGCGAATGGGCCAGACTCGCCGATTTAATGAAGAATGCTGATTTTGCAGAAAAGCCCAGATATTTACACAGAAGCCCAAAACGTGTTTTAGCTATTATATAAGGGTTTTTAAGCCATTGTTTAGGCTACGCTTTACTTTTAAGTCTTATTTTATTTCAGAGAGCCTTAGGGGCTGATCTTGCTCTCGAAAGAGAGAGGATTTTGAACCCCTGTTGATTATTCTGTTTTATGATATTTGGTTTTCTACTTAAGATGTTTTCTGTTTCGATGAACATGTCTGAGTAGTTTACCTGTTAGGTTGAAGGATTCTCATTAGGGATTTCAGAGAATTATAGTTTAAATCAATCTGTAGAGATTTATATCTGCTAGTTCTTTATCTAAGTTGTTCTTAATGCTAAATCTGAAGTAGCTAATCAGAGTTATGATGTTAGGTTGATTAATTCAGCGGAAGTTGATTAATTTAACTAGAAAGAACTTAGATAAGCAATTAAACTATTCGCAAACGAAAGTTTGGTTTAGGATAATTGTGAACATATCAAACTTGGAATTAATGCTAGTTTAATCTGTTAGTTCTCGCAAACGAAAGTTTGGTTTGCTGCACTTAGACTTAGAGAATTATCGCAAAGGAATTTGGTTAATTCTATATCAGTGTTTGAGTTCTAGAATAGTTATTGATTGGATCTAGATAGATTGATTGCTTGCGTTCCTGATTTCCTGAGAACTCCTGAAACCTAACGCTTCGCTTCCCTGCTCACAAACTCGCTGCTATTTACTTTTCTGCTTTGCTTTTAGTTTAATCACCTTTGCTTTCTCCTAGTTTAATCTTAATAGTTCTAAATCTATCGTTGACCAGAGTCCATGTGGATTCGATACCCTAAGTACTACAACTACATCACTGTGCACTTGCAGTTAGAATAGGGATAAAACTTAGAACCTATCAAGTTTTTGGCGCCGTTGCCGGGGACTCTTTTGAGTTCTTGATAGATTTGAACTTAGGGTTTAGACTAGGATTTTCGTTTTTTAATTTTTGCTACTAATTTTTTTTCTTTTTCTGTTCTTGCGTTTCAGGTACGCCTGTAATCGCCCTGCAACGATCGACACGGTCCTGTGTGTCGATCGTCACATCATCGCGCTTGCATCGATCGACGCTTCTCCTGCATCGATCGACACATATCGTAAGGAAGATGTATGATTTCTTCAATCCAGGGATTGACAACTCGCAGATAACTTGGTTAAAGAGCAAAGTAGAGTCTCTGCATAGTCTTGTACTTGAAAAGTATGGGCAAGAAGCTATCAACTACGTTGGAGGGAATGAATTCTACAGTCAGGAATCTGCTTTTCAGGGACCTTTCCAGCAACAGGGCAATGCCTTCTCAAGGAGTTGTAGCGTTTCTTCTTACCAAGTACCGCCTGCACCTACAGCTCATGAGAGCAGAATGGAAATCATGATAGAGCAGTACCTTGAGAGACAACAACAGATTGATAGGTCCTTCAACTCAAAGATGGATGCTTTGTATGAAGATTTGAATGAGAAGCCTGAATCTTTGAGCACACATATGGAGGAGCTGGATGCAGCGATAGAGAGGCAAAATGAAGCTAAGAGAGCTTAACGGAAGCTGCACATCAATGCTGTGAACATAAGGGATGAGATTGAGTTGCTAGGTGAAGAAGAGAGCATCATCTCGGATTTTCTGGATGAATATTGTCTGCCTGATACATGCATCGATCGACACCCCCTTAGTGACGATCGACACGCCATTCTGACGGCAATTTCGAGTTCTTTCGAGAAACAGAATCGCCTTGCATCGATCGACACACATTATGCAACAATCGA
This sequence comes from Orychophragmus violaceus, assembly GCA_030180135.1. Taxonomy (NCBI): domain Eukaryota; kingdom Viridiplantae; phylum Streptophyta; class Magnoliopsida; order Brassicales; family Brassicaceae; genus Orychophragmus; species Orychophragmus violaceus. The sequence continues at coordinate 104,155,694 of CM058232.1, read as the reverse complement.
CACAGAACGCACACATGTCCAGAAACCTGCAACAGTACCAGAACAAGCTTACAAGCCCCCGGTGCCATATCCTAAGGTTCCTAAACCTTCCAGACAAGAGCTAGAAGTGGCTAACTGCATGAAAGTGATGGATAAGAAGGTGAATAGAACACCACCAGTTGAAACTTCGCGAGTTCATGCAAAGGAGATGATCTCCACTGATGGTCATCTGAAAGAAGAAGTTCAGATTGGTGGAACTACAGTATCTGATAGTGGAAAGAAGAAAATGGCAGTTCCTCTTGAACCTGCTCTAACATCTTCAGTACTTGCAACTGCTCATAAGCAGAAAGCCCCAAACATCAGATCTGCATCAAAGGTAAGGAACAAATCATCTAAGCTTAAACCTTCTGATCATATTGTTTTGAATGCAGGAAAACGCAGTAGACCGCCCAAGCTTCGCTCCCGCCTTGATTCTGATTTCTCTTTCCTTGGGAAGCCTCATGATCATAATGCATATACACCTCCTTGGATGAAGAGATACTCACAGAGACATTCAAAGTCTCTGTTGAAACCTCCATGAATCAAATATCTTCCAATAGTCAAGCTAATGACTTTAAAACAAGCGCTGAGTGGGAGGCAACCCACTGTTAGGTTTGATTTTGTTTTCATTTTTCGTTTTGGTTTTGCTATTTTGATTTTTCTGTTTAAGTGTGTTCAGAACTGAGGGAAACAGGAATAATCGCATTGCATCGATCGACACACATTGTGCATCGGTCGATGCAGTCGCGATTTACGGTTTAACGAATTGATTGCGGTTCAGACATCGGTTATCTACATAACCGCGAGCGATAATCGCCTTGCATCGATCGACACCCTTGTGGCATCGATCGACGCAGGGCGACGACAGGTAAGTATTCTGCAACTTTTCGGTTTGCTCTTCAATTTGATTATTCTTTCACCGAGCTCATGCTTCGATTACACTGGGGACAGTGTAGTTTAAGTGTGGGGGAGGAAGCTACTGACGCACGCTTTTGTTTTCTTAGTTTTTCAAAATTTGTTTTATTGAGTCAAAATTTGTATGAAACTATGATTTTTCGAGGAAACTTTTCGCTTGAACAGGAGCTAAGTGACCATTGGACAGACTTGCAGAGCCTCTATGACTGTTAGAAAACCCAGACACAGATCAGCCTACTGAGGACACCCACATCACTTCAGGTATCAGAGGATCCTTTACTGACTTCAACCTTAATACTGACTTAGATTTCTCACCTAAGGGCTTGGTATACTTTGTGTCGGATTCCCTTGTTAGTTCTGACACAGCCTGTCAACCTATCCTATTTAGTTCCCTTCTCCCCTTCTATAAAGTAAAAAAAATAATAATAATAAACTGAGGATGAGTTAGTAACTCCGAAGTGGTCATGGGAAGGGTAGCAAACACTATTTTCTCTCATGTGATCCATGGAATGTGTCCAAAGTACACCCCATAACGGGAAGAACACTGATAAAAAAAAAAAAATGATACCCAGTGGGGAAAAATCAGTTGTTAAAGAAGGGAAAGAGAAGAAAGGGACCAGAGAAAGATAGTATGGTGGTCTAGAGCTGATTAGGTAAGAATCCATGTGCCTTTGATCGATACTCCTTAGGTGAGACCGCACTTAAATACTTGCAGAAGTCAGTAGGGTGAATTTGAATGCTTGAATGTGATTGTGGAGTTTACTTAGGACAGTTGCTAAGTGTGGGGGAAGTATATTGTGGTCTTGAGTTCTGTAGGGAAGTTTTCAGTGGCTTACTAAGTGAATGTGATTGTGAAAATTCCTAGGACGAAATGAGTTTCTGTGTTTTCAAACCTCTTCGCTTATACTTTGCTTCTTTACTTGCTTGAGGACAAGCAAAAGCTAAGTGTGGGAGAGTTGATATACCATGGATTTTACCGGTTTTAACCATGGTATATGCCTTATTTATCGAGTCTTATGTTATGTTTTGGAGTCTTTTTAGTATGTTTACAGGTTTAAACACATTTGGAGCAGAAGTGGAGATTTTGGAGCTGTTTGGTGTATTTTGGAGATTTGGTCCGAGAGACAGAGTTCACTGTCCAGTTTTGGAGATTGCGTCGATCGTTGCACACCTGCATCGATCGTTGCATATGCGAATGGGCCAGACTCGCCGATTTAATGAAGAATGCTGATTTTGCAGAAAAGCCCAGATATTTACACAGAAGCCCAAAACGTGTTTTAGCTATTATATAAGGGTTTTTAAGCCATTGTTTAGGCTACGCTTTACTTTTAAGTCTTATTTTATTTCAGAGAGCCTTAGGGGCTGATCTTGCTCTCGAAAGAGAGAGGATTTCGAACCCCTGTTGATTATTCTGTTTTATGATATTTGGTTTTCTACTTAAGATGATTTCTGTTTCGATGAACATGTCTGAGTAGTTTACCTGTTAGGTTGAAGGATTCTCATTAGGGATTTCAGAGAATTATAGTTTAAATCAATCTGTAGAGATTTATATCTGCTAGTTCTTTATCTAAGTTGTTCTTAATGCTAAATCTGAAGTAGCTAATCAGAGTTATGATGTTAGGTTGATTAATTCAGCGGAAGTTGATTAATTTAACTAGAAAGAACTTAGATAAGCAATTAAACTATTCGCAAACGAAAGTTTGGTTTAGGATAATTGTGAACATATCAAACTTGGAATTAATGCTAGTTTAATCTGTTAGTTCTCGCAAACGAAAGTTTGGTTTGCTGCACTTAGACTTAAAGAATTATCGCAAAGGAATTTGGTTAATTCTATATCAGTGTTTGAGTTCTAGAATAGTTATTGATTGGATCTAGATAGATTGATTGCTTGCGTTCCTGATTTCCTGAGAACTCCTGAAACCTAACGCTTCGCTTTCCTGCTCACAAACTCGCTGCTATTTACTTTTCTGCTTTGCTTTTAGTTTAATCACCTTTGCTTTCTCCTAGTTTAATCTTAATAGTTCTAAATCTATCGTTGACCAGAGTCCCTGTGGATTCGATACCCTAAGTACTACAACTACATCACTGTGCACTTGCAGTTAGAATAGGGATAAAACTTAGAACCTATCACCCGCTTGAGCTTCCTTGTCGCCAGCTGCAAATTAGTCCGTAACAGAATCCGGAAATCCCGTTAGTTCGCGGAGAAGCTGTAGGTATCTCATTTCCGAGGGTTTGAGGGCTGGCCTAAGGATGAGTCTCGTGGCAACTATGATGTGAACTTTAATTCTTCGGAATTCTGGCAAGAGCGGGATGGTCTGCGTTTAGACGTGTGATTGCTGCGCTTTAGTCTAGGTCTTGTTTCGGTTTTTTGGTTTATCTTCTAAGCCTCTCTCTTAGCTTTCGTCTCAGCCATAGTTTTTATTGTGGTCTAGTTAGTTTAGTTTTTTTTCGGTCCTCTGTCTTCTTTGTAATCTCTGTATTGCTGTCGCATATTTGAAAACGGTAATAAATTTTAACATTTTTATCAAAAAAAAAAAGTAATATCATTTAACTGAAGGAATATATCATATCTTATAAATATAGTCGTCAAAAATTGTTGGCATAAGCTCTGGGTTGGTAACTAGATTGAATTTGTGAGTTGAATATACAAATAGTAAAACTAAATCTTTTAGGACTCCAGAACGACTTCTAATTTGTATTCAAATACACACAATTGTATTATGGCATTCAACACTTTCTTCTAATGATATTGTATCATCAATTGATCAAGCAAAAGCCATTGTTAAGTATGTATCATAAGGCTTTAGACTTTGACACAATACTCTCAAGTTAGATTAATTGTATTTAGATTTTTCATTAGAATTTTTAATTGATTTTTTTTATGGGTTTGAATGGTAGTAGCACTCAAGACATATTAGTCGCGGTGAAAACCGTTTTTTTACCATTCACACTATTTTGTTTAGAGCAGTGCATATAAAAAGAAATAAAAAGTTTGTTGCTTACTAAATACATACCATTTTTATAAAAATAAATAAATTTGGTTAGCAGTAAACTATTATCCGCTTCAAAAGTAGAATAATTTGGTATGCACCTAAATTAGTCCAGTCTAAACGCTATTACCGAGAATTTAACAAAAACTAGATTTTGATCCGCGCTAAAGAAGTGAGGATTTATGTTTTTTTAAAATGTTTTTATCTTAAATTTATATTTTATTAATTAAGTTTGTTAATTAATCATTCTAATCTATATCAAGTGAAAATATGATGATATTGTGCCAAATATGAGAAGAAATTTAATAAATTTTGTTTTTGTTTGATATTATTAACTCAAGTTTAGTAGTTGTATTTATTGCCATTTTTAGTAAATGTTTAGTTTATCTTATTGCTTGCTGTAAAAGTACATGTATAATTTATTTGACATTTTATTTAAGTTATTTCTAAATTCTTTCAACCCGTGATTTCACTAATAAAAATTGTTAAACTAATAATCTTTGTATAAAATGCAATCTTCGTAATATATAAATTGTTAGATTTAATATGCTAGGTTTTTTATTTAATTATATATATAATTGTTTGTTTTAAATAATATATTTTTAACGTATGATTATGAATTTATATATAATTTTAATATTTTATCAATTTAAGAATATCAATTGAAATTTATTAATACATATTTTAACCCATATTCTAGTAGGTAATGTTTATTTTTAATAGTATAGATAATTGAAATTGGTTAATGTATGTTCAGACCCGTTTTATAATGGTCTAAAAATAAAATTTATATTTATTTTATAGATAAAAGTTTATTTTTAATAGTATAGAAATTGAAATTGGTTAATGTATGTTGAGATCCGTTTTATAATGGTCTAAAAATAAAATTTATATTTATTTTATATGATAATCCTTTCACTAAACATTTTTTGGATTAATTTAAATTTATTTTAATATTTTTATAATTAAAATTGGTTAATTCATCTTTTTAGCATTTCTTATAATAAACATAAATTTTTAAATATTTTTATAATCAAAATGAATTAATTTATATTTGAAATCATTTTGTAGTTAGTCTTAAGTATTTTGAAAATTTGATAAAATAATCATTTAAAAGCCATCATCGTAAAACATCAAACGTAATCAAACTCATCATATATTTAAATAATACAATTATTGAATATTTTTAATATTTTATTAAATTAATATTATATCAATTAAAATTAGTTAATAAATCATTCTAACATTTTTCCGAACAGTCAAAATTTGTTTTTAATAATATAAATAATTAAAATCGGTTAATCTATTTTTAATATGTTTAATGTTTTATAACGATCTAAATATAAATACTTTTATGTTGGTTTAATACATTAAAATGTAACTAAAATTCTTTTTAGTAAGTTTTAATAATAAATCTTAATTTAGTAATTATTTTTTTAAATTAAGAAGTTAAAAATATTTTGTAAGATTTTATAAATTAGTTAATATTTATATTAAAATATAATTAAAATTATTTTATAAGAAATTTAAAAATAAGTTAGCTTTATTTCCAATGTAATTACCACAAGTTTTATATAAGTTCATATGAGACGAATTCTCAATTCACATTTAGGACCATGAAGCTTCTTGTGTTTTTCGCACTTTTGTTAAGTGTAATTATCATTGTAGTTGTTCAACTTAGTAACATTCAACAACCTCTTCATATGTATGTTTATATTCATCCTAACCGAACGGGAAATAGTACTTGTAAGTCATTTCGTTCCATTAAACTTTTCCGGTGTATCATGTTTTGATGTAACATTTTGATTATGGTCGTTGGTGATAAAACTAGCTTGGGACTATGATTTTGTGAATTAAAAGAAAAAAAAACTGATTAAATTTTCCTTATATTTTGCTTTTTTTTTATTATCAATTTATGATATTTCAATATTATAGATTTATAGTTTTTGAATGACGAAATCTTAGTTTACGAAATCTATATATAAACATTTCAACATTTGTGATTAACCTTCATTAAAGTGTAAAAGTGGTACAGAGGAAGCTTAAATAGTAAAGTCTAAACCAAAGCTAAATACAGTAGCTAAACCAGCATTAAACCAAGTATATAACCAACTATATACTCTAATAATAACCAAGACAATAGATTAGATAAAGAGTTACCTTTGGTCTTTCCCACATTTAAGCACATTTAAGAAGTCATACTCTACTACCACCTTTCCTCCTCTTGACCAACAAGAACTAGCCTCAATACACTACAACAAATAAGTTCTACGGCATCACTTATAATATGTCAAAAAATAATTGATGATAGTTAGAATCATTTATTGAAAATTGACATTAAATATGTGATTTTAAATTATTTATAATATCTGATAGTATATTAAGATGATTAACATCATTTAAAATAAAACTGATACAAATTAGTATTAACTTACATCATTTTTTAAAAAACTAACATGAATATCTGAATTTATATCAGTTGTCCAAATGAGACATTTGCTCAACTTTATTAATATCACTTAACTAAAAGATATTAAATTAGTATCAATAATAAATGACACAACATATATGGTTTAACATCAATTATAATAATTGATATTTGTTTAACATCAGTTCATTCAAAATGATACAAATCTATAGTATACTAGGGATTATTCCGCGCTATGTGCGGATTGTAGATTCCAATTTTATATAAAAAATGTTTTTAATTTTTTATTCCTGAATTATATATATATATATATATATATATATATATATATATTACAATTTAGCACATATAATAGTGCATTTTGATAATTTTATAATAATATTTACTATATTTAATTTAGCATGAATAAATAACAAATTAGACTATTTTTTTAGCTTTTTAAAAATTAGAGGGTAGTAAATAATGATAAATAATTTGTTTTCAAACCAAAATGCATCAAGAAATTATTATTTTGTTTTTAATGAAGAGCTCATCAAATTATTATTTTGTTTTTAATGAAGAGCTCATCTACAAATGATTAGAGTAATATATGTATATTTTCATTTTTATTTGCTTAGATTAATTATTTAAATATTAAAATAGGGTTGAAAAAATTTCTACATTTATCCCTAGATGGTGGCATATATTTTTCCACTTTATGGGTTTATTCTTTCTTAATAAATACTGCATTTGGATCCCATTGTGATTCTAATATTTGAACATAGTAGATAATTTTAATTTAGTTCTAAAGTAAATAATTGTAGGAATGTTCTCATATTCCAAATTATTATTAATCATATAAAATCATCTTACATATAAATCTAGATTTTATATAAATTTCTAATGTAAAGATATGAGGCAATGTACACATAACAACCGAGAAATCTATTATATAGTTTTGAATAATTCTGATTTTTAAATTAGAAACCTTCATTTTCTTTTATTTATGTTTTACCGAGTGCACTGATTGTAACATTTTATAATGAAAACCAAACAAACACAAACCAAGTAGAATCTCCAAATACACACAAACCGGTTAATACTTCTTATCATATTCTTCTTACAAAAATATTTTTCTGTCTACTTACATTGTATACATCAGATTTAACTCATTTATCTTACTTATGTGGATTTTAAAGACGTTCCTTTGTCTTTTCATGCTTGTAATCAAACACATAAATTTATATAGTTTCCAGAACCATTTTGTGATGTTCGTGTGTAATTTCTCTGATGTCAAATCAGGCCTCTCAAAGACAAAAGATCTGGTTTGCCTCCCACCATCTGGACTAGTCTCTGGAAACCTATTCCCTTGGATATGCTGGTACATCTGGATGGCCCGCAACCTTCGCCTGTTCGAGAACAGATTTACCAAACCTCTTGATACAATCACAAAAGCTGTTACTGCTGCATGCGAATGGCAACAAGCTCAAACAACTATTCAGAACAAACCATCGACCCTTTCTGTACTGTGCGATGAAGGCCAGGATTCAAACTGCCTTATCCTGTATACTGATGCAGCCTGGAAACCAGGTACGACTCTCGCTGGACTGGGTTGGATCTTCATGGACCAGAATAACAATGAAATTACCCAAGGAAGCAAACCTGAAACACATGTGTTATCCCCCCTTATGGCTGAGACGTTAGCAATCAGAGCTGCGCTACTCATGGCCTTGGAGATGGGATACACGAAAGTGTACTTGAAATCAGACGCTCAGGAACTAATCCGAGCTATCAACAAAGGAGAACAGATCAAGGAAGTTTATGGCCTCCTTCATGATATCAGATCTCTAAAAACTCATTTTGAGTTCCTATCTTTCAATTTTATTAAACGCTCAGCTAATTGTAATGCTGATTCAATTGCAAAACTCTGCTTAAGCTCTTTCCAGTGCCCTGGTTTGGGTTGTAATTGATTTTCCAAATATGAATGAATCTTTTGTTGTTCAAAAAAAAAAAAAATCTTACCCATACAAAAGGTCAAGTTCTAATAATTTTAACTATCTTACAACTTTTTACAATTAGTTGGATAATTAAAGTTTCAACCAGACTCTACTACACATATAAAAAGGTTTTCTTCCAAACCTGTAATTAATTTACTAATTCTAAAAGTGGGCTAATCAATAAGTCCATAATGTAATAAAAATATGGTATCGAACATGATTTGACCACCATACAGGGTCACCAATTCGTATTTGAATGTTAGATCAGTATTGTTCTTTTCAAGAAAATTTTAGACATATGCAACCATTTGTTTCTTTGGATATAAAGTAACAACAAAAAGACCCAATTGATTTAAGATAAAATCACATCAATTGATCTTCCCTTGCCAATTTGAACTCCAAGTAGTGATCCAATTTTCCCATCGAAAACCAATTTCTGGTTTTCTAAACTGGTTTTCAAATCAACCACCATCTTCTTACCCTTACATACAAATCTCATGCTTCTTCTACACTTCATGGTTCGACAATATTCTTTCTGTTGATTATATTTACATCTGATATCTTTTGCTCTTTTGCTATCACATGCACATTCGCCTTTACCGGTTTAGAGCTTTGATCCTCTTTGCAAAACCGGTTTCTTTCTCCTGCATCAAAAATCCTATATTGCAATCTTGCATAAAATGCAGTAAACTTAAGTCTAATACAATTCAAGAATACACTATAAGAGATGAGGATATTGGTAGCATAGTTTTCTGCTAGTATAAGTTTTTAGTAGTGTTTCCATAAAGGCTATAATAACTTTCCTATAAGTGTGCTACTAGATTTTGACCCGCACTTAGAAAGTGCGGGTTTAATTTTCTTTACAAATTTTATTTTTTATTCATTTTGTTAATAGTAGTTTAGATTTTTAATTATGTAATCTAATTTTGATTATAATTGTTTAACCAACATTATAAACAGCGAGTTAGCAATTTAGTTTTAAAAAAAAATTGTGTTATTTTGGAGGAGATATATCGTAAGGATTAAGAGATTAAAATAACGATTTCACGTTATATGTTTTAATATGTGTTGTATCGTAAGATCATGGTTTGGAAAACAAAAAAATATATATATATATATATGAAAAAACTATTGTAAAAGTTATGTGGTATAGGTTTAATTGTTATTATATTTATCTAAAATATTATTTTATAAAACACATGTTGTAGTCGTATATATAATTTGCAAATTTGATGGAACAACCCGTTAAAAAACTTCATTCAAATATAAAGCATAATTTGACGCTTCAAATATTTGAATAATATAAATATGAAATCATTTTAATATTTTTATTAAGTTTAAAATATATCAACTGAAATTATTTACTATATGTATACATATATATGTATATATATTTTAAACTCATGCGAAATTTTTTTTAGAAAATTTATAATCGAAATTGGCTAATTAATTTTTCAACACGTTTAATTATTTAAATATTTTTCAGTTTGATGGAACAACCTGCTAAAAAGTACAATCGTAAAAACATCAATCGTAATATGTATATATATGTATATATATTTGAAACAAAATAAAAATATTAAAATATATTATAAATTATTTTGAATTAAATCATAAATTAGAAAATATTAATTTATATATATAATAGTTGATGTATAAATTATTAATTATATTTATCAATTAATTTGTTTTGATTGTAATTAATTAGGAAAGTGAGACCCATTATATTTTGGTTGTTTGGCTACATGTTTAATAATTGTCTTGTTTGGAAACATGGATTGTAGAGATAATGTTATATTCCCTAATTATCCTTAATGAAATTTAATTAAATCATTAATATGCAATGGCATAAGTTGTAATAAACACATGAACTAAAGGTTAGTTTTCTTTTGACTCTAATTTTTTAATAGTATTGATTATTGGTGGATCTATTATAATGTGAGAATTACCTGCTATTTTTTATTTTTTCAGTCCTTTTGGTTCCTGATGTTTTTTAATTTTATTATAATAATTTATTTGTGTTATATAATATTTTCTTATGACAATAATTTAATATTTGATATATTGTTTTGAATTATATAAAAGATATTATGCTATTCATAAATAAGTTTTATATTCTATAAATTATCCAAAATATATATATAACTTCTTTTATTCCATAAATATCCAAAAATACATAAACTATACTATTACATTAAGCAAAACAATACTCAAGGGGGTAGGTTTCAGAGACATCAAAATTTCAATCAATATCTTCTAACCAAGAAGGCATGGCGAGTCCTCCAAAATCCAGCCTGCTTACTTGCACAAGTTTTGAAGAGTAGGTACTTCCCCTTTGATGATTTCTTGACTGCTTCCTGAAGTAATTGTCCATATTTCGCTTGGAAAACTGTCCTTCATGGAAGGAATCTTTTGACTAAAGAACTGCGGAGAATGGTGGGAAATGGTGATAACAAAAGTTTTTTGATTGACCTTGGCTTAGGGATGGTGAGATGCGAGTTCCATGGATTAAGAACATGTACTTTGACGTGAACTGACAGGTGAATGGTCTCATTGATGTGGAACAAAGGAGATGGAATGAAGAAGTCTTATGTGATCTGTTTGTACCGCGGGTTGTGGAGAAGATTCCAAGTCTCAAACCGATTGTTGATTGTGAGGATTATTGGGCTTGGAACCACAACAAAAATGGTGTGTACTCAGTCAAGTCAGATTATTGGTTGGCTTGTCAATTGAACTTAAGTGATGTGGTCCATGAAGCAAACCCAAGGTGGCTTCATGATCTCTTTGATAATGAAAGATTTTTGTCCTCTGCTTAATTCCTTGTATGTTTGTATAGCTGGTTTAGTGTTCGGTAAAGGCTTCTATGTTGAAGGAGTTTTTTGGTCTGATCTATTGGAAATGTGCATGTTTGATGGCTATTATTTTATAATCTACCAGATGGGGAAAAAAACTCTTACCTAAGATCATTCCAAGTACTATACCATCAGATTAAAAATCAAGCGCTAAACAATAAGCCACGTATCTGCTACTTATCTACAACTTGCTTCATTTTCTTTTGCTGCAACATTTGTCATTAAATGTTAAAAATAATAATGAGATTACATAATCTTAGCTCGTCTTATAAGCGAGATTACATAATCTACAATCATGCTTGATATATTTCCTTTGTGATCCCACACAACATATAATGGTGAAATGCTGTAACCATGAATACCGTAATGTAAACCAATATCACTTTAGAAGCTAGGTGGGGGTAGCTGACTTACTAAGAGTGCAACTTTACTTTTGAGCTCTCTCGGATCTTCAGCTCCCTGACCAGTAGTAGCTTATGTTGCCTTGAAACACAGTTTGACATAAGTATACAAAGTTGTATAAGCATGAACTACATACTTAGATTTTTGACTCATATGAGATGATATTGGCTTACCAAATAGAGCAACCACTTGCATTTTCACATTATACAAAAAAAAAGAGATTCAGGAAATACACCAAAATTCAGATAAAGATACACTAACCAAACATGCACCTCTTTTTCAAGTGTTTTTCCACCCTTACCTGAGCTATGTGTTTGGTTGATATGAGTTCAGTCTTGACAAATGTTGCATGCCATCCATGCTTAAAAGTGAATATCTCTATCAAACCATCATCAGAATGTGCCTCCATAAATCCTCTCTTGGGTTAAAAGAAAAGCAGGAAACCAGTATGTTGATATTAGAGATTTGAGTTACTATTTATGATATATAATGAAAATTGAAGAAACAATACATTCTCTAGATAGTCCGGTTTTAAATTACCACACAGACTTCCGCTTACAAAGCTTTGAAGATTCAATGCCAATACTGATCTCGCACTACAAGAGAGACCAACAATCGAGATCATTAAGATCATAGATTGTAATAAGTAGAGGTATATATGTTGAAAGCTATACTTAATTTTCCGGGACTGCGATCTCTTCCCATTGAGAGAAATTTAGCTTGCTTGATGTGGATTTTCGATATGTCCTAAGTCCCCTGCAGATTCAAAGAGCACAAGCAACAATTTAAGTAACATAACAAGTTTAACTACACAATCAGAAGCGGAAACAAACGAACCATAAATGTGGATCACTGACACAAGACGTGAAAACCAATCCTGAGTGAAACTAAAGCCTGCAAAATAAGCTGCGAAAGCAAAATGTTGCGTGGTTAGATATTAACAGAGACATAAATAAAAGAGGTTTGAGTTTTGGCTGAAGATAAATTTTTTTAAAAAAAAAACCTGTTTAAAATAGGGTCTTGAGTAAGATATGGTTTAGTGTTGCGAAGATAATGTAATCCATATGCAACTTGAGCATCCATACCTAAACAAAACATGGCAAGATGCAAGAATCTGGTTGAAGACATATTTTGGTGAAAATTTGTTACAAAATCGAGAAGCTTTCATTCATCAAATCGAGAACCTTGTATTTGAGTTCTTTTAGGGAATCAACTGCTTCGCACGGGCAAATGAAGAATATCATCGGATCTGGCTGGATCATCCCATAAGTCATAGTAACGCAATGTTTCCTCTTGCCTTATCCATTGCTCTTCTTCCCGCTCAAGAGTTTCCGATGCTAACATCTCGGCATTAAGAACAACATCTTTGATCTTCTCCTTTAGTGAAAACAGTCACAAGGCATATATTTAACGCAATAATTTACACAATACCAACAAAACCCAAAGCAAAATTCACAGAGCTCCCAACTTTATCTGAAGGAAGTGTAAAGTCCTACAACCCAGTTCGAAATTTTCTACTTTTCTTAACCTAAAATCGAAAAGTTTATCCCAAGTCGGTTAGAAAAAGAAGGAGCATAAACTTTTTATATATATTAGACTATCATGTCTTCTATCTATGTAGGATAATCAGTTACATTACTGACAACTAATATAAATATTTTTTATTTTTAAAAAATGTTTAAGTTGCTAAAAATAAATATTTTAGTAGATATTTATTCTATAAAAAATATAAGGTTAATCTAGATAAAAAAAAGAGAAAAGTCATAAAATAGCACAAAAAACATACCTTATCATAAATATAGCACCAAGGAAAATAATTCACATTTTTAGCATTATTTTAATTACAAAGACTTTTATAACATTATATAATTTAGGGTTTAGGGTTAATTATTTAGGGTTTAGGGTTTATTATTTTGGGTTTAGGGTTTAGTATTTAAGATTTAGGGTTTATTATTCAAGGTTAGGGTTTAGTATTTAGGGTTTAGGGTTTAGTATTTAAGATTTAGGGTTAGGGCTAATTTAGTGACAAAACATGTTTTTATGCTATTTTTATGATTTTTCTTCCTTGATGCTATATTTTTGACAAGTCATGTTTTTTGTGCTATTAATGCGATTTGCCCTAAAAAAAATCAAGTGTAGGAAAAGCAAAAAATCAGATTAATCTAATATATTGATTTTATAAATGACATTAAATTTGGTATCACTTATTTATAATTGACATAACTATTATATCAATTAACATAAATGATATAAATATTTAAAATCAATTGTTAGAACTGAAACTAATGTTTATATCATTTATATTGATTGATGCGAATTTTAATCATTTAAACGAAATGATGAGAATAGTTGCATCAATCAGTTTTAAATGATACAAGTATTAGAGTCACCACTTCCAGAGTCATCTATGTCACTTAAACGAAATGATGAGAATAGTTGCATCAATCAGTTTTAAATGATACAAGTATTAGAGTCACCACTTCCAGAGTCATTTATATTAATGATGCAAATTCATTTGCATCAATCAAAAAGTGATGTTAATAAATAAAATAAATGATGTAACACGTTCTATTTGTTGTAGTGATAATCTGTCCAGTGAACTCTATGTCTTGGCTTTTTCCTTTTATAACTTGGCAAACCAATATCAAAACCTGTCCATTGTTTGTCAAAGTCTCCATATCCATTGAGGATAAGCGTTACTTGAGACTGTATTGATAAGCAAAACTGTGCATGTTTCAACGCAAACCAGAGAAGTGTAAACGGCAATGCCGCATGTATAAGTATTAAATGAATCTTCCCCGGGTCTGTAATAGAACTTGATGAAGCCATTCTTTCACAGAAAACACACTAGCTGTGTCGTTGTAGAGAGACTGTTGGAAAGCGCTGAGGCAACAACTCATGAGAGATAGTGTGCTTGTGAAGAAGGAAATCAACTCCATATACCGAATGTTTCATATCTCTCTGTCTAGGAACATAACTTGGTGATGCATATCTTGCATGAAAAACTAGCCAACATGAGAAAGAAGACGTCTCCTCTTTCAACTGTGACCAAAACTGAACAAACCAATTCACCAATTGATCCACTAGGATAATCAACAACTCAGGTGGCTGACTATCAGATGGCTGTAACAAAGTTATGTGCTGTAACAAGAAAGAAACAGAGGACCATACACCATGTAGAACATGAGCAGAAAACAACTGCAGGATTGTTTGAAAACTAAGGTCCTCGGGTGGAATCTTCTGCGTTTGGATAACATATGATACTCTGAACAGCTTCAATAGGCAGTGAATAAACCAGAAATGTTGCAGCAACAACTTCTTAAGCCAGAACAGAGCGTGATTCTCAACCATGACGGCAGTATCCAATAGACTTAATCTCACATCAACAGAGACCAATGAAGAAATTATCAGCTACACTGCATACTGTAGGACAAATAGGCACACATATCACACCAGCTTCATCATGTCCATGATTCTGATTAGTATGCAAAAGCTCCCCCTCACTATATGTATATCGACGTTCTAAACTAGGCCAGAACGCAGCTATACCATCATCATCACAAATGCTTCTAGAATCTACAGAGTTCATTCCAGAATCCAGGTCTATAGTGAGCAAGGAGTGTAGATATCCACATACCATATCACTGAATTTGCAACATGAACAGTAGGCGAAACAACTCTCCGGTGGTCGTGACAGTGAGCCAAATTGCAACTGACGTAAAGCATCGTCCATATCCATTTTAAGAACTGAACAAGGCTGATGAAGAGCAACAAAATCCATGGTTTTTGCTGAAAAGAAGTAACCTCCAGAATCAGGCGCCTCCTCAACTGATAATGTTTTTAACTCGGAATGAACAAGGTTTTGATAGATTCGGTTCTTGATGGTTGATGCTGAAAAGAAGTAACCTCCAGAATCAGGCGCCTCCTCAACTGATAATGTTATCAATTTCTTCTGATGATACAAAACAGTTGTCAAAGCTGAATCAGTTGTCTTGTTGTTCTTGAGTCGGCTGTTTGTATAGAATAAACTCCTTGTGTTGCCAATGTCCCTGCTTCAGTAGCAGTTTCTTCTCTCTTGAGACAGGCATATCCAGTTTCTCTCTCAATAGGCCTAAAGCTACGGCGCTGTTTCATAGATTCTGTTTAGTGTATTTATTTTGGATCTTTGTGGCTAGTACAGGCTGGAAACAAGAACAAATAACAACATAAAACAGGTTTGATTGATTGTTTACAAACAAAATACATACACAGTTATTGTAGTCTGGAGCACAATGTAGTTCAAACAGATAGATAGATAAATAAAAAGAGAGGTTTCAGATCCTCATGTCCTCTTCAAACTCCTCGAGCCTTTTTTCTCTATCATCCGCAGACCGATGTAGATCGATGACTTTCTGAAACATTAGAAGAAGAACATTGGTCAAAACAGAGCTCAAATATAGTCTCTTTGTCATCATCAAGTCACACATGATTGTCAGATATATCCCTCTTTACCTGCTCAATTTTCAGATCTTGCTCTGTGACAGACTCCGTTGACAGATCACCTGAAGAACAAAAACAATCATGTCTCCGATTGATTGTCGAATTAAAGGGAAAAAAAAATAAAAATAAAACAAAACATACCGAGCACGTATCCTACAAGACCGCATATCGTAGCTTCAGCCGACAAACCGACTGCCATTTTCTCCACTGCTAGTGTCCGAACGACACCTACAATTTGATTGAATGAAAATCAGTTATGATCGACCACTTTCTGCAATGTATTATTATGATATAATTGACAGGATCGGGGACCTCTCTGACTCGCCGATGTAAATTCGCGGTACTCTGATGTCCACCTGCGTAGACACTGCACAATTTTTTCCCCTGAGCTCTTATTCATACAAAAAACATACCCACAAAATGTTCGATGCGATGGTTTACCTGAGCAACGGTGCTTCGCATTCGCATCATCTTCCTCCTCGTCGAATTTTTTTTGGGAAACTAGGTTTGATTTGATCGCAAACTCACCTAAAAAGTCTTGTGGATCGAATTGGGCCTCTTGGGCCGGTTATTATTAATGTGGGTCTGCTTTAACGGATTATTATTATTCCAGATCCGGTGGTATCTGTTCCGGATCCGCTCTGAAAAACCGGATATCTGAATTCAGATAGTAAAATCATGGATCCGACATGTTCGGATCCGGATCCAAATAATAATAAAAAATTTAGAACCAGATATATGAGATCCGTTATATATTATATTTATATATATTCTTATATTTATCTTTTCAATTCCGTAATCTGAAAATGTGTCATTATTGTCGCGAACAATCCATCCCATACCAAAAACCGTGTTACTTTAAACATATTATCAGCTTATTCTGAATTTGTTCCAAACTTGTTTCGAATTAGTTCTGAACCTGCTCAAACATGTTCGAACATGTATCCGAACTTGTTCAAACCTGTATCCGGACTTGATCCGATTAACGTCCGAATAAAAATGGATATTAGCAGGTAAAATACCTTAAGATCCGACCCAATCAGAATACGACAATACGCAATCCAAATCTGACTTGAAACTAATAGGTTCTTAAATGGGTCTTTTATATAATTAAGCCAATAATTTTAATAAAATATAAAATTATCAAAACAAAAATTTAGCTTATTAGTTTTCAATTTATTTTGAAAATTATTTGAGTATTTGTTAAAAGAGGTTATAAATATATAAACGTTTATACTAATATATATATATATTTTAGGAATATCATCAAATTCGGTTAGACCACATTGATTTGAAACCTAAAAGTTTTTGGTTCGGTTGTTAGTCCGGTTTTAAAAACATTCCTCTTGTTTGTTATTGGGCCGGGTTATGTTGGGTTACTCCATTTTAGTTCAAAGTGGTTAATATTTTGTTGGGCTCTGGGGCCTTGTGGAATACTATTAAAAATGTTGGATGTAAAACAAACAAATTCCTTGTCGAAAAAAAATCATATCAAAGAGAGAGAGAGAGAGAGAAAAAAAAGAAGAAGAAGAAGCTAGAGTCTAATTCATCGAGGACGAAGATGAAGCAAGCAATTATGGGAAAGGTAAGTAAAGCAAAATTGATTTTGTGGGAATTTGATTATTTATCTCTAATTTTGGTATTTGATTTCCGAAAAGCTGCCGTCAAGCATCAAATTGAGACAGCAGAGGACTAAGCTTCTTTGGGGAGCATTTGTCGGTGCATTTTGTATCCGTGCGTATTCAAGTATGTGCCTTTTGAATTTCGTTTCTGGTGACAAACCCAATTATCGTGACCGACTAATTTCATGCTCTTTTCAGATTACCGAGAGAAAAAAGAGCTCTGGGACAAAATTGAAAGGATGCACGAGGACTACCGTAAACGGGTCTCGGACATGTTTGAAAAGGTTGTCAGTCTGTCTATTAGCTTCTTTCATAATTGGTTGAAATGAAATTTAGAAGTTAAATAGTTTCTTTTATTTTTCTTTGTTTCAGGAGTTTCAGAAGTTTGAGGAGAAAGATTGAAACAACAAGAGGGAGACCACAAATTACCTTCTTATGAATAAGAATCCCTGTTCTCTTTGTGTTGCTTTTTCAAGCTTATGTAATCAGTCTACTCTGTGTTTTGTTATATTTTCATTTGGATAATAACAATTTGGAATTCTTGTATTTTCATTTGGATTAAAATAAGTTTGGGTAAAAGACCAAATGTGCAAGTGTTATGTCAGAGTAGAGGCGAAGTTTCTGCAGAATTTTAGTTGTTATTTGATGCTCTTTCACTAGAAATTCAGTATTATAAAAATTTGTTTCAATAATAATGATATGGCAAATGAAGTGGAAACTAAGAGGCAAGCGTTTGATTCATCTGAAGAAGCTGAATCTCGAGCCATTGGAAATGGCAACAATTTGTTACAGATTTCTCAACAACAGCCGCTTGCTCCTGTTGTTAATTGGGAGAGATATCTTCTGGTGGAGAATGACGACTCAACAAGCCATATCGTTACTCCGCTTTTAAAGAATTGCAGCAGCTTATTGAATTGAGCCATCCTTTTCTATCAGCAATCATATTGTCGCTTATGAATAATTGTTGTTATGTACTTGAAGCCTGGAGAGTCCTAGAAGACGAGAACAGTTGCATTGATCTTGTCTTAACGGAGGTTGTTATGTCTGAGAACTCTGGAACCTGTCTGTTGTGCAAGATTATGAGCCATAAGACACTTGAGAACATCCCTGTCATAACTACTTACTTAAATCTCCGTTATATTGGCCTCAGCTAGTTTCAGCTTTTGATTCTCATTTTTTGTTTTAACAACTTACTTCCGTAGTGGTGTCATCTCCTGATTCTATGGTTCTGGTCTTCAAGTGCTCTTGGATACAATGTATTTGATGGTTCCTTTGCTGGATTATTGGATTGGTGGAAGTGGAAAGTTTCTTTAGGCTTGAACAATATGGAGATGACTTGGCTCCTACAAGGAGCTGCATTGAAATGGTTTGAGAGGCACAAAAGGAGCTGCCCGTTTTGGTCTCTGTAAGTGTTGTTCTCCACCACAGGTCCTTAATTAATTCATATGGCTTAAGAAGTGAGATTGGATCTACTGGTTTGTTGGAGAACAATGTCGTTGGTAAATCTGCTGGGGATTACCATTTGAAAGATCCCACTTGCTCTGATAAGATGAGTTTAATTCCACCTGATCAAACTGGCAAAGACAGTGAGTTGCTAGAACCTGCTGTTGGGGAATGAGCTTGAGAGTCGTCTGTTAGCTCGTTTTGCTCCGGCCAAAAGATCTTCTCGACAGGCAGTGAAGCTGAAGGCGAAACTGATTTATCAGATTGATGAAGAGCAAAAAACGATTCCAGCAGAAGATTTGATTCAGGATATTAAAGTGTTTAGTGCCACAGTGGCTATGGGGATGAGTTGTATAACTGAATAGGAAACAATTGGGAAGCAAGTAATGGCAACAGAGTTGTTTCATGAATGATGACTCAACACGCCATATTGTTACTCCGCTTTTAATGAATTGCAGCAGCTATGAAGGTATTTACTTATTGAATTGAGCCATCCTTTTCTATCAGCAATCATATTGTTGCTTATGAATAATTGTTGTTATGTCGAGAGAGTTGTTGTTGATTTGACTCCAATAACATAATATTCTGAATAATAACATAATATTCTTAGCTAACACAATCTTTCTTCATGATTTGACTACATTATTACAACTAGATACTAAACAAACATTAAAAAAAAAAAGTCACTTCTACTTCTTCTTCTTGTTGATTTCCTCTATCATCCTCTTCTCCATTTCTTCCATTTTCTTCTCCATTGCTTTCATTGCATCTTCAATTTCTTCTTTCCTTTCTTTCCTCAGTTTCTTTGTCATCTCTTTCAATTGCAATTCTGCACTTTTAAGTGTTGAAGCAAATCTATCATCCATGACAAGAGCATCATCTTTCTTCTTGATTTCACTCCATTTATTCTTCACAAATAATTCAACCATAAACACAACAACACCAAACAACACTGCACCTACAATCTTGCTAAGACCCTTAGAGGCTGTGGCTGAATTGTAATCTTTCTCCTTCTCCTTTTCCCCTGTTGCCACCAAGATAATACATCTCTTGATGTTGTGGAAAAACAACATCAACTTGATGCATTTTAGAGCAAAACTCTTCCTCTTAGCACAACAACCGTTCAACCTCTTGTAGAGGCGGTGGGACACTACCCATGGAAGCAGCTCAGTCCAATTTTTAGTCTCTTCCTCAAAAGTTTGTTCTCTCCCTTTATCTAAGGGAGGGATTCTCTCTTCCATAAAGAGTCTGATCCTAGCATTCCTTTCTAAATACTTATAAGCCATTAGACTACCAACCTCAGAATATGACACATTACCAAGTTTCAAGTGTTTTCCCAAAGCAGATAACATTGATACTGATTCAGTCTCTCTCAAATTCGAAACCCTAGTATCAGTACCAAATCCAAACCCAATTCCAAACCTAAAACCAGATTCAGTACCTGTGCCACCAAGAAATCTAACTCTAGCAGAATCAGCTGCTGAATTCCTTCTACAAATCCTCCTCGCAAGCATCATTTTGATGTTTCCTCTTCCTCTTTCGCTGAAGTTACTGAAGAACTGACGATATCGCTGCTTTAGTCTCGCTCTCCACAAAAGAAAAGAACCGACTGGTTCAATAAACTTGGTTTAGGCGCTGGTTTAGTATGGATGATTGATTTGATAATCTTTTAGTATCGCTGGTTTAGTCTCGGTTATCTCTTTTGAATTTTCATTATTGAGACCACGTGAGACAACACGTGCTTGACACGATGAGGTCGCCAAATCATCGCCGGAATTCCAAAACGCAGCATCACCGGAAATCCTGTTCCAGCGAATCACCCTGCAACTCGCCATAAATGAAGACCAAAAGCTCAAGAAGAACCCAATACCTTGATTAAAACTCCACAGAGGAAGCTTTGTCTTGGACCTAAAAGATCCGCCATCGCTGACAGAGAGACAGAGGACTAGAAGAATTGCATACTGGAAGAGGAAGATCGACGATTGAATTTAGAAGATCTAAATTCAAAATTTATTATCCAACTTGATTCCGCGATCAACGAACCAAATCGGAAGACACAAAACAAAAAGCTAACAAGCAATAGAAATATATTCTAAACAAAAGGAAAGAAATCCGATCAAGAAGGTTCGGATATAGATCTGACTTGAATTTGAGAGAAACATCTGTTTGGTGTAAAACTTTCCCACTTTTAAATATAAAATTGCATCTAAAATTTATATATATATATATATATATATATATTTTTTTTTTTTAAGAAAATCAATTTTTTCTAATATTTTTTTTAGATATCTTATATAATTTACCATATAAAATTTATTTTATCTATAACAAATATTTCTTTTGTCCTTCTAACTAAATTTGGTTCAACTATTACAAAAACTTTGGACAAATGTTGCTGATGATTCATGCTATTTCCAAGTCTAAACATAACTAATGTCTTCTAGTTTATAATTGTAATTAGGTATGGATAAAATACCCGGAGCAGAACCCTAAGTTCTTCCTTTACATCATGCTTCTTATTCATCGTACAATGCTGCATCAAAAAAAAAAAAAAGTTTTTAGTGAAAACAAAGATATTCTCACCCAAATTAACTTTGGAATAATCAAGAACACATCTGATCAATGAGCCTTTGCAAAACCAACTAACTAGAGAAAGGAAAAGGACCGGTTAGCTTAGGACCCGTAACTCCAACAAAAATATTTCTTTTTAAAAAAACATTTTCTAACAATTACCAACATAGTTATAAACAAACGCAAGTCATAAGCTAAAACATGCAGGACATACCACGTCTTATAGCCGCATTTACATGCAACAAAGAAAGTTTCAAAGACTAAGATGTCACTGCATCCCTTATGGTAACGGAATCTCCCTTCCTTACCCATGCAGTACCATCGCTCTTCATCCAAAAATGTGACTAAAAGTTAGTGCTCTAAATAATATATGAGAGATCAGTTTCCAAACTAAAAATTAGGACTCTAAATAATATAGAATAAAACATTAAATCATTTTAAAAAATACTCAAGTTTGCAACAAAAAATACAAATAGCCTGAAAACTAACAAAAAATTCTATCAATTCTGGAAAATAGATCTTGCATTTTTCTTACAAAACCTTAAATTTATTCTTCTAAAATTTAAAGATATAAGAACACAATCTTTTTAAAAACAAATCTTAAGTTTGGTGGCAACTAAAAACTGTACAAACATAAACTGAAATAAAGATTTAAAATTACAATATGAAATGTGAAGCCGATCCTAATAAGCCTCTATGATCTAAATAAAGTTAACGGCGGTGCTATAGAAGAAAATCATGAAACAAAGGTATTTCCTGACAAAGAGGCTAATCAAAAACAGTTTGAATGCTGGCAAAGTGTAAAAGAGTTTACAGTTTTAAGATAGTAAGTACTTCAGCGATTCAATGTAGATGAGCTCTTCAAAAGTTTAATTATGGGAGCATAATGTTCGTGAGAAGAATCCAATAACATCAAAGATGTCTCAGCAGAAGCCTAAGTTCTTCCTTTACATCATGCTTATTCATCGTACAATGTTGTATCAAAGAAAAAGTTTTAGTGAAAACGAAAGAAATTCTCACCCAAATTAACTTTGGAATAATCAAGAACACATATGACCAATGAGCCTTAGCAAAATCAACTAACTAGAGAAAGGAAGAGGATCAGTTAGTTTAGGACCCGTAACTCCAATAAAATATTTCCTTTTTTTAATATTTTCTCCCGTCTCGTACGTGTAGCAACATTTAAGTACTAAAAATACCATTAACTAAAGGAATGATATAATCCCTAGAGAATCTTTGAAGAACTTCAGTAGAATTAAACATAAAATAACTAATTCTTTTTCTTTTTTTTTTGCTGGGAAGCAAGGCAGAAACAATTACCGACATAGTTATAAACAAACACAAGTTCTAAGCTAAAACAAACATGACACACCACGTTTTATAGCCGCATCTACATGTAACAAAGAAAGCTTCAAAGACTAAGATGTCTTTGCATCCATTATGGTAACGGAATCTCCCTTCCTTACCCACGCGGTACCATCGCTCCTCATCCAAAAATGAGACAATGGTGTCTTTGCACTTTGCTTGGTCTTGAGATATATGAGGTCAGATTCGAAACTAAAAATTAAGGTTCTAAATAATAGAATAAAACATTAAATTATTTTTAAAAATACTCGTGTTTGCAACACAAATTACAAATAGCCCGAAAACTAACAAAAAATCTATTAATTCTGGAAAATAGATCTTGTTGCATTTTTCTTACAAAATCTTAAATTTATTCTTCTAAAATTGAAAAATATAAGAACACAATCTTTTTAAAAATAAATCTTAAGTTTGGTGGCAACTAAAAACTGTACAGACATAAACTAAAATAAACTAACAAAGAGTTATTCCAGAAGAAAATCATGAAACAAAGGTATTCCCTGACAAAGAGGCAATCAAAAATAGTTTGTATATATAGTTACACTAACAAAGAGTTATCTTAGGAGAATGAATTCTGGAGTGAATATGCCAATGGAAACATTCTTAATAAACAATGAAGATTTCAAAATTTTCACCCTATTTTCGTCGCTTTTCATACCCACGATTCACGAAATTCTCAAAATAAAGTTAACGGCGATGCTCTAGAAGAAAATCATGAAACAAAGGTATTCCCTGATAAAGAGGCCAATCAAAAACAGTTTGAATGTTGGCAAAGTGTAAAAGAGTTTACAGTTTTAAGATAGTAAGAACCTCAATGATTCAATGTAGATAAGCTCTTCAAAAGTTTAATTATGGGAGCATAATGTTCCTAAGAAGAATCCAATAACATCAAAGATGTTTCAGCAGAAGCCTAAGTTCTTCCTTTACATCATGCTTATTCATCGTAAGTTGTGTTTATATAATACAACTCAACGTAATAAATAAATGTCCAATTTCCTTAATTATTAATTTCTCTATGTATTCCTTTTTTCTTTCAAAAAAAATCTCCATGTATTCTTTTATGGAGACTAGAGGCTTTACCCCCCGCGCACGCGCGGGAGTGGTGTGGATGTTATTGTTTTTTAAGTTCAGAAAAGAATAATGGGAGTATTCGCAGAAACTGCTTTACATGCTTGCAAGGCATGTTAGTACCAATATTTGTTTCCATATCCTATCTGTCTTTTGTTTCGTTGAAGCAATAGGTTCTCATTAGTGTGTGTGAACGTAGATTGCTGGGGCTTTGTGGTACTTGCTTACCTTAGAACGCAATAACGATTGCTGGAGTAAGGCTTGCAACAATAATGACAATTGTACTACAATCTTCTTGTATTGTAGATTGAAATACGAAAATATGTCATTAAGCTCTATAAAGATTGAAGGCCAATCGTATATATTACACAATCTCATTCAGACGGTAACCAAAACTCAGTATTCCAGGACAATAGACAACACTCAATTTATCCTTTGATAGGTGTTGAACCGATGCTTATGAGACTCTTCTTGTTCGGGAGACAACTCATGCTTCTGCTTCTTTTCTACTTTACGATTCAACTCCGAATCATATTTTTCTTTCTTATTGCCTATGTATCTATCATGAAACTCTTCTGGATCATCAGATGCATCATATACATGATTCGCTTTGCCCTAAACACTCTTGTGATGTCTCTCTGAATGACGATCATCATATCTCGCTATCTTATCGGATTTATGACACTTTTCGGACTAACCATTGACATATATGTGTCTTCTGTCATCATATCTCTGCTTCTTGTCAACTCCGTGATGCTTCACCGACTCTAAATATTCATGCTTCTGATTTTTTTTTGAATCATGACTGTTATTAAGCACTTGCTTTCTTTCCCTGTGTTGGCCTTTGTAATCATCTTTTGATCTTTTTCTTTATACTCTTGTGATTTATATAATAATCAGAAGGTATATCCCTGCAGACAAATGAGGATCAGATTAGTTATAATTTTTCCAATCGTGGGAAGATGATGGAATTCATAGATGAGGCAGCGAGTTATCCCATTAAAGGAAACTTTTCTGTGTAGTTGTTTGAAAAATGATAAAGGAAAGCATGAGCATTAGCCATCTATTATGCCAACTCCATTCTCACAGTTTCAGACGAATGAAATATTTATATTTCTCGAATATGTGCTCGGAAAGTTAGTTGACCAAAGTTTGATGATAAATGTATGGGCTATGGTCTGTTTAAAATGGGTTGACTTACATATCAATTAGGAGGCGTAGAACGACATGTTGGCAAGATGTAGGATCTTTGAGGTTGGCACCTTGCACAAATCTGATTTGCCCCACGACATCTGGCGAATTAGTTTCTGTTAGGCGCACGTTGTGAATAAGACTCAAGCGGTGGATATTTGAAGTATTTAGTATTTAAACATGGTCCAAATACCTGTAAGCTCCATATTAGTGTTAGCTTGAGGCTGTAATTGGGCGTGAATGCGGAGCATGAATTCATTCATTGTGAAGATTTACATAAGTTATCTAACGTCTCCGTCGGTCTAGCTTCCTTTCGTTTTTTCCGGTGGCGACTCTTCCGGTGAAGGCTGCTGTATAACCATTACTTTGCAATCAAAATTTCTAGCTTCATGCCTTCATAAATCCGATTCACAGCCCATCTACACATCCATTAAACAGTAGCGACCAATTAATATTTGTGGGAGTCTAAATCTTCTATCAGTGATCGCAACTTTCTAATAAGTTACTTACAATACTACCCTGTGAAGAAATTTGTTCTTGTGGAGACCCAAGCGAAGCTTCGAAGCATGAATCTCTTTCACGACTTCACCAAACCCTCTTCCATCTTCGTCTCCTTCTCTCACAAATATCTATGTATTTGTATGTAACTACAATAAGGAAGAAATAAACTATATCAATTCACAATATGAGTTCAAGCAAAAAAAAAACATTACAATAGTAAAAAAAACATAGCAGATTTGAAGCTGCACATCCAACAGTAACGGAGAGGATAGTCACGACTCACGACCTATGATTTAGTAATGACATAAGCTACCAACATGACAGAGAGGTAATTGAAATCAATAAGTGTAACGCCCCTTTCCCATTTTCCGCTGACCGTCGAGCTGACCGGTCAACAATCAAACAAGAACATGACCGATCGAACCCGAGCAAGTCGAACGGGAAAAGTTCGCCGCAGGACGAAGCCAAAGATAGTTCGGTTTGAGACAAAGGCTCGCACCAATCTATCCTCGACTCCGCTATCCTCATATCCATAGCACAAGCGGTACCACTTGCACTACTTCGATGAGTTGTGTCGGTTCGGACTAAAACCTCATATCAGGAAAACAATTTCATTTCTAAGTAATCAACGTTGAGTACAACGTTTAATAGAATTTCACAAACAATCGTCAAGTCGAATATACAAAGAAATCAACACATGAAATAATAATAACGCCGAACCGAGAAAACACCCAAAAACCCGTGAATCAAATCCCGTCACAAGCAACCCGAAACCACACCGAGGACCTCCCGCGTCCGTCGCTACCTAAACCTGAAAAACACAAAAAGAGTATAATGAGCGATCTAAGATCACCCAGTGAATCGGCTCCCCACTAACGGCTTCTAATCTATCTAGAGTCTACAGATTCCCGCCCCAAAACCCAAAATAACAATCAACAGAAATAAATAGTCGATCACGCACAACCACGTCGTGATAAACCCACAACACACAATCAATGCCAAAGATAAGGAGAATTAAGGGAAATCGAAGGCACTGCGGCACATGTCCTCGATTGGACTCGATCTATCTATCGCACACCAAGAGAAATAACAAAACAACACTGGGCCCTACGATCTCAGTAACTTCCACGGGTCTACATCGTTACCTACATGGTAACTAACCCACGACTCCTAACCGTGTACACAAGGTCCCCACGGCTAGGACACCGTTCTCTGTCCATCGATACGCGGTGACTCCTGTTACCCCAGGTAAC
Organism: Orychophragmus violaceus; assembly: GCA_030180135.1. NCBI lineage: Eukaryota > Viridiplantae > Streptophyta > Magnoliopsida > Brassicales > Brassicaceae > Orychophragmus > Orychophragmus violaceus. The sequence goes on along the minus strand of CM058232.1, from coordinate 104,128,623 downwards.
CTGAGTTTCCATGCGATCCGGCCCTAGGACATGACCCCGTATTCTCCGATTCGCACACCTACCGGCGTCACCCAGTAGGTTAACACCATAACCGGAGTTGCCATGATCCGATTAGGCAAAACCCGAGGATCCAATCGGGTCGGAAGTACCGGAACGTAAACAAAACCTAGGCTTGCGGAATCTAACGCACCCTAGAGTCCTAGTGAAGAAATGTAACCACACAGACTCGCTGGGACTCTAGCACAGATCACGCAATTAACAACAATAATAATAATTTCCCAACCCATTCCGCAAGCCACTACACTATCACCGCTCTGACTAGGTAAGATACCTAGCCAGCACCACTAACTTACCCGGTCCCGTGACCGGAGTAAGTGTCCGCAATAACTGCTCGGCCCAACACCGAGCATTCTAACAAGCCTGCACACAAAGCTCACAACAACAGTAATACAATCACGCAATCACAATCAATCACACAATCACAATCAATCACACAATCACACACAAGCAGGCTTATTAGGGTTTCTAAGTCTTTTAATCCATTACCATCCGCTACCTTGGGTTAGCGGATTGCTAACCCGTAGACGGCTTACCAACTCACCACATTCCTTATTTAACCCATTCTAGATATTTTTTATTAACTTCTCGATCCGTCGGTTTATAGTTAGTAAACTTACTAACTCCCCGACATCTCATTATTAATTAACTTTATTCATTCATTACCCAAACCCGCTATTAAACCTAAACCCCAAACCCGTTACAATATTCTATACGCCCGTTCAGGTTCAACCATATTTTAATGTCGTCTTAATTCCCATATATAAATTCATTAATTATCGTTCTTATACACTATATATATGCATATACAGTCCTAATCAAACGGGTCTATATGAATGCATCACACAATTGTCGCTAACAACCTAACGGTACACAATTGATTAACCTTTAATTCCTTAAACCCTAATATGCTTATTCGATCCTAACCGGTTTATCAATAAACATCCATTTAATTATTATTTACTAATCAAGTTATTAACGGGTATGCAATCCTAGTACTACGGTTTCTCGATTTCCGGTCTATATGAATCTACAGGTCTGTGAGCAGACTCACAGTGAGATAGGTGCGGTAATGGCGGCTCTGACACGTCATGAATCCCGAGACCCCCGAACTGGAACCTGAACCTCCCGAATGTACGAACTCGAACCCCGAATCTTCCCGAACGTCCTGACCATTGACCGAATGATTCTAATCAAGCTTCCGGACCATCTTCACTCTCCTTCACGCCTCCTTCTCTCTCTCTTCTTCATCTTCACGTCTCTCTCTACTTTCTCTCTCTTCCCGGTCTTCTTCTTCTTTTCTCTCTCTCTTTCTTCTCACGCTCTTCTTCTCTCTTCTTCTTCTCTCTTCTTCTCCTCTCTCCACTTCTTCTCCTCTCTCCTCTTCTTCACGCTCTTCTTCTCCTCTCTCTACTTCTTCTTCTTCTCACGCTTCCTCTTCTCTCTCTCTCTCTCTCTCTCTCTCTCTCTCTCTCTCTCTCTCTCTCTCTCTCTCTCTCTCTCTCTCTCTCCTTCACGCTTCATCTTCTTCTCTCCTCCTCCTTCTTCTTCTCCTTCTTCTCTTCCTCCTCCTCCTCCTTCCTTCTTCCTCACGCTTCACCTCTTCTTCTTCCCTTTCTTCTTCTCTCCTCCCCCGGCTTCTTCCTTCTTCTTCTTCTTCTTCTTCTTCTTCTTCTTCTTCTTCTTCTTCTTCTTCTTCTTCTTCTTCTTCTTCTTCTTCTTCTTCTTCTTCTTCTTCTTCTCCTCCTCCTCCTCCTCCTCCTCCTCCTCCTCCTCCTCCTCCTCCTCCTCCTCCTCCTCCTCCTCCTCCTCCTCCTCCTCCTCCTCCTCCTCCTCCTCCTCCTCCTCCTCCTCCTCCTCCTCCTCCTCCTCCTCCTCCTCCTCCTCCTCCTTCTTCTTCTTCTCCTCCTCCTCCTCCTTCTCTTTGTGTTTTTGTTGTGATGAAAATGAAGGGGGATGGAGCCTCTTTTTATAGTAACCATTGGTGTCTTGATGTGTGACACATGTCCTATGCCCTGTCCTTCTCCTCCATAAGACACATGGATCCTTCCCCTTGTGACACACCACAAATCAATAAAAAAATAAGATTCAATGTATTTATCCATTCCACACATGTCCTCATTCTCCTCTTCCCATGAGCCACGACACCATATTCTAAATTCAATGAATCTTATTGCTGTCTATCTCTTAGCCACGTTCACCCTTCAACCAATCAGCAACTTCTTATTCTCGACCATCCCGATGCTTCCGTTTAGCCGATTTCGCGTTTAATATTTTAAAAACTCTTTAGACGATCCCATAAATCCTCAACCCTCCATAATCAGATTCTCCATGCTATTTGATGAATTAGCATTTTGAATCACTCCGTTTGGACACCCGTAGCTACGGTTATGAATTTTTGAAGCTTTCTTCGGTTTTGTCGGTTTCTATTCTCGACTCACCGAAAAACATGTTTCTGCTCCGATTTTCCCAACTCTGGTCTTGTGAACATTCTTTATATCGAAATATAAGAATATTAGGCCCGTCTCGGCTTCCGTCTCGACTTTGGTAAAATTACTATTTTACCTCCGACATTAGTAAAATGACAATTTTACCCCTGGTTGACTTCCTGCTGCCCGTTGACCGTATTTCGATACGGGTATCACATTCTTCCCCACTTACAGGAATTCGGTCCCCGAATTCTCCGTCACTAACAGACTTCAAATTGGTTTCGAACCCTGTAAGTCGCTTCATCACTTCATTCCGACGCTTCCATACTCGAACACTGATGTATACCACTGGCTTCCACACCACCCAAATCCGCTTCACTCTTAACTGACTTCATCGGTCTCGATCCTGACTTAACTCTGATTATCTTCTTTCCAAATCTCATTGCTAACTAATCATACTGATCACTTCACTCTGACGGTTTCTTGATACTGATGCATCTCCCACTGACAATATCTACCACTGATTCACGGCCCGGTCTACTTGTCTCACGACGTCTTGACACTTCATTACGCTTTCGGGTTCGGGTTCGGTCTCGGATTCACATCGCGTCGCCATTCCGTCCTACATTTAATACAACAACTCACTGAAACAATTAGCTTCATCCCGATCCATCCCGATGTCACTTTCCCATAGAAATATGGTTACTTAATCACGTACCCGACGGTTACTCGTGATTAAATAACAATACACTATAAGTCTGTTCCCTCGTGAACTGACGGTTGAATACAACCGTTCTCAGTCGGCTCAAAACTTGAAATAAAATTAAAACAAAATCAACACTTTACCTTCTTAACGAAACCGAGGAAAATCGATCATTCACTAATCAAACTTCCAAACAGCTAACAAACCAATGGTCTCTAAGACCCAAAACGATTCATCTATCAAAATCACACATTCCAATACTACGAAACTACTGCATAACCAATCAATCAAGCAATCAACAAGCATGAAAATGAAAACAAGCAATCACCACACAATCACGCAATCTAATGATCGTTCGGATGCGTCGTCGGTCTGGGTTCGGGTCATGATGAACGGTCGTCAGTTCTGCTTATCATTTGATTTCACACAGTAACCTATTTGCTCTCAGAACCATCCCAATCATGCAAATAGTTACTATGTTAATCAAAACGATCAACTGAACACTCTGCATCCACCACATACATAAAACGATATATCATACGTCATAAGGTTTTCAGTACATGGTTATGATCAGAGTCCACACATAAGACCGTCATCATATCCAAAAACCCATACGACGCCGCTGTACATCAGAAAAGTCAAAGACGACACGCAAAGTCGCCTATCCGCCGATCTATCTATAATACAAAAATGGAGTTAGTACCCCCAACTTACCTGGCCTAACTACTCCTATCCTGACCTAACGCCTCCAGCAAGACCGAAATTCCCAATACCACTGGCCAAACGGCTCGCTGAAGTATCCGCTGGCAGGTGCGCCGGGAGGGTGTGGCGAGTGTGTGTCTCGAGATGGTGCTCCGACATGCTGTGTCTCGGCTATCGGGCAAAGATGAGCAACGTGACCTGCGCGGCCACATAAATGACAAGAAGAAGTCGGCTCTGACGGGGGGGATCGATGGAACAATCGGGTGCGCGATGATTCCTCCTCCTTCTTCTTCTTCTTCTTCTTCTTCTCCTCCTCCTTCTCTTTGTGTTTTTGTTGTGATGAAAATGAAGGGGGATGGAGCCTCTTTTTATAGTAACCATTGGTGTCTTGATGTGTGACACATGTCCTATGCCCTGTCCTTCTCCTCCATAAGACACATGGATCCTTCCCCTTGTGACACACCACAAATCAATTAAAAAAATAAGATTCAATGTATTTGTCCATTCCACACATGTCCTTATTCTCCTCTTCCCATGAGCCACGACACCATATTCTAAATTCAGTGAATCTTATTGCTGTCTATCTCTTAGCCACGTTCACCCTTCAACCAATCAGCAACTTCTTATTCTCGACCATCATGATGCTTCCGTTTAGCCGATTTCGCGTTTAATATTTTAAAAACTCTCTAGATGATCCCATAAATCCTCAAACCTTCATAATCAGATTCTCCATGATATTTTATGAATTTAACATTTTGAATCACTCCGTTTGGACACCCGTAGCTCCGGTTATGAATTTTTGAAGTTTTCTTCGGTTTTGTCGGTTTCTATTCCCGACTCACCGAAAAAATGTTTCTGCTCCGATTTCCCCAACTCTGGTCTTGTGAACATTCTTTATATCGAAATATAAGAATATTAGGCCCGTCTCGGCTTCCGTCTCGACTTTGGTAAAATTACCATTTTACGCCTGATATTGGTAAAATGACAATTTTACCCCTGATTGACTTCCTGCTGCCCGTTGGCCGTATTTTGATACGGGGTATCACAATAAGACTCAAGAAAACTTACACTCAGGGCCGATACAGATCCAGCCTAGACAAGTCTCCTCGGATAACGCCTGAAGTAGACAGTGGCAGATTCTAAATTAACAAAACGCTGTCAAATTACATGTCAAGCTCCTCTAACGAATTGCACAAAAGAAGTAAAACATAAACTTTCTCAAAGAACAAAGGATCTCAATAGAAAGGGAGAGCATCTTTATCTTTGCTCAATCTCAAAAGTTCAGCTAGACTTTTCCAATCAGGAAAAAGGCAAATCTGATCAGAAGATAATCAAAATAAACTTTCATAGAAGAGCCTTTCGCCCTTAAACCCTCCAAATTTCGGAAATCAAATCAGAGAAGATGAACGAACACTTACGGTGGCAGAGAAACGTCTTGTAGCCAAGCTCCGACACAAAAGTCATGGAGAGTCGCTTCGTAAAACCCTATAAAAACTATCAATTGGAAACCCATATTAACAATCCCCAGAGAAAGGAATAATTTTCTAATAACAAATATCTTTATTTGTATCTGAAAAACCGATCTTATGGCTGCCCGGTTAATTTCAACATCCGAAACTTTCGATCTTCTCTGGCTGATACAGAGTCAACAGAGCGATCTACTCTCGGAAGAGGTTAAACAGTCGGCGAAAGAGAGAGATCACAAAGCCGATATAGTGTTTTTCAAGTGCAAAAAATGAATGCTTTCTTATTCTATTTGGCTTTTATGTGGAAATTGATTCGGAGTCTTTAACTATTGAGATCTTACCAATTGAGATTCTAGTTTCTCCTCACGCAGATTTAACGGAAAGAGTGAGCGAGATATGAGTAAAAAAAAAAACCCTTTTTCTCTCTAGTTGAAAACCCTAGCCGCCAGGAGTCTCTCCCGTGCTTCTCTTCCTCCGCCATGGATTCCGGTCAGTTGCCGGAGCCTGACCCTCCAGAACCACCCGACCCACTCTCCGTCTCTGTCAAAGTCTCCTTCTTTGACGGATCCTCCTCCCCCACCGAAGCTTTCATCCTCTTTAGACTCTCCATCTCCACCCATCCTCTCGCTCTGCTCTGCTCATCGGATCTAGACTGTCCTCCTTCATCCTCGGAGTTTTCCCCAGTTCATGTATCCTCTGGTGACATCTATTTCGCTTCTGTACGCCCGCCAATCGCCCCTAGCGACTCTCCAGATCCAGTCTCCTGGCTAGGCCGAAGTTTGCTCTCCGAAATCATCCACACATCCTCTCCGTTTACAGATCTGGCTGCTGTCATTTCAGCCCGTTTGGTAGCATTGTCGGATTTGCTGGTACTTGATTTTGTGTCTTTTTGTGGCTCATTTACTGCAGTATGCAGTCTCAGTTCCGGGTTTTCTCCGGCTCCTTCTATTGTTACCAAGTTTGATTCTGGACCTTTAAGCTACCTTCTTCAAGTCTCTGATTTGTGGGTTTTGGCCAGCTGATTTTGTTAAAAGAATTGGTATGCTCTCTGGTTGGTTTTGTGAATCTCTAGCCTCTCCCCATCACAGCCTCTCTCCCTCCCGGCCGTCGACTGCTAGCTGGGTTGCGTCACCTCGAACTGCTCCTTGGACAAGAGCTCATTTACAGGTTGTCGTCATTCAGTCTCTGCCGCCGATAGCCTTTGGGTTGCAAGTCGTCACCTCTCGCAGTCGCAGCCTCTCATCCTTCCCGCCGCTGGCTGCTAGGTTGGTTGCGGCACCTCGATCTGCTCCTTGGACAAGAGCGGATCCACGGGTCATCGACAACCAATCTTCTTGGCCGCAAGGAGTCTGCTCTAGGGAGTCTTTCACTCCTGCTTGGATATTCTCAGCCGTGTCTTCCGCCTCTCCTCTCATGTCTCTAAGAAGACTGTCCGGTCTCTCACCCGTTGGACTTACAACCATCAGTTCGCGAGGCATTTACCTAACATGGTTGGAGATATTTGGATTCATGTTCGGCTTGTGTTTAACTTGGTTTGTGGCTCATTTACCTCAGTATGAGGTCCCTTTACCTCTTCATGAGGAAGTTACTCAACCTCTTTTTGAGGCTCCTTTACCTCTTTATGAGGATGTTACCCAACCTCTGTATGAGGTCCCTTTGCCTCTTTATGAGGATGTTACTAAACCTCTGATTTCTGTGTTTGTGAATTCTTTTGTTCTACTGGTTTTATTATCAGATGAATCAGGTTTACGCTCCAGGAATCTAAGAGATGAACTCACCAACACCGATCTCGGATCAGTAGTATCAGAGTTGGTTTGGTGGGTGAGGTTTTCCTCACACTTCTCAGGCTCATCAAAACGATGCTTTGTCATCTCGGTAGCCATTCTTCCAGCTGCGTCTAAGGCACTAGTTGCTGCAGTGTATTCGGACAATGAAGCACCAAGTGTGTCTCACATTTCCGAAGACTTCATTCCATTGAGCACTTTCGATGTCATATTCTCAAGTTGTTTCAGTGTTATGTTTATCTCTATCTTCTATGTTTATGTATCCCGTTTTGCGCTTGTTGCAACGGTTGATCTAGCTTATTTAGCATTTGCTTGTAGTTTCTTGAACAATTACTCCATGGATGGAGAGTGAGGTTTATAAAAGTTTCGTTTTGACCAAAAAAAAAAAGAGTGAGCGAGATATATTTGTTGATTCGGCTTCCAGATTTCAGTGTAAGGTATTGAGCAGTGTAAGATATATTCTTTACATGTGATATCTAACATGGTCTTTATCCGCCATTCAATTTATGGTTTCCAATACGATAGGAATCACCAATAATTAAATCTCATAATACAGTTATCCGTATTCAATTTAGCAATCCTTCACGGCAAAAGATAATCATGTACAAATCAATAATCACACCACCAGCATATATAAACGTATATGAACACATGATCTAACCATGCATAGACAATACACAATCATTACTATAAGTATAAATATACGTGTATATATATAAGCATATCCTAAAATATACACTCGCTCACGTTAAACTACTATTAATATGATGTATGTATAATAAATACTATATACCCTATTATACTTGTAGTATACCGACGTACGTATGTAATATACATGGTTTAGCAAAGAGCTCACGTTACGAGCATAACCAAAACGTAAGGAGTGAATTTACACAACCGATCCTGACCTTGATTTAGATCGACAAGATGATGAAGCGGTGGCTCCCGTGATGTGGTGACTTGTGCGGGGGGTGTCAGTCTAATGGAAGACGAGATGTGATATTGATCCGAGACTCCTTGTATCTTCTCCTCACGCCCAACACAAGAAGAACATGCATGAGACGGTGGAGAAGAAGAGCAGCTTGAACGATGGTGCACAACGAATGGTGAATGGCCAAAGGTACTTGTCTCTTTCTCACGACGGCAAGTTAGGGTTTTTTTGGAGGAAGAAGGAAATAAAAACACACGCTTTTTGTATATATAGTTACACTAACCAGATGATTAATTAACGAGGAAAGATATTTTGGCTTTTAAAAAAAGAACTAAAAAGATTTGGGGTGTAGTATGTAGGATCACAAGGAACCGCGAGAGTTTCCCATGCATTCTCAAGGTCAACTTTCTTCCAACAAAACACAATCTCAATACAAAGTGTACGAAATGATTCCTAATCATTACAGAACCAACTAAGAGTTAGCTTAGGAGTTAGGAGAATGAATTCTGGAGTGAATATGCCAATGAAAACATTCTTAATAAACAATGAGAGGATTTCAAAAATTTCACCATATGAAAAACTCTTTAGAAAAAAAAAACCCTTTTCTTTATCTATGAAAGCTTTGTTTGATCTTTGGTTTTGAGAAGAATTGTGTTTTTGCTTCTACAATCTAGTCAACCAAAGTAAAAATAATGAAAAATGGATTGAAATTAAAGTGAAATTGAAAATTGGGACCAACTATTTTGGTTTGAAGACGGAAAAGACCACTTTATTATATAGTAATAAGCTTAACGAAGTGATCTGGACACGTGGATGGCTCAGTTTGAATGAGAAGATTAACAGGTTTGATTAAAAGCAAGCTAACAAACAAAATAAGATGAGCGATTCATTACAGAAATCCTGCCCAAGAAAATCCCAACTTTACACGAATTATAAAAAGAAACGAATTTTTGCGTTAACAAAAAAAAAATACAAATTTATTTTTGATTTTCAAATATATTAACAATATTTTTGTTGATTTTCTAATTCATAATAATTAGATGGCGTTAACTAGGCCTGGGCGTTCGGATTATCGGTTCGGTTTCGGTCGATTATTTTTGGTTTCGGTTTTTTCGGTTGTAGAGGTTTAGTATCCATTTGGTTATTTTCATATTTCGGTTCGGTTTCGGTTCGGTTATATTTCAGTTTCGGTTAGTTTGGTTATGAAATTTAAAAACCAAAGGTTGAACAAATTATTTTCGGCTATGGTTTGGTTCGGTTATATTCAATCGAATTTATCCAAAATAATCATATTTAACCGAACAAACCGAAATAACCAAAAAATGATCATCAAGTATTATTGTTTGTATGATAATTTGGAGGATTCTGTAAAAAACTATTTGACTCTAAACGTTTAAGTTATACAATATAATGTTTTGATTTACAATTTAACATTGTTTTATATTGGTATTGTTTAACGATTAACCTTTTATAAAGGTAAATTATGAGTATTATTAATAATTTCGGTTTTGTTCGGTCTTTTTCGGTTTTTGGTTCGGTTCGGTTAGTAACCGATAACCATGGTTTTCTAAAACAATATCCAATCGGTTATTTACTTATAATCGGATACCAACCAAACCCCTCTTTTTCGGTTCGGTTTCGGGTCGGTTGTTTCGGTTCGGATTATTTGTCCAGCCCTAGCGTTAACATTTAATGTTAAGTGAAAGGATGTTGTTTTACATGTTTTTAAAAAAAAAAAAAAAACATGACCATCTATGGACCCAAACTCATAGAAGTCAAAGTCAAATAACATGGTTTCTTATCATTGAACCAGTGACACTTCCGAAAAAATCTTTAACATATATATATATATATATATATTATTTTAGCAAAAATAATATATATATATATATATATATAAATTATATATTATTTTAGCAACAATTTGTGTGACAATATCGTTTGTGTATTTTATCTTAAATACATTAATCCTATGAAAATATATAGTGTGATTCCAAAATATTATTTGTATATTTTATTTTAAATACATCTAAAATTATTTTAGTTTGGCTTATGGCCTAAACAGTTTTAGTTCAACTAAATTGTGATTTTATTGGGCTCCTTTTCGACTAAATAGCAAATGATTTTTGTTTTTTGGTCAAATGAGATTTAGTTATATAATTTTGGTAGTGAATGGTAAAATAGTCACAAAATATAGTTACAAAAAGACTTATTGTAAGTAACAAAATATAGTTGCATTTTAGTCGGAGAATTTGCTACTAAAATGAGACTTCTTATTTGCATAATTTTGGTATGAGTCCCAAAATAACTTCAAACTAGTTTTCCATAATTTGGATTAAAAACAAATCCCTAAGCTAATATATTCTCATTTAAATTGCAAAGCTTTTGAATGAAATTGTTCAAAATGCAATAGTTGAACAACATGGGTTTTAACTATAATTAAACCAAAATGACAGAAAAAGAAGTTACAATATGTAATGTGAAACCGATCCTAATAAGCTTTTGTGATCTAAAGTTAACGGTAGTGCTCCAGAAGAAAATCATGAAACAAAGGTATTCCCTGACAAAGAGGCAATCAAAAATAGTTTGAATGCTGGCAAAGTGTAAAAGAGCTTACATTTTTAAGTTAATAAGTACCTCAGCGATTCAATGTAGATGAGCTCTTCAAAAGTTTAATTATGGGAACATAACGTATTGCAATGCTCAAAAACCGGACGCTTTTCAACACATTGGAGACCACCAATCGATCTAAATTTGTAGACTTTTGAAAACTTAGAGATGATTTCTGATAGATTCAAAGAGAGATTTGATGCTCCATTGATTGAAAAAGAAACTCCAAATCGATTTTATTTTCTGAGAAATTAGGGTTCTTAGTTTGAAGAAGAAACCCCCCCCCCCCAAATCGATTTAGCATTTGAATACAATATATAAAAAAAGTCAGCTCCAAATACAATTAAAATTGTCTGAAGCTTAGTGGCAATGATTCTCCTTAGCACTCCCTCTCCCGAGTTCGATTAATGGGAGGAACAAATTTTATCTCTACCTAATCGATTTGGGGGGTTTGTCTTCTTAAGAAAATATTAAAATTTCGACACTACCGCGGATCGAATAGGAGACATGGGAATGGATAAGGTTGTTCATTGCAACGGTGCTACTACTCTTCATCAAATATCCATTAAACACAATACCTATTTATTAACTCCCCTTACCCTAACTAAGATTTACAATCGTGTAAAATTATAATATTTTTTAGATATCTTATATAATTATAAAATTTATAATATAAATTTATTTTATCTACAGAAAATATTTTAAATACTTCGATTATTACAAATTTTTTTGTTCCTCTAACTAAATTTGGTTAAACTGTTACAATAACTTTGCTTAATTTTGGACAAATGTTAGTGAGGGAATTCAGCTAATTCATGCTATTTCGACTCTAAACATAACTAATATCTTTGAGTTTATATTGTAATTAGGTCTGGACCCGAACCGAAAGAGTAGAACTGAATCTGAACCCGAACCGATAACATACCCGAGTGGATCCTAAATTTCTATATTCGAAGAATCGGAACTGAACCCGAACCGAACCGAGAATCGAATGGGTATCCAAAATATCCGAATTATAATTATATACCCAAAATATTAATTATATTTAGATTTAATAATAATAATATCCAAAACTACAATTATAAATTCAAATATTTTTAAATTTAGTTGGTTATAATCAAGTTAGTGATTCGGGCCGAAACATATAAGAGTATGGCCAACTACCCCAGAAGCAACAAGGTTATTCCAAACATGAATGGAAAGGGGGGGTGGGGGTGGGGGGTGAGCTACTACCCCAAAGCGTCATGTACTGACAGCAAATTTAGTAGAAAACGGGTCTGATCTGTATTTATTATTACCTCATCGATGGGAGCCTCAAACTATAAAATATTTATGCACGCATAACCTTTAAATGCACTGGCAATAACATTTGCCAAAAAAAAGTATAAGAGCACAAAACAAAAGCTCATATATGAGTAAGATTACCTCAAATTCACCAAACGACTCCAATCTGTCCAGAATTTGGCCCATGGGAGCTGAGAATACCTATAACCCCCACAACAAACAATCTATGAGCGATAACACAACACAATCAAATATGATCACTATCAGAATGATTCATTAAGAGGGTACAGAAAAAAAAAAGAAACAGAAGGTCTGAATCTGTTTGTCAGTAGAAGGAACAAAAAAAGGGAAACATAACCTCGGAGCCGCATTTCACCTTCTTTTTCATGACGCATACACCAATCTTAATCTTTCCAACACTTGCTCCTTCTTCCACCTCCATTCTCCTCTCTCTCTCTCTCTCTCTCTCTCTCTCTCTCTCTCTCTCTCTCTCTCTCTCTCTCTCTCTCTCTCTCTCTCTCTCTCTCTCTCTCTCTCTCTCTCTCTCTCTCTCTCTCTCTCTCTCTCTCTCTCTCTCTCTCTCTAGCTACAGTTTCCTCGCTTTACACAACGATGTATCGTCTCCTCTCTTCTAACATTCACAGATTCACAAAATCAAAAAAAAAATCACCAACAGCGACTAAATCTCGTCAGTTTTAAAACGAAGATATGATCAGCTCAGAAAAGAAGACAAAATTGGAACTAGGGTAAAACGAAACAAATCCTTGAAGAAAATCTCGCAGAGAAGAAGACGAGGATAGACTTACCAGTGAAACAGTGATGATCACAAGGCAGAGAGCAATAGCGATAATGCTTGTGAAGAAAAATAAAAACGGAAAGATTTGGGAATATAAAATAAAAATCTAACAGAGAGGTCATTACCTCCTTTAGCTTTTCAGATCCCATATCTATCAATTCCTCCACTGTGGTGTAGTAATCAACAAATCACAAAAAATAAAGAAAACAAAAATCTGGGCAATATGAGAAACATGATCTAAAACAAACGGGCAAAATAAAGCTAAAAAAATTGATCGGTTGTTGTCTCACGACTTGTTCCCTCCGCCTGTTGGCTTGTTTTCTTCTTGAATCCATTGTTCAATCTGATCAATAGCTCTGCACAAAATCTTCCTTTATTTGTTCATGTTATATCTTACTTTCACCTTCGACCGATTACCTCGAATAGCTCGGCGAAGAATTTCGAAATCGTGAAATTGGTATTGGGCTCTGTAAAAATTAGGGTTTCAGGGTAGATTAAAGAAAAAAAACAACTAAACAATAGCTATATATTTCAGAAAGAGAAAAAACTTCTCTAGAAAAATTGAGTTTTAACGCGAGTGCAGGAAGAGAAAAAGCTTCTCTAGAAAGATTAGGTTTAAATAAAACTCTCGAAAACTTGTATTTGTTGTCAAAGACTGTTTGTACCCTTAATGAATTAAAAGAATTAAAAGGAAACCAATGACATAAATCGTGAATAATTGAAAAACATTTGATATTTTTTGTTTTGTACTGCTGCTTTAATAGTATAGATTTCTAACCGGTTAGCTAATTGTATTTAGGCCCAATGGTAATCAGCTAACCTTTAGATTACAAAAATGACACAATTAGTTACCCTTTTGTTTTATACATTTTGGCCTTCTCTTATGCATCATCATCACAAAATCATTAATTATGCTTCATCATCACAAAACATAATCAAAGAAAATCAGTAATTATGCTTCATCGTCACAGAACATAATCATAATAGAGATGAATATATAGCCAACGAAAAAAAGTCGCCGGCTTCTAACATTTGAAGATCGCTCCTAAAACTATCCTAAGTAGATAATATATTTTGTAGTCATTTTGAGGTTATCATAACATCTCTTTACCTCTACTTACAGCTAGATTGGCAAAGTGGAGAGGAAAACAGTAGCTGACAACAGTTGAAGCGGGAGCGGAGAGCGGAAGCTGAGAGCGGAAGCGGATAGCAGAAACAGTGAGCGGAAACAGTGAGCGGAGAGCGGAAGCGGAGAGCAAAGAATGTTATACTTATGATAAATTTTATATTGATGTTTATACATAAATATAATTGTAATTTATAATAATTAATATAAAATATATTAAAAGTAATTTAGATAAATATATGTATATATATATATATGATTTTAGAAAATAATTCATTTTCTTGCTATTATTAGTTTTAAATTTATATATAAACTATAAAAGGTTTTAATAAAACGTGAAATATAATTGTAATTAATATGATATAAATATTTTTATAATATTATTGATGTTAAATTGAATTCACAATTTAAAAAAAAAAACTATTTATTAAAGGTTGTGCTCGCATAGAGTGCGAGCAAATCATATTAGTAATTATATATGTGTAACAGTATATAAAAGAATGATATTTTAAATTTATAAAAAAAATTTGGAAAGTTGACAAAAAAAAAAAAATTTGGAAAGTTTGATTGAACAAACGCTTGGTTTTCGTGCGTTATAACGCAGTGTAAAAAAAAGCAGTTACACCTCTTTACTCACACGTGTGCCACATTACCATTGCTTTTTTGATTGGGGGTGTCTCCACTGTGGGACCCCACAACGTGGTAAAAAACGTCGATAGCCAGACGCGGCACCAACGAGCCCAAGTCCAGAAGAAGTATATTCTTGCCATTCGACGACGTCGTTTTTCTCTTGAACAAGACTCATCTTCTTCTCCATTATAAACGCCTCTACTTTCAAACGAAACTCCTCGCTGTTCAATCTCTCAATCCCCGAATTCGCCGATTCAGTCCTCCGAAACTCCGTCACCGGCCGGATAACCTTCTTCTTCGTCTCCGATTTAGTCCTCTTATAGATTCTGTTAAAACCTGTTGTAACCGCCTCCCGATTAGTCTCCTCATCTACCTCCGCGATAAACGCCGGAACGATTTGCCTTGTCCTTAACTACCTCCTCTACCTCCACCGCAACGATTTGCTTTTTTGAATCATCATCGTCTACCACATGTTCATCGGAGGCGGTTACGACTACCGAGGAGATGTGCTGATCGTATAGATCTGGTTCGGTACTACTAACACTAGTACCGATCTCTTCGTCGCGGCGATCTCGAGAGAGAGTGAAAATCAAAGCGACGAGTAATTTAGCGAAGACGAAGACGAATGCACGATTGGCTGCAATAACCGCTCCGGTACGATAAAACCAGTCGCCGGCAGCTAGCAGTGAAATCGCTACCGTCGGAAACCATAAATATAGAAGTAAAGCTACGGCGGCGGCTCGTATAATGTTGCGGAAGCCTTTCTGGTTGTTGTATCTCCTCATCGCCTCCGCTTTCTCTGCCTCAACGCCATGGAATTCGAACGGCTTCGTCGTCTTCTTTGACTGACTGGTTTTGTTTCTGTGTGGTTTTATTGAAACAGCCAAGGTATATACAAGGGCGGATCCAGAAATTTATTTAGCATGGGGCACATAATTTCATTTTATTTAAATTAATTTACAAAAAGTATAACATTAATAGCCAAAAAAGACTCTACAAGAATATAAAAAATATATAAAAAGTTATAACAAAAAGAACTTAAAATTTTCTACAAAATTTCTTCCATCTTCTATATTTTGTTATCTTTTATTACTATCTTGTTTATTATCATATCAAAATGTTTTGTTCGATAAGGCAAACACGACAATTGTTTAAAAACTGGTCACTCATTTGATTACGTAAGGTAGTCTTTACAATCTTTATTATAGGAAACATCTTTCCATATATAAAGTTAATACAAGTTTCAAAAATCGATAAATAAAATTTTATACATAATTTAATTAATTTTAAACTAGTTCTTCCAATTATATTTATATTCAAAATTTATAAATAATTGGGCTACATCTAACGGACAATTTAGAAGAAAAGGTGGTTTAGTGTATAAAATGCGTAATGTATTTCGCTGAAATACCTAATAAAAGACATGAATTTATAGTTTATAACATATACAATCGATAGGAATAATAAATCAAAACTGCACATATTCAATATAAAAGCGACAAACTTAAATTAAATAAGCTATAGCAAAAGAAATTACCTTAACAGTTCGCATGAGGAAAAATAATTTGATAGAGACAAAGAAATATTTTGGTGGAGACACAAAAGACAATAAAAACCGAGTAAATGTGGTGGCCATGTCAAAATAATAGAATTATATTCTTATTTTTATCCTCTATGGTATTTACTACGGATATTAAATTTTGGACTTTAAAAGTATAATAAATCAATTAATCAAATAAATGTTGGATTATATTTAACTATTTATATATAAAGAATTTGTTAACAAAATTGAGTATGGGCGTGCCACCACTTCTTGAACCTACGTCCGCCCCTGGGTATATATGCTTTTGCTCTATCTCTTTGGTTGAAGTTTGAGAAATTGAATACGATGATGATCCCTGGGAAAATAGCGATTATATTACAAAAGATTCCGGGAAAAATGAATCCGGAAAGTGAAGTCGATCGATAGAATATTTGATTTGGGAGGGAGATATACACTGACACTGATGATGATACGGATCCGATTTATATAGAGAGCATTTAAAATTTAATGCTCTTTATTAACTGGTTGATTTAATTATTGGTTTGGCTTTTCCCAAAACAAATAAGTTATTATTAGTATATAATCCAATGTGGACATTAAACCAATAATGATGGCAAACAAATACTTAAAACACTAAACTTATTTGATTTTAACCATTAACTTTCAATTGTTTCTTAAGTATCTCAAGCTTTGGTTAATTCTTTTATGGGAATTCGGCCAAACAAATCATGAACTTTACACGAATTGCCAAAACAATCCACACCTTTGGACCTCGCCAAAAAACACTAAACTTATTTGATTTTAACCATTAACTTTCAATATTTCCGTTGACTAGCCAATTAAAACCCAAAATTCTCGTTGACTTGCCAATTTAGACACGCCGTTAAGAAAACTTAACGGACCGTTAAAAAAAATTAACGGACCGTTAAAAAAAATTAAACGACGTCGTTTTGAAAAGAGTCGAAACGACGTCGTTTTACGTGTCTTCAAAAATAAAAACATGTCATTCACTGGATTCGAACTCGCGAACTCAAGGTCGCATATAGGGTCTCGTTGCCACTGAGCTACTAACACTTTCATTGAAGTATGTAACATACTTTCTTATATTGTGTATTGAATATCCGAAAAATCTCTAAAAAACTCAAAAAAATTACAAAAATTCAAAAAAAAATTATGTAAAGTTCAAATTAAACTTATATTTTTCGTTAAAAATAAAATAAAATTCAAAAAATTAAGATTTTTTTTTATAAATTTCAAAAAAATCAGAAAATTTTAAAAATTAAATTATCAATTGTACACACATAAAGTAGTTTTAATTTTTATTTTATTTAAATTATTTGATCTAAACTTTGATAAGTGCAAATTATATTCATCATTGTGATGAAAATTATAATGTATTGAGCTTATATTTAGTATTTGTTATACGAAATTGTCGACCACAAAATCGAACACGGCTACGCTATAATATGATATAGTTGGGCCTTCCTAGAAAATTATAGGAACACGACTGCGCTATAAGAAGGCGACACGTCGACACCATATAAATTTGATAATTTCAGATTTTATTTTAATCTTTGGATATTTTAAATTTGTTATTTCATGAGTATAATTAATTTTAATTTTTGGGTATTTTAATTTCAATTTTAAATTTTTGGTTACAATTAATTGTAATTTTTAGTTTTTTGAAATTTTCAAAAATTTGGAATTTTTTAAATTTTTATTTTATTTTTAACGAAAAATATAAGTTTAATTTTAACTTTACATAATTTTTCTTGAATTTTTGTAATTTTTTAAATTTTTTAGAGATTTTTTGGATATCCAGTCAATATACAATAAAAGAAAGTATGTTACATAATCCAATGAAAATGTTAGTAGCTCAGTGGCAACAAGACTTTATAAGCGACCTTGAGTTTGCGAGTTCGAATCCAGGGGATGCCATTTTTTTTTCTTTTTTCGAAGACACGTAAAACGACGTCGTTTTGACTAACTGACAGTCCGTTAAGTTTTTTTAACGGTCCGTTAAGTTTTTTTAACGGCGTGTCTAAATTGGCAAGTCAACGAGAACATTGATATTATTTGTAAAAATCAACTAAAAGTCTGTGTTTCTTTTGGCTACACTTAAGTTTATGCTCATTTTGGCAATAAGTATAAAATTGAGGATTTTTCTGGCCGAATTCCCATTCTTTTATATTCAAAATGTTTTATTTTTTTGTCTCCTTGTCTATGAATTAGGCCTGGGATTATTATCCGGGATCCGGATCCGATCCGGTATCCGCTCCGGATCCGCTCCGTAAAAACGGATATCCGGACAAGCGGATTCGGATCCGGATAGTAAAATCATGGATCCGACGGAACCGGATCCGGATCCGGATAATAGAAAATTTTAGAACCGGATATCCGTTATCCGTTATATATAATAATATAATATTTTTAATTATATATATTATCGTAAACATCTTAAATTTATTTGTATTAACCATAAATTATGGAAACATGGAATTATATATGTCCATAATGATATTTTTTTAATTGGAAACGTGGTACTTATGAAGTATAGCATGCTTCTTTTAATTTACGTGGAATTATATATCTACGTAATGCAGAAGATGGACATGGACTTGAAGATACTTGATTTTTGTTAGTTAAACTATTTCTTTTTATCTATTTCACAATTATCTTTTGCTACTATATAATCAGATATGATCTTTTGCTATTATATTTTTGTGTCAAAAATGTAAACTCTAAAAATTTAACTAAATTTTAGATCGGATCCGGATATCCGTGGATATCCGCGGATATCCGGTATTATTACGGATACCCGAAAACCGGATATCCGGAACAAGCGGATCCGGATCCAGATAGTCATATTACATATCCGGTGAAACCGGATCCGGATCCGGATACCTCAAAAAAGCCGGATATCCGAATCCGTCCCAGGCCTACTATGAATGCCTACCATAACTAATTTATAATATTTTTTTTCTATGGAAGCTTGCCCTGTAGATAAATAAATCCATTTATAATTGAAGATATTGTTTCCCATATTATATATACTGAATATATTTCAACTTAGTATATAACTTAACGACGTCATTTGGAAAGAAAATTATGATGATATATGTATTAAGTTGATTACATGGACATGGACTTATTTAAGCAGTTTTAGCAGTCCATGTGTTGGTGGTCCTTCCTAGTGGAGGCAATATTATGAAGACTTAATTATCATTAGGTCCCATGTAAATAAACTTTTTTTGTGTGTAATAAGTGTGATTTTCACATTTTATTGTTTGCAGTACGTACACAAAAGAAGTGAAGAGAGAGAGCAAAGAAAAGAAGGGGTGAAGAAGAAAGGGGAGAAAAACAGTTTTCGCCCAGTTTGGTCAAGCTGACGATCGGACCATCAAACGAGTTCTGATCTTGATGAAACTTTGAGGGAAGCTTCGTGACTCAGTGATCTTCAGATTCAACGGTGGGATTTTGGTTTCAACGGTTGGTTTGTTGTGAATCGGAGTTTTAGTGGAGCTGTTCTGTTTTGAAGCGAGCTGAGACCAGTCTTTAGTGTTTGGGAAATCCAACGGTGAGATCTTCTCTTCTTGAGCTGAAATTTTGCAGAGGTGTTCTTGACTCGTTTATATAGGATTTGTACGGTGGAGATTGGATTTAGTGACCGGAATCCTAGTGAACGTAGAGTCGTTTTAGGTGCATATTTCTGAGCTTTGTATAGCTCTCTTGTTGATTCTTTGTTGTGTTGGAGATTGCTCTTATTGAGCCTTACTCTCTGTGGTTGTTCTGTGGAACAGAGAGGACGTAGTTGTACTCAAAACTATTTCATATAATGGATTTGGAGTGGACTACGGTCCCGTGGTTTTTCCTTCTCACATCGAGGAGGTTTTCCACGTAAAAATTGCCGGTCTCGTTTTATTGAGTTTTTGAATTGTTTCTGCCATCGTACATATATTTTTCTCACAGACTCACACAAGTGCGGGAAACTATATTCCGCTGCGCCGCTGTCGCGTTTCCGTGTTTCCCCAACAGAGTGGTATCAGAGCTTGAGGTTGTGAGCTTTGGATTTCGGTAACTTTGGGTTATTGGTTTTGCTTGTGTGAGCGATGGAAAATATGAGCAGGATGATCAGTTTGAATGGTGCTAATTATCACACATGGAAAGGCAAGATGGAAGATTTGCTTTTCGTGAAAGAATACCACGTACCGGTTTTTCAGGAGAAGAAACCTGATGAGAAAACGGATGATGAGTGGAAGTTGCTGCATCGACAAGTATGTGGTCAGATAAGGCAGTGGTTAGATGATAATGTTCTGCATCATGTTGAAACAGAGACTAATGCTCGTTCTTTGTGGTTGAAGCTGGAGCAGTTGTATGCTCGGAAGACCGGGAATAATAAGATGTTCATGATCAAGAAGTTGATTGAGTTGAGGTATCAGAATGGTACTCCGATGACGGATCACTTGAATGCGTTTCAGGGATTAATCAACAAGCTTTCTGACATGGGTATTCATTTTGAAGATGAGATTCACGGTTTGTGGCTTCTTGGTACATTACCGGATTCTTGGGAAGTGTTCACGATGTCTCTTTGTAACTCCGCAGCAAATGGTGCTATTTCGATGGACTTAGTGAAGAACAGTGTCTTGAATGAGGAAACGAGAAGCAGTCAAATCCGAGTTCCTCGCGTTCAGATGTTATGGTTACTGAGTCAAGGGGGAGGAGTTCACATCGTGAGTCCAAGAAGGAGAAGAACAGGAGCAGAAGCAAATCTAATAGATTTGCGAATTTGGAGTGCCACTACTGTCATAAGAAAGGGCACTTGAAGAAAGATTGCTGGAAGTTGAAAAAGAACAGCAAGCAAGGAAATCGTCAAGGAGATGGTGAAGATCGGGTGACTGTCACCGAGGATCAGTTTCTTATTCTTCTTGAGGGTGATGCCATTAATGTTGCATGCCAAGACACCAGTTGGGTTGTTGATAGTGGAGCTACTACTCATGCTACATCGCAGCGGGATTTGTTCACTACCTATACTCCAGGTAGTTATGGTTCAGTGAAGATGGGTAATGATGGTTTGGCTCAGGTTGTTGGTGAAGGAATGTTTAGTTGTTTAATCCTGATTCAATTCATCAGATTAATAGTCCTAAACATATGGATCTATGTTCTCTTGAATAGAAACATTAGATGATCTCACCTTTTACCTGTTAATTGCAGCGGAAGGAATAGAACAGGTCAGAGATCAGAAAGAGACACCGAGAGATGAATCCTCCAAAGGCTCACACACGCACACCGGGAATTTGGCTGCTAGACCGAGCAAGAAGGAGGCGCAGAGAGAGGCTATTTGCGGCGCAGATGGGGAGAAATTAGAAGAGAAAAAGACTTGGTTTTAGTTTATAAAAACCCTTCTTTAACTCTGTTGGGCTTTAAGGCCCAATTCCCAATCTGATTAAATCCCTTGGATTTAATCAGGCCCTTTAGTCTCTCTAAGCACAGTAAATGCCTAGCACTTTTACCGTACTTCTGCTAAACCGTTCTTTCGTCTATTCCCGTTAGCTTAGGCGTGTGACCCATATGGGATCATATAATAAAGGCAATAAGTCCGAGACTTATAGATTATGAGCGGACTCTAGCAAGCCATCATGACCCCCAGCATTATATGACTTATGTCTGATCATTGACATACTCTTACTTTCTAGAGACAGTACAGAGATTACTGGACATAATTCCAACAATCTCCCACTTGAACTGGAATCTCTGTATTCATAATCCTTTTGTCTCAATATCTCGATTAGTCATAAGGCAAGATTAGTGTCATCCTTATAAAGCCTAATCTTGTTCATCGGACTCTGATTCGATACTGACAATCCAAACGACTCGGGAAAGTCCGTTTGAGCATGGCCATGCATTTTCCAGTATTCAAATCTCCGATTGGCCTAGAGATATTCACTCCATTTATATTGGAGGGACAAATCCCGTCTTGTTCCATCACTGTAAACTACTCATTTCATAGTACACCCAAACAAGGTCCTTATAACTATCGCAGAACGACAACGTTAGACAATGATCAAAGCGCATCAGTTCATGTGCAGCCACATGCATGCGAACTCAGGTCTAAGGACTATACTCTATAGTCGTAGTAAGAATCTCTTATGACACAGATATAAATATCCTGAAGAGTTCTTATAATCGGGTCTTGTCCGGTCGTATGTTCCCCAACATACACCTATGTACTGACTCTGATGCCGCGCATCTATGGCACACTGAGACTTTGTCATAAGTCACATACCAATCTAGTCTCACACGGTTGTTGGTGTTCCAATTTCAACAACCTTCGACTAGGGACAGGATGATATAAGCCATCTATCAAATATAGGGTCTCATGATCAAGCTAAATGACTTTGATGACTCAAGATCAAGTCACTTACTTCGATGACCTATAAAATGGTTTTTATCACTTTGGAACGATTATTTCATCACAGTTAAAATAATCTTTGAAATAATAATTTCATTTTAAACATCTTAAATGTTTTACAAGAACATATCAAATAACTAAATAAAGCCCTTTACTAACTCCCACTGAAATTAAGACTATATCTAAATTTCACTTATCCTACAGCTACAGTCCGAGACTCGTGCTTAGGCCTAAGGAGTGGCTTCGTTAATAGATTAGCAACGTTCTCATTCGATGAAACTTGCTGATCTACTTAACATCTCTGTCATTTATCTTATGGAATGGGTTATTCTTGTTCCATAAGGTGTTTGGACCTCTGATGTGCAGCTAGTTTCATCTATGCTGGAATCACATCAAGTTCAGAGACGAACTCTTCTTTCCAAACAACCTCTTTCGCCGCTTCCCAAGCTGCGAAATGTTCAGCTTAAGTCATGGAGTCAGCAACAGTGCCTTGCACCGCCAGATAGACACAAGATATAACCGGACTGTGACCGGAAATCATCTTTTGTCCATTGGAAACTTGCCTTTCAGACTCTATCGACTTGTAGCACCTCACTTTCTCCTTTACCTAAAGAACTTATCCTTAGTATTCCTCAAATACTTTAGGATATTCATTACGGCAGTTCAGTGATTCTTTGCTGGATTTGACTGGTCCTTACTTGTCTTGTTTAACATTAAAGCAATATCAAAACAAGTATGTGTCATGGCATACATGATAGATCCAATTGCCGTCGCATATGAATCCTATCCATGCATTCAAGCTCAGCAGTTATCGTAGGACACTGCTTCTTGCTTAACGTATTGCCATGTGACATTGGCATAAAACCCTTCTTGGAATGCTGAAAACGTGTAGGACTTTGTCAATTTAAGAATCCTGACTTTGTCCTACCAGCTCTTCTGGATCTATATCTTTAGATCCAGAATCCAAGACTTTCGTGGCTATACCCATGTCAATCACAAAACCAACTCCCAAGCCAGTCCTTTACCGACTGCAGCATTGGGACGTTTTATCCGAGAATCAGTATGTCATTGACATACATTATGAGAAATGCAATATCGCTCCCACTAATCTATTAGTAAACGCACAGTTCCAATTCGTTCCTGTTCAAGTCAAAACCTTGACTATTTCAGCAGAACGAAGGTTCCAACTCCGATATGTTTGCTTCCATCCATGAATGGATCAATGAAACTAACTTACACATAGTGTAATTTTTCGGAGTCTGGGCTTACTTTCGCTTCTTTGAATTTCGCAGGTTCGTCGCTTTCAATGATCATCAGATCATGCGAACTTTCAATGATCATCAGAGTCAACTAATTCCGAGAATTCACTCTCGGATTAGTGACTGATTCTTTCATTTCTGCGAACTTCAAGCTCCACAGGTGTAGATTCTACAGAAATCTGTAAATCCATCCGCTGTTCTCCCTGATAGGTTGAACAGCCTCCTGTATTTCTCGAATTTCTTCGAGTTACTCTTTTACTCCCACTGTTCTTCTTGAAAAGCAACTTCCCTTCTTAGAAAACAGAATGGACGTAAAAAGTGACAAGAATTTCTTCGATTTACACTTTTACTCCCACTGTTCTTCTTGGAAAGTGACTTCCCCTCTTAGAAAACAGAATGGACGTAAAAGTAACAAGCCTTGGTTTCCCTAGGACAACCAGCGAAGCAGCACAACTACAAATACTCAGTAAAGACGAATTTTGGATCGATTCCAATCCACATTTACGTGGTGTCTTTCAACTGATATTGGTGGAACTATTTTAGCGTAAACTTAGATATTTCTAGAGCGTTATTCTTAAAATATCATGGAAGATTCGTGTGACTCATCTTTAATCATTTCTGATAAGATCCGATTCTTTCTCACAGAAACACCTCCAGGTTTTCAGGAGAAATGAGCTGTGAAACGACTTCACACTCAATCAGATGATCACACCATCAATGACTTAAGTATTCTCACCTTGATTTAACCCAGAGTCTTAATACTTCTGTCACTTAGATTCTATACCTCATTTTGGAACTCTTTCGACCATGTCAAAGAATTCCGACTTGTGTCTCATCAAATGAACACAGTCTTACTCACTGAATTAATCAATCGAGACAATGAAGTACAAGAAATTTTCTCTGGCATTACTGCTCATCGGACCACATACATGAGTATGTTCAATCTCCAATAAGCCTTTGGGCCTTTCTCTAGCTCGGCTAAGATGGGCCCTTTGTCTTTTTGGTCTAGTAAGCAGAATTCAAGTCTCATAAGATATTCATTCAAATGAGCCCAACAGTTCATAACTATGGGATTTCTGAATCCGACTTACTCTCTGTGACCAAGACGTTTATGCCAAGAAAAATCAGGTTTAATTCATCAGATTTAAACCAATTTGGTATTTATGTTACATTTAGGCACTCTTTGGTTTAAGATATAAAACCCATTCCTTGAATAGGGTGCTACAATTAATATTTCATTAAGATCAAAAGAACAAAACTTGTCTTTTATCAAAATGAAAAACATTCAAATTCTTACAAGAAAATGAAAAATAACTCTGCTCAAAGCAGGTACATTGTAGCAATTACTTAATAAAACCAAGCCTCGAAGGCATCTACAAGTGAAAATCCTACGGCTGAGGCAGCGTCCATAGCTCCTTCCAGACATGTAGATCCACTTGTCCTTCCTTCAACATTCTACTGTTACTTAGGCTCTGCATATTATCACAAATATCAGTGCCACAAACAGTATCCAATACCTATAAGGTAGAATTTGAAGTAATAACATGAATACCTGAGGAAGTAGTCCCATACATCAACTTTAACTCCTCATCATCTTCCATGAATTTTATGCAATCTCTCTTCCAATGCCCTGTCTCTTTACAGTAGCAGCACTTACCAACGTAAGAGGTATCTGACTTGGGCTCAGAAGACACACGCTTGCCATGATTCAAAATCTTGACAACTTTGTCTTCACCCTTGTCAGCACTAGGTTTAATAAACCTACCCTTCACGTTTGGCTCAACCGTTTTGAGCATATCATGCAGTTCAGTCAACGTCTTCGTTAAGACTTTCTTGATACAGTTCCTTACGAACTTATCACAGCTTGACGGCAGTGACTGCAGAATGATCTCAGTTGCCAATTCATGGCTAACTGGATAATCCAGTTTCCTCAGGTTATCAATATAACCTATCATTTTACTGATATGAGGACTTACTGGATGATCATTTGGTAGCTTGCAGCTAGTGAGAGACTTAACCAACTGGTATCTCTCCACTCTTATCTGCTCCTGAAATTTCAATTTCAGGCTGCTGATCATCTCCATTGGCGACTCCATGTTCTCATATTGCTCCCGCAAGTCAGAGTCCATGGTAGCCAATATCAGACCACGCACATCTACCGCATCATTATAATGCTTATTCCAAGCATCATATACTGCATGGGAGGCATTGGACCCGATCCTTACGGGGAGAGCTCTCTCAAGGACATAGTCCTTTCTCTCCTGCCTGAGGACTAGCCTCAGGTTCCGCGACCAAGTCAAGAAATTTGATCCGTTCAGCTTGTCCATCCCAAGGATAGACCGGATCGAGAAAGTGTTTTGATTGTTTGTGCTAGTCATAACTGAAATATAAGATAAAAGGATTTTAGTTAATATGTTCAATATGATTAATCTCGTATTAAATTTAATATGATTAATCACGCATTATATTCAATAACATAAGTTACCCTCAATAGAATATAATGATTCCAAGATCCACATATAACTAAGATTAAAGTGGGCCACTGGCCGTCACCCAACCTTAGCTTATATCGGTAAGCCCTATATCGGCTAATTATATCCGTGATATAACTCTTGGTTGTGAATCTGGGCCCGAGGCCCAATCCACTCTGATGTCTCAAGGCCCGGGACTCCCGATGGCCTAGTCAAGAAAACCAGACTATAAAGTCATGCAATCATTAATGTCTGGGACTCCCAATGACATTTATGAATCACAAACCGTCTTACCCACGCAAAAGCAGACACCCTCACACTGTAAGGCCATGAATACAATTGAATGGGCTTCGACAGCTGACATAGAATGGACAAGACATCCAACGCTTGATATTATTTGAGGTTCGTAGGTTTATTTAAAATTTCATTCCCAAAATAGAAGATTACTATTTCGGGAAACTTTCTATTTTAGGAAACCTACTATTATTGGAAACTTTCTAAAATTGGAAACTTTCTAAAACCGGAAACTTTCTAACTTTAGAAACTTCTTAAAATCCGAATCATGCAAATCTAGAAACTTCTAATTTAAGAAACTTTCTAATTTCAAAATTTCGGAAACTTTTAATTTAAAATCGATTTTAATAACTTTATAAAATAAATTTTAAATTGATATGAAGAAAGACTCAAATAATTGGCCCAATCGTTTTAACTTCTTGGCCCGAGGCCTAAGAATTGGTCTATGTCCGAGACATAACCCGATCGTCCAATTAGATGACATAACCGGTCTGGTTCATTAAGATTGGTCTAACCAAAGTTAATTACTACGATGGCCACAATTGTCAACCGGTTATTTACTAAACCGGATTTTCTCAATTTATTTGGTCCAACCAAATCAAATTAGAAAATCCTGGTTTAGGCACAAAATCCAATATTTCTTTCGACATTGGATTTCTTATCCCGGTTTAACCAGACTTAATAAATTTATTAAATCTGTTTATTAAACCAGAACGAATTGATTTTAATCAAGTTTTAAACCGAACCGAAGACACAAGCCAAAACCGAACCGATTAGGTCACGGCCGCAAGCCACTCGATCGTGAATGATCGTGGCAGCCGCAAAACCTTACGGTCGGGACGAGATCGGCTCGTGGTCGGGACGGGAACGACCGAGAGTTGCCGAGACGCGATGCGATCGCATCAGCCGATCGGACCAACTCTCTCTCGATCGGGACGACGAGGCAACCGGACGCTCACAGCCGATCCATGCCGTCGATCATGATGATCGATCCATGCGATCAACTCGCCCGATCCCGCGCCTCACGATCGTGCCCATGATCACGCGACTCGATCCTTTGGCGATCGGTCCGTGCATCATCAAATCAGCATACCAAATCATATAGTTTGGTCATGCTATTTTCTTTAGTTTGTTTAGGTTTCAATTCTTGTTGCTTAAGTGATTTCTCTTATCAGTAGATTGATTCAAAACACCTTTTAAACAAGAAAAACAATCCTAAACGAGATTCTAAACAAGAAAAACCAGAACCAATAGCTCTGATACCACTGAAGGAATGTTTAGTTGTTTAATCCTGATTCAATTCATCAGATTAATAGTCCTAAACATATGGATCTATGTTCTCTTGAATAGAAACATTAGATGATCTCACCTTTTACTTGTTAATTGCAGCGGAAGGAATAGAACAGGTCAGAGATCAGAAAGAGACACCGAGAGATGAATCCTCCAAAGGCTCACACACGCACACCGGGAATTTGGCTGCTAGACCGAGCAAGAAGGAGGCGCAGAGAGAGGCTATTTGCGGCGCAGATGGGGAGAAATTAGAAGAGAAAAAGACTTGGTTTTAGTTTATAAAAACCCTTCTTTAACTCTGTTGGGCTTTAAGGCCCAATTCCCAATCTGATTAAATCCCTTGGATTTAATCAGGCCCTTTAGTCTCTCTAAGCACAGTAAATGCCTAGCACTTTTACCGTACTTCTGCTAAACCGTTCTTTCGTCTATTCCCGTTAGCTTAGGCGTGTGACCCATATGGGATCATATAATAAAGGCAATAAGTCCGAGACTTATAGATTATGAGCGGACTCTAGCAAGCCATCATGACCCCCAGCATTATATGACTTATGTCTGATCATTGACATACTCTTACTTTCTAGAGACAGTACAGAGATTACTGGACATAATTCCAACAGTTGGCATTGGTGATATTTGCTTGGAGACGAGTCTTGGTACAAGACTTATGCTTAAGGGAGTTAGGCATGTCCCAGATGTTCGGTTGAATCTGATTTCTACGGGAAGACTTGATGATGAGGGTTTCTATAGTTTATTCGGTGGTGGTAAATGGAAGCTCTCACGTGGTTCTATGGTTATGGCTCGAGGTGAGAAGTATTCATCTTTCTATTGGATGCAGGCTAAGGTCTCCAAAGACATTGTTAATGCAGTGGAGAATGATGATGCCATGGAGTTATGACATAAGAGACTCGGCCACATTAGCGAGAAGGGATTGTCTGTGTTGTCAAAGAAGGAGGCTATTCCAGGGATCTCCGGTATGCACTTACAGAAGTGTGAGCATTGTTTTGCTGGGAAACAACACATAG
This sequence comes from Orychophragmus violaceus, assembly GCA_030180135.1. Taxonomy (NCBI): domain Eukaryota; kingdom Viridiplantae; phylum Streptophyta; class Magnoliopsida; order Brassicales; family Brassicaceae; genus Orychophragmus; species Orychophragmus violaceus. The sequence continues at coordinate 104,099,817 of CM058232.1, read as the reverse complement.
TTTCGTTTAAGTCTTCTGCACCTTCGAGGAAACCCGAGATACTTGATTTGGTACATTCAGATGTGTGTGGTCCAATGAAGACAAAATCTCTTGGTGGTGCATCATATTTTGTCACATTCATTGATGATCATTCAAGGAAGTTGTGGGTTTTCACTATGAGGACGAAGGATCAGGTTCTGGGATATTTCAAGCATTTCGTGGCATTGGTTGAGAGACAGACGGGAAAGAAGTTGAAGTGTATCCGTAGTGATAATGGTGGAGAGTATTCAGGACCATTTGATGCTTATTTCAGGGAACATGGTATTAGGCATCAGTTCACGCCGCCTAAGACTCCACAGTTGAATGGGATGGCTGAGAGGATGAACAGAACGATTGTCGAGAGGATGAGATGTTTGATTTCGCAGTCAGGATTACCGATGACTTTCTGGGGTGAAGCTTTGAGCTCAGTTGTTCACGTGCTGAATTTGTCACCAAGTGCTCCATTGGATGGTGACATTCCAGAGAGAGTTTGGACCGGCAAGGATGTTTCTTACGGTCATTTAAGGGTCTTTGGGTGCAAGGCTTTCGTGCACATTCCTAAAGACGAAAGGTCGAAGCTTGAGATGAAGTCGCGACAATGTGTGTTCATTGGTTATGGTCAGGATGAATTTGGATACAGATTTTATGATCCCGTTGAGAAGAAGCTCATAAGGAGCAGAGATGTTGTGTTCATGGAAGATCAAACGATTAAGGACATTGAAAAGTTCGAAAAACCAGCTCAGAGAAATGAAGGTTTGATTGATTCAGCGGTTTTTCCTTCTACATCAGTCCACGGTCAGAATGAGGGTGAGGTTCATGTTGATACACCTGGTGCAGATGATGCTCCCGCACATGATGATGACGGTATTGGTGATCATGGTGACGATCATGGTGAGACACCAACTACCGAGAACCTACCTGCTGTTAGAAGATCTGAGAGAGGTCCAATACCTTCGACAAGGTATAAGCCTAGTGAGTATGTGTTACTTACTGATGGGGGAGAACCAGAAAGCTTTGGTGAAGCTTTAGAGGATGAACACAAAGAGAAATGGTTAGAAGCCATGGGTGAAGAGATGGGTTCTTTTGATGAGAACGACACATATGAGTTGGTGAAGTTGCCTAAGGGTAAAAAGGCGTTGCTTAATAAGTGGGTGTATAGGATTAAGCATGAAGATACCAGTTTGCTACCTCGATACAAGGCTAGATTGGTTGTGAAAGGATTCAGCCAAAAGAAGGGGATTGATTATGATGAAATCTTCTCTCCTGTTGTGAAGATGTCATCCATTCGGGTTGTACTTGGATTGGCAGAGAGTCTTGATCTAGAGGTTGAGCAGATGGATGTAAAGACTGCTTTCCTTCATGGTGATTTGGAGGAGGAGATTTACATGGTACAACCAGAAGGCTTTGTGGAAAAGGACAAAGAGGATTTAGTTTGTCGCTTGAAGAAAAGCCTTTACGGATTGAAGCAAGCACCGAGGCAGTGGTACATGAAGTTTAAGTCGGTTATGGGGAAGCATGGTTATAAGGAGACTACTTCAGATCATTGTGTATTTGTGCAGGTGTTTGGTGATGATGATTTTATCATCTTGTTGCTGTATGTTGACGACATGTTGATTGTGGGCAGGAACTTGAGCAGAATTCAAGAGTTGAAGAAGCAGCTTAGCAAGTCCTTTGCCATGAAAGATTTGGGTCCAGCGAAGCAGATTCTTGGTATAAGAATTGTTCGAGATAGAGGTGAGAAGCTGATTCACTTATCTCAGGAGAAGTATATTGAGAAGGTACTTCAAAGGTTTCACATGGACAAGTCTAAAGTTGTAAGCACTCCTCTTGCTACACACTTTAGATTAACCGGTCAACAGAGTCCGAAAACAGATGCAGAGAAGGAAGATATGGCGAGGGTTCCATATGTTTCTGCAGTTGGTAGCTTGATGTATGCTATGGTTTGTACACGACCAGATATAGCTCATGCAGTTGGAACAGTAAGTCGTTTTCTTTCGAAACCAGGAAGAGAACATTGGAATGCTGTGAAGTGGATTTTGAGATATCTTCGGGGGACTTCTAGTTTGAAGCTTACCTTTGGAGGTGATAAGCCATTACTTGTGTGTTACACAGATGCTGATATGGCTGGGGATGTTGATTCCAGTAAGTCTACTTCGGGTTACGTGGTAACATTTGCAGGAGGAGCTGTGGCATGGCAGTCAAGGTTACAAAAGTGTGTTGCACTTTCTACCACTGAAGCTGAATTTATAGCCGCAACGAAAGCTTGTAAGGAGTTGTTGTGGATGAAGAATTTTCATGATGAGATCGGTTTCAAACAGGAGAAGTATGAGCTGCTTTGTGACAGTCAAAGCGCTATTTGTCTCGGGAAGAACTCGACATTTCATTCGCGTTCGAAACACATCAACAAGAGGTATCATTGGATACGTGATGTGGTTGCTTCTAAGGAAGTGGAACTTGTGAAAGTTCATACGGATGATAATGGAGCTGATATGATGACTAAGTCATTGCCGAGATGGAAGCTTGAAGTTTGCCGAGAGATAGCCGGTATGGTTGTTTCCTCCACCTAGTCGGAGGGGGAGTTTGTTGGTGGTCCTTCCTAGTGGAGGCAACATTATGGGAACTTAATTATCATTAGGCCCCATGTAAATAAACTTTTTTTTGTGTGTAATAAGTGCGATTTTCACATTTTATTGTTTGCAGTACGTACACAAAAGAAGTGAAGAGAGAGAGCAAAGAAAAGAAGGGGTGAAGAAGAAAGGGGAGAAAAAACAGTTTTCGTCCAGTTTGGTCAAGCTGACGATCGGACCATCAAACGAGTTCTGATCTTGATGAAACTTTGAGGGAAGCTTCATGACTCAGTGATCTTCAGATTCAACGGTGGGATTTTGGTTTCAACGGTTGGTTTGTTGTGAATCGGAGTTTTAGTGGAGATGTTCTGTTTTGAAGCGAGCTGAGACCAGTCTTCAGTGTCTGAGAACAGTGCATTATTTTGGACTAATAAAGAATGTTGGAGACAACAAACAAGTGTACTAACCAAACAAATTGAATTATTATGATCCATATACTAATTAGATACACGGTTAGATGACATGTTCAACAAACTTAACTCTTTTGATTTATTTTGTGTTAGGATTAGGGAACATGAAAACAATTACTTAGATCTAAATCGATATTTTATTATTCTTATTTTTGTTTGGCCGAGTAGTTAAGAAATTTTGAGCGTTATATGAGCTATATAACCCTACTATTCGAGTCAGGAGCAACAGACAAAAAGCCCAGTAACTAGTGTAAACCTTCCAAACTTCAGTTGAACAGAATAACATTATTGGGATTGGGAGCATGACCAATTGACCAGAGAGACAATACTGGCTTCAGTCCTTAGAGTTCTGTGAACCTTCAGCTGTCAGTAACTGTTCTTAAGCAAACCCTTACTCCGAAGAGCTAAGGTTGCCAACACTCTAGATTGTGCTCCACTAAAAATAATGTGACTTGTATGTGGTTGCAAGTCACTACTGTGTTCTACAGTTTGGTGTGAATATGTAAAAGGAATAAAAACACTGCGTCACAGTTCCAGTTCTGCAAATCTGACTGATCTCAAACAACTAATTCAGAAGAAAATACCATACAATTTAACACAGTCGATTTTCAAACTTGAATTGAAAAGACAAAAACTTTACGATTTAGTGATTTACCATTCAGAGACGGCAAACTAAAACGATATCGTTTCAGTCTCTCATTTCTTCTTCCCTTTACCAGCACCTTTGCTTTTCTTCGCGGGCAAGACGATTTCTCCTCCTTTGAGTACCGGAATCTCCATAATCTCAGATAGCCCAGCAAACCTCTTACGGAACTTCTCCACTTGATCAGCGTCGACCATCAAAGCCGATCGATTCCCAAGATAAAACGGATGGTTACCGGACCAAACATCAACGACGTACTCTTTCTTAGTACCTCCCGTCGTCATCACCAGCTCTCCATTGCAGTAAACCTTAGCGTGGGTGCAAATATTTCTTCCTGCAATTACCTGAACCACCGGATTGCTTCCCATCGTTTTTTTCCCTCCTATTGCTGCCGCCTTAACCGGCTATTCGGAACTCCTCCACAAAATTAGTGATTTTGAATAGAAAATAGACGGAGAAGGAGAGCAATTTTCGAGCTTACCTTTCTAATTACGAGAGAAGGAACACAGTGATTGATCTGGAGAAACGAGTTCGGAAGAGCAACCGCCATTTTCCCCCTTCAACTACTATCTTTTCCTATTTTCCTGGTGAAGAAGCAAGCATAAAACGATGGACAAGGGGATGAAGATGATGAAGTGTCACGAATTTACGATTGTAACCCTGTCAAGTATCCTCTAGCCGAACCTGTAATTTGAGGGTAATAAGGTAATTTACTTCGGAGACCCCCCTCTTTGTCGTTCTAACGCTTCTTTTTCTTTGAATTTTTTTTACTGAATTAAAGACGCATATACAAAAAAAAATTACACTCGTCGTCGAAGGTTTCAGTGAGTATGAGAAAGGAATTGTGCAGAAACTTTCAGCGTGGCGAGTAATTTATCTTCTTCATCTTCTTCATTTTTTCTTCCGTCGATTTTAGTTTGTTTTGAATTCGTTACTTCTGTGTTGTTTTAAAGAGCTTTTTGAAGTCCGATTCAATTTCAGAAACTTAGGGTTCCTGTTCTATATTTTGGGGTTTAATTTGTTCATATATTGACTTTGATTGCTGCTCGTCTTCGTTTCCGCCATGAATGAACATTTTATTTGCTTGTGATTAGTTGGGAATCGATGTGTATTAGAAGCGTGTTTCTGTGTATGTTGTAGAGACCTAGTTATTGGATTCATCTTCATTGGTGTTGTTTCTTGCAGTTGTAGGTATGGGGAAAGATGTAAATTTCTTCATCCACAACAAGCTAAACCCAATAATCCCTTTGGGTTTGGTACACATTCCAGAGATCAGCAGCAGCAACCACAACAACAGAAGAGTTCGAATCCTTTTGGATTTGGTGTAGCAGGCGATTCCAATTCCAATAGACCAAATCAATTCCAGGTTCTACTGTTGGTTTTCCTCTTTTAAGATTGAAATGTGCCTCTTCCTGAATCAATTGGTGACATGATGGTGCTTTTGCAACTCAGCCTTTTCAGAATACATGGCAACGAAATCCTTCTACACCTGCTGGTGGTGCTGCATCTGCACAGCAGACTGGTAAACAGACGCAGCAGGCAGACCATAAGTGAGTATCTATCTTTGCATATTACATAAATTATAGATATCTTCCATTAGCCGTTTGTTTCTTTCGGAAGTTGACTGTTTCTGTCTTGGTTACTTTGCAAAGATGCACAGATCCTGCTGCGTGTAAACGGGTAATGCAAGAGGATTGTAAGAATGAGAGACCCATGTGGAAGCTCACATGTTACGCTCATTGGAAATAGTATGTGCTGCTTCATCATTAGATCCACCATCCTTTCATCTTTACTCATTCTTGTGTAACCTTTTCTAATCTTGGTCTATCTTTCTTCCTTTTTCTTTCTAGCTTTCCTTGTGACGTTACTGGTGATATCAGCTACGAAGAGTTACGTGCGATGGCATATGAAGAAGCTAAACGAGGAATACCTCTACAGTCTATTGTGAGATTAATCTTCCTTCTGTTTTTTTGTACTTAACACAATCATGTCATTCCACAGTCAAGTTTTTCTCATAAGACATACTTTCCTCTTTTGCTGGCTTATCAATGATGCATTATATAGATTGAAAGGGAGAGGAATTTGCAGAATTCCAAGGTAGTTGAGTTTGAAAACTTTCTACGGAATCCATACAGAGGCTCTGTTACCGCCAATCAAAGCCCGGTCGCTGCACCCACTCCTAGTATCTTCCCACCAGCTAGTCAGGTCAATTCCCCTCCAGGATTCTCTGCCTTCAGTCAACAACCCGCATTCCCCAATACCAATTGTGGTGGAGTGAGGTTAGGTATCAAGTTTTGTAAGCTTTCTCCATTTTCTACATCCTCTGAGTTTGTGTTGCCTTCTTACACATTCGGTTTCCATATTTCTCTGCTGCCAACAATTCCTCTACATAGTTCATCTGGACCTCCGAATCCCTTCGGACGCTTTAATCAACAACCAAATGCTTTCAGCGTCAACAATCCTCAACCTATTCCTTCAGGTACTAGTTTTAAAGTTAAATTTGCTCAGAGGCTGAGATTTTTTTCCATCATCTTATACCACTTTTGCAAAACAAAAATGATCACAGGTCCCTCTGGTTTCCAGAGTCAACCATCAGTACCATTCAAACCAGCATCGTTTGGACCTGGACCAGGACTAGCGACAGGTCCCTCTGACTCTGGATCAGGACCATTCAAACCAGCATCGTTTGGATCTGGACCAGGACTAGCCACAGGTCCCTCTGTTTTCCAGAGTCAACCAGCAGCAACATTCAAGCCACCTTCGTTTGGACCTGGACCAGGAACAGCTCCACAAAACGGCAACATCTTTCCTTCAACAACCCCAACGCCGGCTCCTAACACTTCCCAGAACAATCATACCCCATTCAACTTCAATTCCCCTGTTGCATCTTTCACTTCTCCTGTTATAAACACAACAAATACATCTTCCGGGTAAGTGCTCATTCTATTCCAGATTTTCCACCGTGAAAAACTGATAAAAAAAAAATAGAACATGGACACATGCTATAATGTTTTACACTTTCCTTACTTGAATCATGTGCAGAACCGAGCTTCAAGCAGAAGGTGCTCCTGTTGTTGTGACAAAATTTTGCTGTTGAAACTACTATAAGTTTTATTGCTTTGTGCCTGCAGATTCCGGAGCAACCGCCGCCTGATGCATTTGTAAAATAATACCGAAAGAGTCATTTGTTGTCCTGTGCTGCTTCTGTAGCAAAAAAGAAAGCTCATTTTATTACTTTAGGGGAAAGAACTTGTGAAGTTTTGATATTACATGTAGGCAAAGTGTTTCATTTTTTTTTTTTTTTGTCAAATCATTTTATGATAATTTGTGTATGATTTTATGAACGAAAAACTATTAAAGCCTTGAATGAAATTTGTTATTTAGTTAATGTAAAGAAATCATGGTATAGGTCTATATGGACAAATAAAAGGTCTATATGGACAAATAAAGATGGGCTTTGGGCACCCAAGATGGGCCTTGTGGAGGCTCAATAACAGAAAAATCACCAGCGGAGAAAGCGAGTCTCGACAGTGTCACTGAAGAAGAGTCATCAATCAACCCAATTTAGACAATGGCGGCTATAGCTTCTCACGTTTCGACACCTCGATCACCGGCTCTTTCCCTCTCCTCTGCATCGTCCTTCCTTCCCGGCACTACTCTCAGGAGATTCTCCGCCGTATCACTCGCTTCTCCGTCGAGCTTCTCCTCCCCTCGCCTTCGTGTCTCCTGTCAAGCCTCCTCCGTCACTTCCCCTTCTACCGTTCTACGTCCGATGTGAAAGGTTCGGCTCTAATATTATCGATTCTAATGTTAACATACCAAAATGAGAAAATGTGTATCAATTGACTCTTATTCTTATTCCCTCTATTGATTGAGAAACTACGCAAGTTTTTATTCCCTCGAGTATTGTGAGATTAATCTTTCAAATTCCGAATTTGATTGAGCTTCAGAACCATCATTTGGTAGTCTGAAGTCGGATTTTTTTTCTTTCTATAATAGAATCATTAACTACAACCTTTTTGTGCTTCGTGTTTGCGCTCAGCAGGAAATTCTGACCTGAAAGACTTTCTTCACATAGACTATTTTGACACAGAGACCATCAAGAAGATTTTAGACAAGGCTTCAGAGGTCAAAGCCTTGTTGAAATCAGGGGAGAGAAATTATCTACCTTTTAAAGGGAAGTCTATGATCTTTGCAAAAACCTCCATGAGGACTCGTGTTTCGTTTGAAACTGGATTTTTCTTGCTTGGTGGACATGCCTTGTATCTTGGACCTAATGACATTCAGATGGGTAAGCGAGAGGAAACTCGCGATGTTGCTCGTGTTCTGTCACGCTATAATGACATCATTATGGCCCATGTATTTGCTCATCAGGTATGCTGGTGAGTTTTTGATTGGTTTAATAAATGACTTACGAGATGGAACAATAGAAGTGTACAAACATTTATGTGGCTTGTTCTAATCTCAGAAAAAGTTAACTGCATTCTCATGTGTGGTTTAGTGTCTTGTCGTGTTTGAACCAAACTGATTAAGTTTGCACTTTTTTTTTTACTTTTGGAAAGCTGAAATAATCAATCTTGAATCCACTTCTTTTGTAGGACATTCTTGATTTGGCTAACTACTCGAGTGTACCAGTTGTCAACGGTCTGACAGATCATAACCATCCTTGCCAAATCATGGCCGATGCCCTTACAATGATTGAGCACATTGGTCAAGTCGAAGGGACAAAGATTAGTTAACCTTTTTTCGCCACCTGCATGCTACTATGTACAATCCCGTGTTAGTGCATTTAACTTTGACAACAAAGATTATCCATTCCAAAATCATCGGCAAAAGAAAGCAAAGCTAGTCTAGACTTGTATGGTGATCTCGTATTGTATGTTCTGCTAACAAGTAAGCTCATACAGAAAAAGTCGTCTTTACTTTGATTGAACAAACTTCAGGTTGTCTATGTTGGAGATGGGAACAATATAGTCCACTCATGGTTAGAATTGGCATCCGTTATTCCTTTCCATTTTGTCTGCGCTTGCCCAGAAGGGTTTGAACCAGACAAAGAGAGATTTCTAAAGGCAGAAAAAGCGGGATTAAGTAAGATAGAGATCACCAATGATCCTAAAGAAGCTGTCATAGGAGCTGATGTTGTGTACTCAGACGTATGGGCCAGTATGGGGCAAAAGGACGAAGCTGAATACCGCCGTAAAGCATTCCAAGGATTCCAGGTAACATATGAATGTCTCTGGTTTAGTTTTGGTACAATCTTACTAAAGTACACGGATTCATGACTAACCTTTACGTTAAAACTGCAGGTAGATGAAGCTCTTATGAAATTGGCTGGACCAAAAGCCTACTTCATGCATTGTTTGCCTGCAGAAAGAGGAGTTGAGGTGACTAATGGAGTCGTGGAAGCTCCTTATTCCATTGTCTTCCCACAGGCAGAGAATCGCATGCATGCTCAAAACGCGATAATGCTTCATTTGCTCGGCTTTTAAACCCCTCTGTTATCTTAGCTATCTCACGCGTTTGCTGGTGTGCCAATTAATGTACTGTTGTTAACCTTAGATACTTTGATGAATAATATTGTGGATGGTTTTGCTGGGAATAAGAATGAGCTTCTTTATATATATATATATATATGTGACTCGTGGATACAAATATTTATATATTGGTTATTACATCTCTAGCTCAGTCTTCATCACATATCATAGCTTGATCATGTACTTGTAATTTAGGTTCTTGGGCTGGTTAGTTCTGATTTGCAGGGTCACATCTGATACTAGGGTAAAGGAAGATCCAACGGTTCACACCATCTTATCGGTCATCTGCACCAAATTTGTTCCATGCTTCCTGGAGAATCAGAACGAAAGCCGGTTAGAAACTGATTTGCAGATGGATATAACTCAAGCAAGTGGAACTGATATCGAAGTAGAGAGTGTCAGAGAGACAAACCTTGAGAAGATCGAAAACCTTCTCGCAAATGTACTTCTGTTGTGTGGATGCGCCACGTTGTTGAAGCTTGTCGGGATGAACGTAAAGCGTTGCCTTTCGGTAAGCTTTTCACACAGAAGCACTCGACACAAGATCGGTGAGAGGAATTGGTTTCCATCCACTCTCTGCTCCAAGAATCTGCAAATCATCAGAAATCACAGGATTATAATCGCCGCAAGTTGCTTTCCTTTCCATTCGACCACCGTTTGACATCAGCATCAAGTGATTCTGCGAGCCTCTGCAATTTCAATTAGAGAAGGATTAGCGCAACCAAATTACAAGGATGATAAGAATGATAACGAGTACTATAGGTGGATTAAATTTCTTCTCTGCCTGGAATGATGACATCACACAAACATGTTTTTAGCAGAGAAGATGGGATTATACTATACAGATGAACAGATGGTGTACATATGATAAGATCCAAACTCTAAACTTCCGAATCTTATCAACAAGAACAGATTACAGATGCTCAATAGTATCTTCTCACGATCTCATGACGATCGGAGACGAAGGTCTCATGAGGACACTTCTAAGAACATACAATATCAAGCATAATTCTCTCCAACTCTAGTCTCTACTATTTATACTACTGGAGATTCCTAAGCCTCTGTTTATTATGTTGCAGTGCCACGTCAGAGCTATTGCAGTGCCTATCAATACCCCCCTTTTCGAAGACAGCTTGTCCCCAAGCTGTGAACCGCCAATCAGCTCCACTTTGTAAGCAACGTAGGATCAACTTCGGTTGTGCATCCATTCTCAAAGCTGGAGTGTTGTAGTGCTTGAGTCTCCAACGATGCCATGTCGAAGAAGATTTTCTGCCCACACCAGAAGTTGAGAGCAGAAACTGAGCATGCCTTCTTGTTACTTTGTATTTAAACATCCATGTCTTGTACAACTTTCCCTGCTTCTGTCTTTGGTGTACTATTTGCAGCAATTGTTTCTTGATATGAACCAATAGAGTGACTTCCTTATAATCTGTGTCTAATTGGGGTGGTTGTTTCAACATCAAAACAGAACCGTCATGTTCCATTAGAGAAACTGCAATCACATAATCGCAGACACCAAAACACTCTTGAATAATCGCAAGAACTGACTCCTTTTGGTCTCTAACATATCTCCAAACCAATACATCCACTAAAAGCCATGTAAATCTTCTCATGTATACTCCTTCCCCTGAAAACAAGCTTGCCCTCAAGCTTGGACTGAAGAAACTGATTTGAAAACACCTATGAGAAGACCCATGTAGCTGTGACTGATCCATGGTTTTGTTCAAGGAAAACCACCAATTCACTTTACTACGTTTCCGCAACAAACAGAGATGCTTTTGGGTCACTCGTTCCTTCAACCTCTGTTTAAACTTCCATTTGTGCTTCAGATGCAAGTTTACGTCACCAACAGTAAATTGTAGCAAGCTTAGTGATTCATGTTTCAGCAAACATTTGTACAACAGCCCTGAGATGTCTGGATTTCTCATAATGTTTGCACGCTCAATATCAATTTCCATGTTGCAACCAATATAACCTGCTATCAAACCATCTGCAACAGCGGCTGAATAATCGGAGAATATCATTGTTTTCCCATCGATAATTTGAGCCTCATATGACTGCTCCATCAATGGTTTAACTGCTTGTAATTGCTTAGACTTCCATTTATGTTTGGTGTGAAACTTTGTATCCCCAAACATAGGACTAAATCTTCCATAAACCTGCAGCCCATTATCCTCATTTTTGTCAAAAATTTCTGCCTTTTGAATGGCTTCAGGAAGGTACTCTTTCTTGAGGATTATTTCTTGCATATAACATTTCTGGATTGTGCAGTCACCAAAATTTACAGAAACTTCTGTCACAATTGCAAGACTTGAAATCTCAGTCCAGCTTTGATATATATCTGTATTTTCTTCAACTGCATCAAACGCTTGAATCGATTCCTTTTGTAACATCAGTTCCTTTGGAGACCAACTCGCAGCTTGATCAATCGCAGGGGAAGAATCTTTGTTAAGCAGTACTGCAGTCACTTGAGGAAGTTCACCAACGAGGTACTTTACTTCTGCTTTCTCAAGAATCTCTGTACTTCACTTTAGCAAAATTATATATACATAAATTATATATTATTTTAGCAATAATTTGTGTGATAATATCATTTGTGTATTTTATCTTAAATATATTAATCCTATGAAAATATATAGTGTGATTCCAAAATATTATTTGTATATTATATTTTAAATACATCTAAAATTATTTCAGTTTGGCTTATGGCCTAAACAGTTTTAGTTCAACTAAATTGCGATTTTATTGGACTCCTTTTCGACTAAATAGCTTCGACTAAATAGCAAATGATTTTTTGTTTTTTGGTCAAATGAGATTTAGTTATATAATTTTGGTAGTGAATGGTAAAATAGTCACAAAATATAGTGTTACAAAAAGACTTATTGTAAGTAACAATCGGAGAATTTGCTACTAAAATGAGACTTCTTATTTGCATAATTTTGGTATGAGTCCCAAAATAACCTCAAAACATTGTCACTATTTTTAGCCCATTTGCTAGTGATTTAGTCTAAAAATGTTGCAACCAATTTGAAACTCTTAATTGCAAAGTTAGTTTTCCATAATTTGGATTAAAAACAAATCCCTAAGCTAATATATTCTCATTTAAATTGCAAAGCTTTTGAATGAAATTGTTCAAAATGCAATAGTTGAACAACATGGGTTATAACTATAATTAAACCAAAATGACAGAAAAAGAAGTTACAATATGTAATGTGAAACCGATCCTAATAAGCTTCTGTGATCTAAAGTTAACGGCGGTGTTTCAGAAGAAAATCATGAAACAAAAGTATTCCCTGACAAAGAGGCAATCAAAAATAGTTTGTATATATATAGTTACACTAACAAAGAGTTAGCTTAGGAGAATGAATTCTGGAGTGAATATGCCAATGGAAACATTCTTAATAAACAATGAAGATTTCAAAATTTTCACCCTATTTTCGTCGCTTTTCATAGCCACGATTCACGAAATTCTCAAAACTTAAATTCCATGATAATTCCTTAAGATTAAACCCAAGCATCCTATGGTGTCTGAAACTAGCATTTGAAATTAAAGAAATCAAACCTATTTTCTCTAGCTTTTGGAGAATGACAATGAAACCATGGAAAAACACGGATTTAGGTTCATACCTTCAAGAGATGAGTAGACACAATGCACAAATATATCCGAATTTTGACCCAAAACTTGGTAAAGGAGATGAAAATCTCTTTAGAAAAAAACCCTTTTCTTTATCTTTGAAAGCTTTGTTTGATATAAGAGAACACTAGATTAAAATTGGAATAATCACACCTATTGTCCCCCCTTCATGAGTCGGCTCTGATGTTTATATGTTTCCATCTCTTGTTATCTAAATAAAATTATCAGTTGTTCAAGTCAACCACGAGCCTTTCCGTTTCCAAGTGTAAGCTCCAGATCCTCCATACCAACAACATCATGTATCCTCTCCCCTTCCCACGGTTTAACTTGGCTATTCTCAAATTTAAACTCAGAGCTTTGACCAATCTCATGGAACACAGCAACAGCATTTGGAGACATCTGCTGAGCCACAGGAGGTTTCACAAGATTAAAAGTAGGTGAGGTTGGAACCATAGAGCCAGAGAATGTCTGTTGTTGTTGTTGTGCAAACTTCTGAAAGCTTATCCATTGACCAGAATCAACAGTGGAAGAGTCAGACTCATCACACTCAAGTATTGTAGCCGGGGTATGAAACTGGCGATGAGTCGGACTAGAAGGTGCAGAAACCGCATAAAAAGGATAGTTAAAAGAGGCTATTGATTGTTTAGCCATGGCCATGGATTGCTTAGCAATAGATTCCCAGTTGGGACATGGTTTAGGGTTCTTGGAAGTTGGAGATGGAGGAGTCAAAGGTTTTGATAGATTCGGTTCTTGATGCTGAAAAGAAGTAACCTCCAGAATCAAGCGCCTCCTCAACTGATAATGTTATCAATTTCTTCTGATGAAACAAAACAGTTGTCAAAGCTGAATCAGTTGTCTTGTTGTTCTTGAGTCGGCTGTTTGTATGGAATAAACTCCTTGTGTTGCCAATGTCCCTGCTTCAGTAGCAGTTTCTTCTCTCTTGAGACAGGCATATCCAGTTTCTCTCTCAATAGGCCTAAAGCTACGGCGCTGTTTCATAGATTCTGTTTAGTGTATTTATTTTGGATCTTTGTGGCTAGTACAGGCTGGAAACAAGAACAAATAACAACATAAAACAGGTTTGATTGATTGTTTACAAACAAAATACATACACAGTTATTGTAGTCTGGAGATTTTGCAGCACAATGTAGTTCAAACAGATAGATAGATAAATAAAAAGAGAGGTTTCAGATCCTCATGTCCTCTTCAAACTCCTCGAGCCTTTTTTCTCTATCATCCGCAGACCGATGTAGATCGATGACTTTCTGAAACATTAGAAGAAGAACATTGGTCAAAACAGAGCTCAAATATAGTCTCTTTGTCATCATCAAGTCACACATGATTGTCAGATATATCCCTCTTTACCTGCTCAATTTTCAGATCTTGCTCTGTGACAGACTCCGTTGACAGATCACCTGAAGAACAAAAACAATCATGTCTCCGATTGATTGTCGAATTAAAGGGAAAAAAAAATAAAAATAAAACAAAACATACCGAGCACGTATCCTACAAGACCGCATATCGTAGCTTCAGCCGACAAACCGACTGCCATTTTCTCCACTGCTAGTGTCCGAACGACACCTACAATTTGATTGAATGAAAATCAGTTATGATCGACCACTTTCTGCAATGTATTATTATGATATAATTGACAGGATCGGGGACCTCTCTGACTCGCCGATGTAAATTCGCGGTACTCTGATGTCCACCTGCGTAGACACTGCACAATTTTTTCCCCTGAGCTCTTATTCATACAAAAAACATACCCACAAAATGTTCGATGCGATGGTTTACCTGAGCAACGGTGCTTCGCATTCGCATCATCTTCCTCCTCGTCGAATTTTTTTTGGGAAACTAGGTTTGATTTGATCGCAAACTCACCTAAAAAGTCTTGTGGATCGAATTGGGCCTCTTGGGCCGGTTATTATTAATGTGGGTCTGCTTTAACGGATTATTATTATTCCAGATCCGGTGGTATCTGTTCCGGATCCGCTCTGAAAAACCGGATATCTGAATTCAGATAGTAAAATCATGGATCCGACATGTTCGGATCCGGATCCAAATAATAATAAAAAATTTAGAACCAGATATATGAGATCCGTTATATATTATATTTATATATATTCTTATATTTATCTTTTCAATTCCGTAATCTGAAAATGTGTCATTATTGTCGCGAACAATCCATCCCATACCAAAAACCGTGTTACTTTAAACATATTATCAGCTTATTCTGAATTTGTTCCAAACTTGTTTCGAATTAGTTCCGAACCTGCTCAAACATGTTCGAACATGTATCCGAACTTGTTCAAACCTGTATCCGGACTTGATCCGATTAACGTCCGAATAAAAATGGATATTAGCAGGTAAAATACCTTAAGATCCGACCCAATCAGAATACGACAATACGCAATCCAAATCTGACTTGAAACTAATAGGTTCTTAAATGGGTCTTTTATATAATTAAGCCAATAATTTTAATAAAATATAAAATTATCAAAACAAAAATTTAGCTTATTAGTTTTCAATTTATTTTGAAAATTATTTGAGTATTTGTTAAAAGAGGTTATAAATATATAAACGTTTATACTAATATATATATATATTTTAGGAATATCATCAAATTCGGTTAGACCACATTGATCTGAAACCTAAAAGTTTTTGGTTCGGTTGTTAGTCCGGTTTTAAAAACATTCCTCTTGTTTGTTATTGGGCCGGGTTATGTTGGGTTACTCCATTTTAGTTCAAAGTGGTTAATATTTTGTTGGGCTCTGGGGCCTTGTGGAATACTATTAAAAATGTTGGATGTAAAACAAACAAATTCTGAAAAAAAAGAAGAAGAAGAAGCTAGAGTCTAATTCATCGAGGACGAAGATGAAGCAAGCAATTATGGGAAAGGTAAGTAAAGCAAAATTGATTTTGTGGGAATTTGATTATTTATCTCTAATTTTGGTATTTGATTTCCGAAAAGCTGCCGTCAAGCATCAAATTGAGACAGCAGAGGACTAAGCTTCTTTGGGGAGCATTTGTCGGTGCATTTTGTATCCGTGCGTATTCAAGTATGTGCCTTTTGAATTTCGTTTCTGGTGACAAACCCAATTATCGTGACCGACTAATTTCATGCTCTTTTCAGATTACCGAGAGAAAAAAGAGCTCTGGGACAAAATTGAAAGGATGCACGAGGACTACCGTAAACGGGTCTCGGACATGTTTGAAAAGGTTGTCAGTCTGTCTATTAGCTTCTTTCATAATTGGTTGAAATGAAATTTAGAAGTTAAATAGTTTCTTTTATTTTTCTTTGTTTCAGGAGTTTCAGAAGTTTGAGGAGAAAGATTGAAACAACAAGAGGGAGACCACAAATTACCTTCTTATGAATAAGAATCCCTGTTCTCTTTGTGTTGCTTTTTCAAGCTTATGTAATCAGTCTACTCTGTGTTTTGTTATATTTTCATTTGGATAATAACAATTTGGAATTCTTGTATTTTCATTTGGATTAAAATAAGTTTGGGTAAAAGACCAAATGTGCAAGTGTTATGTCAGAGTAGAGGCGAAGTTTCTGCAGAATTTTAGTTGTTATTTGATGCTCTTTCACTAGAAATTCAGTATTATAAAAATTTGTTTCAATAATAATGATATGGCAAATGAAGTGGAAACTAAGAGGCAAGCGTTTGATTCATCTGAAGAAGCTGAATCTCGAGCCATTGGAAATGGCAACAATTTGTTACAGATTTCTCAACAACAGCCGCTTGCTCCTGTTGTTAATTGGGAGAGATATCTTCTGGTGGAGAATGACGACTCAACAAGCCATATCGTTACTCCGCTTTTAAAGAATTGCAGCAGCTTATTGAATTGAGCCATCCTTTTCTATCAGCAATCATATTGTCGCTTATGAATAATTGTTGTTATGTACTTGAAGCCTGGAGAGTCCTAGAAGACGAGAACAGTTGCATTGATCTTGTCTTAACGGAGGTTGTTATGTCTGAGAACTCTGGAACCTGTCTGTTGTGCAAGATTATGAGCCATAAGACACTTGAGAACATCCCTGTCATAACTACTTACTTAAATCTCCGTTATATTGGCCTCAGCTAGTTTCAGCTTTTGATTCTCATTTTTTGTTTTAACAACTTACTTCCGTAGTGGTGTCATCTCCTGATTCTATGGTTCTGGTCTTCAAGTGCTCTTGGATACAATGTATTTGATGGTTCCTTTGCTGGATTATTGGATTGGTGGAAGTGGAAAGTTTCTTTAGGCTTGAACAATATGGAGATGACTTGGCTCCTACAAGGAGCTGCATTGAAATGGTTTGAGAGGCACAAAAGGAGCTGCCCGTTTTGGTCTCTGTAAGTGTTGTTCTCCACCACAGGTCCTTAATTAATTCATATGGCTTAAGAAGTGAGATTGGATCTACTGGTTTGTTGGAGAACAATGTCGTTGGTAAATCTGCTGGGGATTACCATTTGAAAGATCCCACTTGCTCTGATAAGATGAGTTTAATTCCACCTGATCAAACTGGCAAAGACAGTGAGTTGCTAGAACCTGCTGTTGGGGAATGAGCTTGAGAGTCGTCTGTTAGCTCGTTTTGCTCCGGCCAAAAGATCTTCTCGACAGGCAGTGAAGCTGAAGGCGAAACTGATTTATCAGATTGATGAAGAGCAAAAAACGATTCCAGCAGAAGATTTGATTCAGGATATTAAAGTGTTTAGTGCCACAGTGGCTATGGGGATGAGTTGTATAACTGAATAGGAAACAATTGGGAAGCAAGTAATGGCAACAGAGTTGTTTCATGAATGATGACTCAACACGCCATATTGTTACTCCGCTTTTAATGAATTGCAGCAGCTATGAAGGTATTTACTTATTGAATTGAGCCATCCTTTTCTATCAGCAATCATATTGTTGCTTATGAATAATTGTTGTTATGTCGAGAGAGTTGTTGTTGATTTGACTCCAATAACATAATATTCTGAATAATAACATAATATTCTTAGCTAACACAATCTTTCTTCATGATTTGACTACATTATTACAACTAGATACTAAACAAACATTAAAAAAAAAAAGTCACTTCTACTTCTTCTTCTTGTTGATTTCCTCTATCATCCTCTTCTCCATTTCTTCCATTTTCTTCTCCATTGCTTTCATTGCATCTTCAATTTCTTCTTTCCTTTCTTTCCTCAGTTTCTTTGTCATCTCTTTCAATTGCAATTCTGCACTTTTAAGTGTTGAAGCAAATCTATCATCCATGACAAGAGCATCATCTTTCTTCTTGATTTCACTCCATTTATTCTTCACAAATAATTCAACCATAAACACAACAACACCAAACAACACTGCACCTACAATCTTGCTAAGACCCTTAGAGGCTGTGGCTGAATTGTAATCTTTCTCCTTCTCCTTTTCCCCTGTTGCCACCAAGATAATACATCTCTTGATGTTGTGGAAAAACAACATCAACTTGATGCATTTTAGAGCAAAACTCTTCCTCTTAGCACAACAACCGTTCAACCTCTTGTAGAGGCGGTGGGACACTACCCATGGAAGCAGCTCAGTCCAATTTTTAGTCTCTTCCTCAAAAGTTTGTTCTCTCCCTTTATCTAAGGGAGGGATTCTCTCTTCCATAAAGAGTCTGATCCTAGCATTCCTTTCTAAATACTTATAAGCCATTAGACTACCAACCTCAGAATATGACACATTACCAAGTTTCAAGTGTTTTCCCAAAGCAGATAACATTGATACTGATTCAGTCTCTCTCAAATTCGAAACCCTAGTATCAGTACCAAATCCAAACCCAATTCCAAACCTAAAACCAGATTCAGTACCTGTGCCACCAAGAAATCTAACTCTAGCAGAATCAGCTGCTGAATTCCTTCTACAAATCCTCCTCGCAAGCATCATTTTGATGTTTCCTCTTCCTCTTTCGCTGAAGTTACTGAAGAACTGACGATATCGCTGCTTTAGTCTCGCTCTCCACAAAAGAAAAGAACCGACTGGTTCAATAAACTTGGTTTAGGCGCTGGTTTAGTATGGATGATTGATTTGATAATCTTTTAGTATCGCTGGTTTAGTCTCGGTTATCTCTTTTGAATTTTCATTATTGAGACCACGTGAGACAACACGTGCTTGACACGATGAGGTCGCCAAATCATCGCCGGAATTCCAAAACGCAGCATCACCGGAAATCCTGTTCCAGCGAATCACCCTGCAACTCGCCATAAATGAAGACCAAAAGCTCAAGAAGAACCCAATACCTTGATTAAAACTCCACAGAGGAAGCTTTGTCTTGGACCTAAAAGATCCGCCATCGCTGACAGAGAGACAGAGGACTAGAAGAATTGCATACTGGAAGAGGAAGATCGACGATTGAATTTAGAAGATCTAAATTCAAAATTTATTATCCAACTTGATTCCGCGATCAACGAACCAAATCGGAAGACACAAAACAAAAAGCTAACAAGCAATAGAAATATATTCTAAACAAAAGGAAAGAAATCCGATCAAGAAGGTTCGGATATAGATCTGACTTGAATTTGAGAGAAACATCTGTTTGGTGTAAAACTTTCCCACTTTTAAATATAAAATTGCATCTAAAATTTATATATATATATATATATATATATATTTTTTTTTTTTAAGAAAATCAATTTTTTCTAATATTTTTTTTAGATATCTTATATAATTTACCATATAAAATTTATTTTATCTATAACAAATATTTCTTTTGTCCTTCTAACTAAATTTGGTTCAACTATTACAAAAACTTTGGACAAATGTTGCTGATGATTCATGCTATTTCCAAGTCTAAACATAACTAATGTCTTCTAGTTTATAATTGTAATTAGGTATGGATAAAATACCCGGAGCAGAACCCTAAGTTCTTCCTTTACATCATGCTTCTTATTCATCGTACAATGCTGCATCAAAAAAAAAAAAAAGTTTTTAGTGAAAACAAAGATATTCTCACCCAAATTAACTTTGGAATAATCAAGAACACATCTGATCAATGAGCCTTTGCAAAACCAACTAACTAGAGAAAGGAAAAGGACCGGTTAGCTTAGGACCCGTAACTCCAACAAAAATATTTCTTTTTAAAAAAACATTTTCTAACAATTACCAACATAGTTATAAACAAACGCAAGTCATAAGCTAAAACATGCAGGACATACCACGTCTTATAGCCGCATTTACATGCAACAAAGAAAGTTTCAAAGACTAAGATGTCACTGCATCCCTTATGGTAACGGAATCTCCCTTCCTTACCCATGCAGTACCATCGCTCTTCATCCAAAAATGTGACTAAAAGTTAGTGCTCTAAATAATATATGAGAGATCAGTTTCCAAACTAAAAATTAGGACTCTAAATAATATAGAATAAAACATTAAATCATTTTAAAAAATACTCAAGTTTGCAACAAAAAATACAAATAGCCTGAAAACTAACAAAAAATTCTATCAATTCTGGAAAATAGATCTTGCATTTTTCTTACAAAACCTTAAATTTATTCTTCTAAAATTTAAAGATATAAGAACACAATCTTTTTAAAAACAAATCTTAAGTTTGGTGGCAACTAAAAACTGTACAAACATAAACTGAAATAAAGATTTAAAATTACAATATGAAATGTGAAGCCGATCCTAATAAGCCTCTATGATCTAAATAAAGTTAACGGCGGTGCTATAGAAGAAAATCATGAAACAAAGGTATTTCCTGACAAAGAGGCTAATCAAAAACAGTTTGAATGCTGGCAAAGTGTAAAAGAGTTTACAGTTTTAAGATAGTAAGTACTTCAGCGATTCAATGTAGATGAGCTCTTCAAAAGTTTAATTATGGGAGCATAATGTTCGTGAGAAGAATCCAATAACATCAAAGATGTCTCAGCAGAAGCCTAAGTTCTTCCTTTACATCATGCTTATTCATCGTACAATGTTGTATCAAAGAAAAAGTTTTAGTGAAAACGAAAGAAATTCTCACCCAAATTAACTTTGGAATAATCAAGAACACATATGACCAATGAGCCTTAGCAAAATCAACTAACTAGAGAAAGGAAGAGGATCAGTTAGTTTAGGACCCGTAACTCCAATAAAATATTTCCTTTTTTTAATATTTTCTCCCGTCTCGTACGTGTAGCAACATTTAAGTACTAAAAATACCATTAACTAAAGGAATGATATAATCCCTAGAGAATCTTTGAAGAACTTCAGTAGAATTAAACATAAAATAACTAATTCTTTTTCTTTTTTTTTTGCTGGGAAGCAAGGCAGAAACAATTACCGACATAGTTATAAACAAACACAAGTTCTAAGCTAAAACAAACATGACACACCACGTTTTATAGCCGCATCTACATGTAACAAAGAAAGCTTCAAAGACTAAGATGTCTTTGCATCCATTATGGTAACGGAATCTCCCTTCCTTACCCACGCGGTACCATCGCTCCTCATCCAAAAATGAGACAATGGTGTCTTTGCACTTTGCTTGGTCTTGAGATATATGAGGTCAGATTCGAAACTAAAAATTAAGGTTCTAAATAATAGAATAAAACATTAAATTATTTTTAAAAATACTCGTGTTTGCAACACAAATTACAAATAGCCCGAAAACTAACAAAAAATCTATTAATTCTGGAAAATAGATCTTGTTGCATTTTTCTTACAAAATCTTAAATTTATTCTTCTAAAATTGAAAAATATAAGAACACAATCTTTTTAAAAATAAATCTTAAGTTTGGTGGCAACTAAAAACTGTACAGACATAAACTAAAATAAACTAACAAAGAGTTATTCCAGAAGAAAATCATGAAACAAAGGTATTCCCTGACAAAGAGGCAATCAAAAATAGTTTGTATATATAGTTACACTAACAAAGAGTTATCTTAGGAGAATGAATTCTGGAGTGAATATGCCAATGGAAACATTCTTAATAAACAATGAAGATTTCAAAATTTTCACCCTATTTTCGTCGCTTTTCATACCCACGATTCACGAAATTCTCAAAATAAAGTTAACGGCGATGCTCTAGAAGAAAATCATGAAACAAAGGTATTCCCTGATAAAGAGGCCAATCAAAAACAGTTTGAATGTTGGCAAAGTGTAAAAGAGTTTACAGTTTTAAGATAGTAAGAACCTCAATGATTCAATGTAGATAAGCTCTTCAAAAGTTTAATTATGGGAGCATAATGTTCCTAAGAAGAATCCAATAACATCAAAGATGTTTCAGCAGAAGCCTAAGTTCTTCCTTTACATCATGCTTATTCATCGTAAGTTGTGTTTATATAATACAACTCAACGTAATAAATAAATGTCCAATTTCCTTAATTATTAATTTCTCTATGTATTCCTTTTTTCTTTCAAAAAAAATCTCCATGTATTCTTTTATGGAGACTAGAGGCTTTACCCCCCGCGCACGCGCGGGAGTGGTGTGGATGTTATTGTTTTTTAAGTTCAGAAAAGAATAATGGGAGTATTCGCAGAAACTGCTTTACATGCTTGCAAGGCATGTTAGTACCAATATTTGTTTCCATATCCTATCTGTCTTTTGTTTCGTTGAAGCAATAGGTTCTCATTAGTGTGTGTGAACGTAGATTGCTGGGGCTTTGTGGTACTTGCTTACCTTAGAACGCAATAACGATTGCTGGAGTAAGGCTTGCAACAATAATGACAATTGTACTACAATCTTCTTGTATTGTAGATTGAAATACGAAAATATGTCATTAAGCTCTATAAAGATTGAAGGCCAATCGTATATATTACACAATCTCATTCAGACGGTAACCAAAACTCAGTATTCCAGGACAATAGACAACACTCAATTTATCCTTTGATAGGTGTTGAACCGATGCTTATGAGACTCTTCTTGTTCGGGAGACAACTCATGCTTCTGCTTCTTTTCTACTTTACGATTCAACTCCGAATCATATTTTTCTTTCTTATTGCCTATGTATCTATCATGAAACTCTTCTGGATCATCAGATGCATCATATACATGATTCGCTTTGCCCTAAACACTCTTGTGATGTCTCTCTGAATGACGATCATCATATCTCGCTATCTTATCGGATTTATGACACTTTTCGGACTAACCATTGACATATATGTGTCTTCTGTCATCATATCTCTGCTTCTTGTCAACTCTGTGATGCTTCACCGACTCTAAATATTCATGCTTCTGATTTTTTTTTGAATCATGACTGTTATTAAGCACTTGCTTTCTTTCCCTGTGTTGGCCTTTGTAATCATCTTTTGATCTTTTTCTTTATACTCTTGTGATTTATATAATAATCAGAAGGTATATCCCTGCAGACAAATGAGGATCAGATTAGTTATAATTTTTCCAATCGTGGGAAGATGATGGAATTCATAGATGAGGCAGCGAGTTATCCCATTAAAGGAAACTTTTCTGTGTAGTTGTTTGAAAAATGATAAAGGAAAGCATGAGCATTAGCCATCTATTATGCCAACTCCATTCTCACAGTTTCAGACGAATGAAATATTTATATTTCTCGAATATGTGCTCGGAAAGTTAGTTGACCAAAGTTTGATGATAAATGTATGGGCTATGGTCTGTTTAAAATGGGTTGACTTACATATCAATTAGGAGGCATAGAACGACATGTTGGCAAGATGTAGGATCTTTGAGGTTGGCACCTTGCACAAATCTGATTTGCCCCACGACATCTGGCGAATTAGTTTCTGTTAGGCGCACGTTGTGAATAAGACTCAAGCGGTGGATATTTGAAGTATTTAGTATTTAAACATGGTCCAAATACCTGTAAGCTCCATATTAGTGTTAGCTTGAGGCTGTAATTGGGCGTGAGTGCGGAGCATGAATTCATTCATTGTGAAGATTTACATAAGTTATCTAACGTCTCCGTCGGTCTAGCTTCCTTTCGTTTTTTCCGGTGGCGACTCTTCCGGTGAAGGCTGCTGTATAACCATTACTTTGCAATCAAAATTTCTAGCTTCATGCCTTCATAAATCCGATTCACAGCCCATCTACACATCCATTAAACAGTAGCGACCAATTAATATTTGTGGGAGTCTAAATCTTCTATCAGTGATCGCAACTTTCTAATAAGTTACTTACAATACTACCCTGTGAAGAAATTTGTTCTTGTGGAGACCCAAGCGAAGCTTCGAAGCATGAATCTCTTTCACGACTTCACCAAACCCTCTTCCATCTTCGTCTCCTTCTCTCACAAATATCTATGTATTTGTATGTAACTACAATAAGGAAGAAATAAACTATATCAATTCACAATATGAGTTCAAGCAAAAAAAAAACATTACAATAGTAAAAAAAACATAGCAGATTTGAAGCTGCACATCCAACAGTAACAGAGAGGATAGTCACGACTCACGACCTATGATTTAGTAATGACATAAGCTACCAACATGACATAGAGGTAATTGAAATCAATAAGTGTAACGCCCCTTTCCCATTTTCCGCTGACCGTCGAGCTGACCGGTCAACAATCAAACAAGAACATGACCGATCGAACCCGAGCAAGTCGAACGGGAAAAGTTCGCCGCAGGACGAAGCCAAAGATAGTTCGGTTTGAGACAAAGGCTCGCACCAATCTATCCTCGACTCCGCTATCCTCATATCCATAGCACAAGCGGTACCACTTGCACTACTTCGATGAGTTGTGTCGGTTCGGACTAAAACCTCATATCAGGAAAACAATTTCATTTCTAAGTAATCAACGTTGAGTACAACGTTTAATAGAATTTCACAAACAATCGTCAAGTCGAATATACAAAGAAATCAACACATGAAATAATAATAACGCCGAACCGAGAAAACACCCAAAAACCCGTGAATCAAATCCCGTCACAAGCAACCCGAAACCACACCGAGGACCTCCCGCGTCCGTCGCTACCTAAACCTGAAAAACACAAAAAGAGTATAATGAGCGATCTAAGATCACCCAGTGAATCGGCTCCCCACTAACGGCTTCTAATCTATCTAGAGTCTACAGATTCCCGCCCCAAAACCCAAAATAACAATCAACAGAAATAAATAGTCGATCACGCACAACCACGTCGTGATAAACCCACAACACACAATCAATGCCAAAGATAAGGAGAATTAAGGGAAATCGAAGGCACTGCGGCACATGTCCTCGATTGGACTCGATCTATCTATCGCACACCAAGAGAAATAACAAAACAACACTGGGCCCTACGATCTCAGTAACTTCCACGGGTCTACATCGTTACCTACATGGTAACTAACCCACGACTCCTAACCGTGTACACAAGGTCCCCACGGCTAGGACACCGTTCTCTGTCCATCGATACGCGGTGACTCCTGTTACCCCAGGTAACCTGAGTTTCCATGCGATCCGGCCCTAGGACATGACCCCGTATTCTCCGATTCGCACACCTACCGGCGTCACCCAGTAGGTTAACACCATAACCGGAGTTGCCATGATCCGATTAGGCAAAACCCGAGGATCCAATCGGGTCGGAACTACCGGAACGTAAACAAAACCTAGGCTTGCGGAATCTAACGCACCCTAGAGTCCTAGTGAAGAAATGTAACCACACAGACTCGCTGGGACTCTAGCACAGATCACGCAATTAACAACAATAATAATAATTTCCCAACCCATTCCGCAAGCCACTACACTATCACCGCTCTGACTAGGTAAGATACCTAGCCAGCACCACTAACTTACCCGGTCCCGTGACCGGAGTAAGTGTCCGCAATAACTGCTCGGCCCAACACCGAGCATTCTAACAAGCCTGCACACAAAGCTCACAACAACAGTAATACAATCACGCAATCACAATCAATCACACAATCACAATCAATCACACAATCACACACAAGCAGGCTTATTAGGGTTTCTAAGTCTTTTAATCCATTACCATCCGCTACCTTGGGTTAGCGGATTGCTAACCCGTAGACGGCTTACCAACTCACCACATTCCTTATTTAACCCATTCTAGATATTTTTTATTAACTTCTCGATCCGTCGGTTTATAGTTAGTAAACTTACTAACTCCCCGACATCTCATTATTAATTAACTTTATTCATTCATTACCCAAACCCGCTATTAAACCTAAACCCCAAACTCGTTACAATATTCTATACGCCCGTTCAGGTTCAACCATATTTTAATGTCGTCTTAATTCCCATATATAAATTCATTAATTATCGTTCTTATACACTATATATATGCATATACAGTCCTAATCAAACGGGTCTATATGAATGCATCACACAATTGTCGCTAACAACCTAACGGTACACAATTGATTAACTTTTAATTCCTTAAACCCTAATATGCTTATTCGATCCTAACCGGTTTATCATTAAACATCCATTTAATTATTATTTACTAATCAAGTTATTAACGGGTATGCAATCCTAGTACTACGGTTTCTCGATTTCCGGTCTATATGAATCTACAGGTCTGTGAGCAGACTCACAGTGAGATAGGTGCGGTAATGGCGGCTCTGACACGTCATGAATCCCGAGACCCCCGAACTGGAACCTGAACCTCCCGAATGTACGAACTCGAACCCCGAATCTTCCCGAACGTCCTGACCATTGACCGAATGATTCTAATCAAGCTTCCGGACCATCTTCACTCTCCTTCACGCCTCCTTCTCTCTCTCTTCTTCATCTTCACGTCTCTCTCTACTTTCTCTCTCTTCCCGATCTTCTTCTTCTTTTCTCTCTCTCTTTCTTCTCACGCTCTTCTTCTCTCTTCTTCTTCTCTCTTCTTCTCCTCTCTCCACTTCTTCTCCTCTCTCCTCTTCTTCACGCTCTTCTTCTCCTCTCTCTACTTCTTCTTCTTCTCACGCTTCCTCTTCTCTCTCTCTCTCTCTCTCTCTCTCTCTCTCTCTCCTTCACGCTTCATCTTCTTCTCTCCTCCTCCTTCTTCTTCTCCTTCTTCTCTTCCTCCTCCTCCTCCTTCCTTCTTCCTCACGCTTCACCTCTTCTTCTTCCCTTTCTTCTTCTCTCCTCCCCCGGCTTCTTCCTTCTTCTTCTTCTTCTTCTTCTTCTTCTTCTTCTTCTTCTTCTTCTTCTCCTCCTCCTCCTCCTCCTCCTCCTCCTCCTCCTCCTCCTCCTCCTCCTCCTCCTCCTCCTCCTCCTCCTCCTCCTCCTCCTCCTCCTCCTCCTCCTCCTCCTCCTCCTCCTCCTCCTCCTCCTCCTCCTCCTCCTCCTCCTCCTCCTTCTTCTTCTTCTCCTCCTCCTCCTTCTTCTCTTTGTGTTTTTGTTGTGATGAAAATGAAGGGGGATGGAGCCTCTTTTTATAGTAACCATTGGTGTCTTGATGTGTGACACATGTCCTATGCCCTGTCCTTCTCCTCCATAAGACACATGGATCCTTCCCCTTGTGACACACCACAAATCAATAAAAAAATAAGATTCAATGTATTTATCCATTCCACACATGTCCTCATTCTCCTCTTCCCATGAGCCACGACACCATATTCTAAATTCAATGAATCTTATTGCTGTCTATCTCTTAGCCACGTTCACCCTTCAACCAATCAGCAACTTCTTATTCTCGACCATCCCGATGCTTCCGTTTAGCCGATTTCGCGTTTAATATTTTAAAAACTCTTTAGACGATCCCATAAATCCTCAACCCTCCATAATCAGATTCTCCATGCTATTTGATGAATTAGCATTTTGAATCACTCCGTTTGGACACCCGTAGCTACGGTTATGAATTTTTGAAGCTTTCTTCGGTTTTGTCGGTTTCTATTCTCGACTCACCGAAAAACATGTTTCTGCTCCGATTTTCCCAACTCTGGTCTTGTGAACATTCTTTATATCGAAATATAAGAATATTAGGCCCGTCTCGGCTTCCGTCTCGACTTTGGTAAAATTACCATTTTACCTCCGACATTAGTAAAATGACAATTTTACCCCTGGTTGACTTCCTGCTGCCCGTTGACCGTATTTCGATACGGGGTATCACATTCTTCCCCACTTACAGGAATTCGGTCCCCGAATTCTCCGTCACTAACAGACTTCAAATTGGTTCCGAACCCTGTAAGTCGCTTCATCACTTCATTCCGACGCTTCCATACTCGAACACTGATGTATACCACTGGCTTCCACACCACCCAAATCCGCTTCACTCTTAACTGACTTCATCGGTCTCGATCCTGACTTAACTCTGATTATCTTCTTTCCAAATCTCATTGCTAACTAATCATACTGATCACTTCACTCTGACGGTTTCTTGATACTGATGCATCTCCCACTGACAATATCTACCACTGATTCACGGCCCGGTCTACTTGTCTCACGACGTCTTGACACTTCATTACGCTTTCGGGTTCGGGTTCGGTCTCGGATTCACATCGCGTCGCCATTCCGTCCTACATTTAATACAACAACTCACTGAAACAATTAGCTTCATCCCGATCCATCCCGATGTCACTTTCCCATAGAAATATGGTTACTTAATCACGTACCCGACGGTTACTCGTGATTAAATAACAATACACTATAAGTCTGTTCCCTCGTGAACTGACGGTTGAATACAACCGTTCTCAGTCGGCTCAAAACTTGAAATAAAATTAAAACAAAATCAACACTTTACCTTCTTAACGAAACCGAGGAAAATCGATCATTCACTAATCAAACTTCCAAACAACTAACAAACCAATGGTCTCTAAGACCCAAAACGATTCATCTATCAAAATCACACATTCCAATACTACGAAACTACTGCATAACCAATCAATCAAGCAATCAACAAGCATGAAAATGAAAACAAGCAATCACCACACAATCACGCAATCTAATGATCGTTCGGATGCGTCGTCGGTCTGGGTTCGGGTCATGATGAACGGTCGTCAGTTCTGCTTATCATTTGATTTCACACAGTAACCTATTTGCTCTCAGAACCATCCCAATCATGCAAATAGTTACTATGTTAATCAAAACGATCAACTGAACACTCTGCATCCACCACATACATAAAACGATATATCATACGTCATAAGGTTTTCAGTACATGGTTATGATCAGAGTCCACACATAAGACCGTCATCATATCCAAAAACCCATACGACGCCGCTGTACATCAGAAAAGTCAAAGACGACACGCAAAGTCGCCTATCCGCCGATCT
This sequence comes from Orychophragmus violaceus, assembly GCA_030180135.1. Classification (NCBI taxonomy): domain Eukaryota; kingdom Viridiplantae; phylum Streptophyta; class Magnoliopsida; order Brassicales; family Brassicaceae; genus Orychophragmus; species Orychophragmus violaceus. Next base: position 104,070,849 of record CM058232.1, on the reverse strand, counting down.
ATCTATAATACAAAAATGGAGTTAGTGCCCTCAACTTACCTGGCCTAACTACTCCTATCCTGACCTAACGCCTCCAGCAAGACCGAAATTCCCAATACCACTGGCCAAACGGCTCGCTGAAGTATCCGCTGGCAGGTGCGCCGGGAGGGTGTGGCGAGTGTGTGTCTCGAGATGGTGCTCCGACATGCTGTGTCTCGGCTATCGGGCAAAGATGAGCAACGTGACCTGCGCGGCCACATAAATGACAAGAAGAAGTCGGCTCTGACGGGGGGGATCGATGGAACAATCGGGTGCGCGATGATTCCTCCTCCTTCTTCTTCTTCTTCTTCTTCTTCTTCTTCTCCTCCTCCTTCTCTTTGTGTTTTTGTTGTGATGAAAATGAAGGGGGATGGAGCCTCTTTTTATAGTAACCATTGGTGTCTTGATGTGTGACACATGTCCTATGCCCTGTCCTTCTCCTCCATAAGACACATGGATCCTTCCCCTTGTGACACACCACAAATCAATTAAAAAAATAAGATTCAATGTATTTGTCCATTCAACACATGTCCTTATTCTCCTCTTCCCATGAGCCACGACACCATATTCTAAATTCAGTGAATCTTATTGCTGTCTATCTCTTAGCCACGTTCACCCTTCAACCAATCAGCAACTTCTTATTCTCGACCATCATGATGCTTCCGTTTAGCCGATTTCGCGTTTAATATTTTAAAAACTCTCTAGATGATCCCATAAATCCTCAAACCTTCATAATCAGATTCTCCATGATATTTTATGAATTTAACATTTTGAATCACTCCGTTTGGACACCCGTAGCTCCGGTTATGAATTTTTGAAGTTTTCTTCGGTTTTGTCGGTTTCTATTCCCGACTCACCGAAAAAATGTTTCTGCTCCGATTTCCCCAACTCTGGTCTTGTGAACATTCTTTATATCGAAATATAAGAATATTAGGCCCGTCTCGGCTTCCGTCTCGACTTTGGTAAAATTACCATTTTACGCCTGATATTGGTAAAATGACAATTTTACCCATGATTGACTTCCTGCTGCCCGTTGGCCGTATTTTGATACGGGGTATCACAATAAGACTCAAGAAAACTTACACTCAGGGCCGATACAGATCCAGCCTAGACAAGTCTCCTCGGATAACGCCTGAAGTAGACAGTGGCAGATTCTAAATTAACAAAACGCTGTCAAATTACATGTCAAGCTCCTCTAACGAATTGCACAAAAGAAGTAAAACATAAACTTTCTCAAAGAACAAAGGATCTCAATAGAAAGGGAGAGCATCTTTATCTTTGCTCAATCTCAAAAGTTCAGCTAGACTTTTCCAATCAGGAAAAAGGCAAATCTGATCAGAAGATAATCAAAATAAACTTTCATAGAAGAGCCTTTCGCCCTTAAACCCTCCAAATTTCGGAAATCAAATCAGAGAAGATGAACGAACACTTACGGTGGCAGAGAAACGTCTTGTAGCCAAGCTCCGACACAAAAGTCATGGAGAGTCGCTTCGTAAAACCCTATAAAAACTATCAATTGGAAACCCATATTAACAATCCCCAGAGAAAGGAATAATTTTCTAATAACAAATATCTTTATTTGTATCTGAAAAACCGATCTTATGGCTGCCCGGTTAATTTCAACATCCGAAACTTTCGATCTTCTCTGGCTGATACAGAGTCAACAGAGCGATCTACTCTCGGAAGAGGTTAAACAGTCGGCGAAAGAGAGCGATCACAAAGCCGATATAGTGTTTTTCAAGTGCAAAAAATGAATGCTTTCTTATTCTATTTGGCTTTTATGTGGAAATTGATTCGGAGTCTTTAACTATTGAGATCTTACCAATTGAGATTCTAGTTTCTCCTCACGCAGATTTAACGGAAAGAGTGAGCGAGATATATTTGTTGATTCGGCTTCCAGATTTCAGTGTAAGGTATTGAGCAGTGTAAGATATATTCTTTACATGTGATATCTAACATGGTCTTTATCCGCCATTCAATTTATGGTTTCCAATACGATAGGAATCACCAATAATTAAATCTCATAATACAGTTATCCGTATTCAATTTAGCAATCCTTCACGGCAAAAGATAATCATGTACAAATCAATAATCACACCACCAGCATATATAAACGTATATGAACACATGATCTAACCATGCATAGACAATACACAATCATTACTATAAGTATAAATATACGTGTATATATATAAGCATATCCTAAAATATACACTCGCTCACGTTAAACTACTATTAATATGATGTATGTATAATAAATACTATATACCCTATTATACTTGTAGTATACCGACGTACGTATGTAATATACATGGTTTAGCAAAGAGCTCACGTTACGAGCATAACCAAAACGTAAGGAGTGAATTTACACAACCGATCCTGACCTTGATTTAGATCGACAAGATGATGAAGCGGTGGCTCCCGTGATGTGGTGACTTGTGCGGGGGGTGTCAGTCTAATGGAAGACGAGATGTGATATTGATCCGAGACTCCTTGTATCTTCTCCTCACGCCCAACACAAGAAGAACATGCATGAGACGGTGGAGAAGAAGAGCAGCTTGAACGATGGTGCACAACGAATGGTGAATGGCCAAAGGTACTTGTCTCTTTCTCACGACGGCAAGTTAGGGTTTTTTTGGAGGAAGAAGGAAATAAAAACACACGCTTTTTGTATATATAGTTACACTAACCAGATGATTAATTAACGAGGAAAGATATTTTGGCTTTTAAAAAAAGAACTAAAAAGATTTGGGGTGTAGTATGTAGGATCACAAGGAACCGCGAGAGTTTCCCATGCATTCTCAAGGTCAACTTTCTTCCAACAAAACACAATCTCAATACAAAGTGTACGAAATGATTCCTAATCATTACAGAACCAACTAAGAGTTAGCTTAGGAGTTAGGAGAATGAATTCTGGAGTGAATATGCCAATGAAAACATTCTTAATAAACAATGAGAGGATTTCAAAAATTTCACCATATGAAAAACTCTTTAGAAAAAAAAAACCCTTTTCTTTATCTATGAAAGCTTTGTTTGATCTTTGGTTTTGAGAAGAATTGTGTTTTTGCTTCTACAATCTAGTCAACCAAAGTAAAAATAATGAAAAATGGATTGAAATTAAAGTGAAATTGAAAATTGGGACCAACTATTTTGGTTTGAAGACGGAAAAGACCACTTTATTATATAGTAATAAGCTTAACGAAGTGATCTGGACACGTGGATGGCTCAGTTTGAATGAGAAGATTAACAGGTTTGATTAAAAGCAAGCTAACAAACAAAATAAGATGAGCGATTCATTACAGAAATCCTGCCCAAGAAAATCCCAACTTTACACGAATTATAAAAAGAAACGAATTTTTGCGTTAACAAAAAAAAAATACAAATTTATTTTTGATTTTCAAATATATTAACAATATTTTTGTTGATTTTCTAATTCATAATAATTAGATGGCGTTAACTAGGCCTGGGCGTTCGGATTATCGGTTCGGTTTCGGTCGATTATTTTTGGTTTCGGTTTTTTCGGTTGTAGAGGTTTAGTATCCATTTGGTTATTTTCATATTTCGGTTCGGTTTCGGTTCGGTTATATTTCAGTTTCGGTTAGTTTGGTTATGAAATTTAAAAACCAAAGGTTGAACAAATTATTTTCGGTTATGGTTTGGTTCGGTTATATTCAATCGAATTTATCCAAAATAATCATATTTAACCGAACAAACCGAAATAACCAAAAAATGATCATCAAGTATTATTGTTTGTATGATAATTTGGAGGATTCTGTAAAAAAAATATTTGACTCTAAACGTTTAAGTTATACAATATAATGTTTTGATTTACAATTTAACATTGTTTTATATTGGTATTGTTTAACGATTAACCTTTTATAAAGGTAAATTATGAGTATTATTAATAATTTCGGTTTTGTTCGGTCTTTTTCGGTTTTTGGTTCGGTTCGGTTAGTAACCGATAACCATGGTTTTCTAAAACAATATCCAATCGGTTATTTACTTATAATCGGATACCAACCAAACCCCTCTTTTTCGGTTCGGTTTCGGGTCGGTTGTTTCGGTTCGGATTATTTGTCCAGCCCTAGCGTTAACATTTAATGTTAAGTGAAAGGATGTTGTTTTACATGTTTTTAAAAAAAAAAAAAAAACATGACCATCTATGGACCCAAACTCATAGAAGTCAAAGTCAAATAACATGGTTTCTTATCATTGAACCAGTGACACTTCCGAAAAAATCTTTAACATATATATATATATATATTATTTTAGCAAAAATAATATATATATATATATATATATAAATTATATATTATTTTAGCAACAATTTGTGTGACAATATCGTTTGTGTATTTTATCTTAAATACATTAATCCTATGAAAATATATAGTGTGATTCCAAAATATTATTTGTATATTTTATTTTAAATACATCTAAAATTATTTTAGTTTGGCTTATGGCCTAAACAGTTTTAGTTCAACTAAATTGTGATTTTATTGGGCTCCTTTTCGACTAAATAGCAAATGATTTTTGTTTTTTGGTCAAATGAGATTTAGTTATATAATTTTGGTAGTGAATGGTAAAATAGTCACAAAATATAGTTACAAAAAGACTTATTGTAAGTAACAAAATATAGTTGCATTTTAGTCGGAGAATTTGCTACTAAAATGAGACTTCTTATTTGCATAATTTTGGTATGAGTCCCAAAATAACTTCAAACTAGTTTTCCATAATTTGGATTAAAAACAAATCCCTAAGCTAATATATTCTCATTTAAATTGCAAAGCTTTTGAATGAAATTGTTCAAAATGCAATAGTTGAACAACATGGGTTTTAACTATAATTAAACCAAAATGACAGAAAAAGAAGTTACAATATGTAATGTGAAACCGATCCTAATAAGCTTTTGTGATCTAAAGTTAACGGTAGTGCTCCAGAAGAAAATCATGAAACAAAGGTATTCCCTGACAAAGAGGCAATCAAAAATAGTTTGAATGCTGGCAAAGTGTAAAAGAGCTTACATTTTTAAGTTAATAAGTACCTCAGCGATTCAATGTAGATGAGCTCTTCAAAAGTTTAATTATGGGAACATAACGTATTGCAATGCTCAAAAACCGGACGCTTTTCAACACATTGGAGACCACCAATCGATCTAAATTTGTAGACTTTTGAAAACTTAGAGATGATTTCTGATAGATTCAAAGAGAGATTTGATGCTCCATTGATTGAAAAAGAAACTCCAAATCGATTTTATTTTCTGAGAAATTAGGGTTCTTAGTTTGAAGAAGAAACCCCCCCCCCCCCCAAATCGATTTAGCATTTGAATACAATATATAAAAAAAGTCAGCTCCAAATACAATTAAAATTGTCTGAAGCTTAGTGGCAATGATTCTCCTTAGCACTCCCTCTCCCGAGTTCGATTAATGGGAGGAACAAATTTTATCTCTACCTAATCGATTTGGGGGGTTTGTCTTCTTAAGAAAATATTAAAATTTCGACACTACCGCGGATCGAATAGGAGACATGGGAATGGATAAGGTTGTTCATTGCAACGGTGCTACTACTCTTCATCAAATATCCATTAAACACAATACCTATTTATTAACTCCCCTTACCCTAACTAAGATTTACAATCGTGTAAAATTATAATATTTTTTAGATATCTTATATAATTATAAAATTTATAATATAAATTTATTTTATCTACAGAAAATATTTTAAATACTTCGATTATTACAAATTTTTTTGTTCCTCTAACTAAATTTGGTTAAACTGTTACAATAACTTTGCTTAATTTTGGACAAATGTTAGTGAGGGAATTCAGCTAATTCATGCTATTTCGACTCTAAACATAACTAATATCTTTGAGTTTATATTGTAATTAGGTCTGGACCCGAACCGAAAGAGTAGAACTGAATCTGAACCCGAACCGATAACATACCCGAGTGGATCCTAAATTTCTATATTCGAAGAATCGGAACTGAACCCGAACCGAACCGAGAATCGAATGGGTATCCAAAATATCCGAATTATAATTATATACCCAAAATATTAATTATATTTAGATTTAATAATAATAATATCCAAAACTACAATTATAAATTCAAATATTTTTAAATTTAGTTGGTTATAATCAAGTTAGTGATTCGGGCCGAAACATATAAGAGTATGGCCAACTACCCCAGAAGCAACAAGGTTATTCCAAACATGAATGGAAAGGGGGGGGGGGGGGGGGGGGGGTGAGCTACTACCCCAAAGCGTCATGTACTGACAGCAAATTTAGTAGAAAACGGGGTCTGATCTGTATTTATTATTACCCTCATCGATGGGAGCCTCAAACTATAAAATATTTATGCACGCATAAACCTTTAAATGCACTGGCAATAACATTTGCCAAAAAAAAGTATAAGAGCACAAAACAAAAGCTCATATATGAGTAAGATTACCTCAAATTCACCAAACGACTCCAATCTGTCCAGAATTTGGCCCATGGGAGCTGAGAATACCTATAACCCCCCACAAACAAACAATCTATGAGCGATAACACAACACAATCAAATATGATCACTATCAGAATGATTCATTAAGAGGGTACAGAAAAAAAAAAGAAACAGAAGGTCTGAATCTGTTTGTCAGTAGAAGGAACAAAAAAAGGGAAACATAACCTCGGAGCCGCATTTCACCTTCTTTTTCATGACGCATACACCAATCTTAATCTTTCCAACACTTGCTCCTTCTTCCACCTCCATTCTCCTCTCTCTCTCTCTCTCTCTCTCTCTCTCTCTCTCTCTCTCTCTCTCTCTCTCTCTCTCTCTCTCTCTCTCTCTCTCTCTCTCTCTCTCTCTCTCTCTCTCTCTCTCTCTCTAGCTACAGTTTCCTCGCTTTACACAACGATGTATCGTCTCCTCTCTTCTAACATTCACAGATTCACAAAATAAAAAAAAAAATCACCAACAGCGACTAAATCTCGTCAGTTTTAAAACGAAGATATGATCAGCTCAGAAAAGAAGACAAAATTGGAACTAGGGTAAAACGAAACAAATCCTTGAAGAAAATCTCGCAGAGAAGAAGACGAGGATAGACTTACCAGTGAAACAGTGATGATCACAAGGCAGAGAGCAATAGCGATAATGCTTGTGAAGAAAAATAAAAACGGAAAGATTTGGGAATATAAAATAAAAATCTAACAGAGAGGTCATTACCTCCTTTAGCTTTTCAGATCCCATATCTATCAATTCCTCCACTGTGGTGTAGTAATCAACAAATCACAAAAAATAAAGAAAACAAAAATCTGGGCAATATGAGAAACATGATCTAAAACAAACGGGCAAAATAAAGCTAAAAAAATTGATCGGTTGTTGTCTCACGACTTGTTCCCTCCGCCTGTTGGCTTGTTTTCTTCTTGAATCCATTGTTCAATCTGATCAATAGCTCTGCACAAAATCTTCCTTTATTTGTTCATGTTATATCTTACTTTCACCTTCGACCGATTACCTCGAATAGCTCGGCGAAGAATTTCGAAATCGTGAAATTGGTATTGGGCTCTGTAAAAATTAGGGTTTCAGGGTAGATTAAAGAAAAAAAACAACTAAACAATAGCTATATATTTCAGAAAGAGAAAAAACTTCTCTAGAAAAATTGAGTTTTAACGCGAGTGCAGGAAGAGAAAAAGCTTCTCTAGAAAGATTAGGTTTAAATAAAACTCTCGAAAACTTGTATTTGTTGTCAAAGACTGTTTGTACCCTTAATGAATTAAAAGAATTAAAAGGAAACCAATGACATAAATCGTGAATAATTGAAAAACATTTGATATTTTTTGTTTTGTACTGCTGCTTTAATAGTATAGATTTCTAACCGGTTAGCTAATTGTATTTAGGCCCAATGGTAATCAGCTAACCTTTAGATTACAAAAATGACACAATTAGTTACCCTTTTGTTTTATACATTTTGGCCTTCTCTTATGCATCATCATCACAAAATCATTAATTATGCTTCATCATCACAAAACATAATCAAAGAAAATCAGTAATTATGCTTCATCGTCACAGAACATAATCATAATAGAGATGAATATATAGCCAACGAAAAAAAGTCGCCGGCTTCTAACATTTGAAGATCGCTCCTAAAACTATCCTAAGTAGATAATATATTTTGTAGTCATTTTGAGGTTATCATAACATCTCTTTACCTCTACTTACAGCTAGATTGGCAAAGTGGAGAGGAAAACAGTAGCTGACAACAGTTGAAGCGGGAGCGGAGAGCGGAAGCTGAGAGCGGAAGCGGATAGCAGAAACAGTGAGCGGAAACAGTGAGCGGAGAGCGGAAGCGGAGAGCAAAGAATGTTATACTTATGATAAATTTTATATTGATGTTTATACATAAATATAATTGTAATTTATAATAATTAATATAAAATATATTAAAAGTAATTTAGATAAATATATGTATATATATATATATATGATTTTAGAAAATAATTCATTTTCTTGCTATTATTAGTTTTAAATTTATATATAAACTATAAAAGGTTTTAATAAAACGTGAAATATAATTGTAATTAATATGATATAAATATTTTTATAATATTATTGATGTTAAATTGAATTCACAATTTAAAAAAAAAAACTATTTATTAAAGGTTGTGCTCGCATAGAGTGCGAGCAAATCATATTAGTAATTATATATGTGTAACAGTATATAAAAGAATGATATTTTAAATTTATAAAAAAAATTTGGAAAGTTGACAAAAAAAAAAAAATTTGGAAAGTTTGATTGAACAAACGCTTGGTTTTCGTGCGTTATAACGCAGTGTAAAAAAAAGCAGTTACACCTCTTTACTCACACGTGTGCCACATTACCATTGCTTTTTTGATTGGGGGTGTCTCCACTGTGGGACCCCACAACGTGGTAAAAAACGTCGATAGCCAGACGCGGCACCAACGAGCCCAAGTCCAGAAGAAGTATATTCTTGCCATTCGACGACGTCGTTTTTCTCTTGAACAAGACTCATCTTCTTCTCCATTATAAACGCCTCTACTTTCAAACGAAACTCCTCGCTGTTCAATCTCTCAATCCCCGAATTCGCCGATTCAGTCCTCCGAAACTCCGTCACCGGCCGGATAACCTTCTTCTTCGTCTCCGATTTAGTCCTCTTATAGATTCTGTTAAAACCTGTTGTAACCGCCTCCCGATTAGTCTCCTCATCTACCTCCGCGATAAACGCCGGAACGATTTGCCTTGTCCTTAACTACCTCCTCTACCTCCACCGCAACGATTTGCTTTTTTGAATCATCATCGTCTACCACATGTTCATCGGAGGCGGTTACGACTACCGAGGAGATGTGCTGATCGTATAGATCTGGTTCGGTACTACTAACACTAGTACCGATCTCTTCGTCGCGGCGATCTCGAGAGAGAGTGAAAATCAAAGCGACGAGTAATTTAGCGAAGACGAAGACGAATGCACGATTGGCTGCAATAACCGCTCCGGTACGATAAAACCAGTCGCCGGCAGCTAGCAGTGAAATCGCTACCGTCGGAAACCATAAATATAGAAGTAAAGCTACGGCGGCGGCTCGTATAATGTTGCGGAAGCCTTTCTGGTTGTTGTATCTCCTCATCGCCTCCGCTTTCTCTGCCTCAACGCCATGGAATTCGAACGGCTTCGTCGTCTTCTTTGACTGACTGGTTTTGTTTCTGTGTGGTTTTATTGAAACAGCCAAGGTATATACAAGGGCGGATCCAGAAATTTATTTAGCATGGGGCACATAATTTCATTTTATTTAAATTAATTTACAAAAAGTATAACATTAATAGCCAAAAAAGACTCTACAAGAATATAAAAAATATATAAAAAGTTATAACAAAAAGAACTTAAAATTTTCTACAAAATTTCTTCCATCTTCTATATTTTGTTATCTTTTATTACTATCTTGTTTATTATCATATCAAAATGTTTTGTTCGATAAGGCAAACACGACAATTGTTTAAAAACTGGTCACTCATTTGATTACGTAAGGTAGTCTTTACAATCTTTATTATAGGAAACATCTTTCCATATATAAAGTTAATACAAGTTTCAAAAATCGATAAATAAAATTTTATACATAATTTAATTAATTTTAAACTAGTTCTTCCAATTATATTTATATTCAAAATTTATAAATAATTGGGCTACATCTAACGGACAATTTAGAAGAAAAGGTGGTTTAGTGTATAAAATGCGTAATGTATTTCGCTGAAATACCTAATAAAAGACATGAATTTATAGTTTATAACATATACAATCGATAGGAATAATAAATCAAAACTGCACATATTCAATATAAAAGCGACAAACTTAAATTAAATAAGCTATAGCAAAAGAAATTACCTTAACAGTTCGCATGAGGAAAAATAATTTGATAGAGACAAAGAAATATTTTGGTGGAGACACAAAAGACAATAAAAACCGAGTAAATGTGGTGGCCATGTCAAAATAATAGAATTATATTCTTATTTTTATCCTCTATGGTATTTACTACGGATATTAAATTTTGGACTTTAAAAGTATAATAAATCAATTAATCAAATAAATGTTGGATTATATTTAACTATTTATATATAAAGAATTTGTTAACAAAATTGAGTATGGGCGTGCCACCACTTCTTGAACCTACGTCCGCCCCTGGGTATATATGCTTTTGCTCTATCTCTTTGGTTGAAGTTTGAGAAATTGAATACGATGATGATCCCTGGGAAAATAGCGATTATATTACAAAAGATTCCGGGAAAAATGAATCCGGAAAGTGAAGTCGATCGATAGAATATTTGATTTGGGAGGGAGATATACACTGACACTGATGATGATACGGATCCGATTTATATAGAGAGCATTTAAAATTTAATGCTCTTTATTAACTGGTTGATTTAATTATTGGTTTGGCTTTTCCCAAAACAAATAAGTTATTATTAGTATATAATCCAATGTGGACATTAAACCAATAATGATGGCAAACAAATACTTAAAACACTAAACTTATTTGATTTTAACCATTAACTTTCAATTGTTTCTTAAGTATCTCAAGCTTTGGTTAATTCTTTTATGGGAATTCGGCCAAACAAATCATGAACTTTACACGAATTGCCAAAACAATCCACACCTTTGGACCTCGCCAAAAAACACTAAACTTATTTGATTTTAACCATTAACTTTCAATATTTCCGTTGACTAGCCAATTAAAACCCAAAATTCTCGTTGACTTGCCAATTTAGACACGCCGTTAAGAAAACTTAACGGACCGTTAAAAAAAATTAACGGACCGTTAAAAAAAATTAAACGACGTCGTTTTGAAAAGAGTCGAAACGACGTCGTTTTACGTGTCTTCAAAAATAAAAACATGTCATTCACTGGATTCGAACTCGCGAACTCAAGGTCGCATATAGGGTCTCGTTGCCACTGAGCTACTAACACTTTCATTGAAGTATGTAACATACTTTCTTATATTGTGTATTGAATATCCGAAAAATCTCTAAAAAACTCAAAAAAATTACAAAAATTCAAAAAAAAATTATGTAAAGTTCAAATTAAACTTATATTTTTCGTTAAAAATAAAATAAAATTCAAAAAATTAAGATTTTTTTTATAAATTTCAAAAAAATCAGAAAATTTTAAAAATTAAATTATCAATTGTACACACATAAAGTAGTTTTAATTTTTATTTTATTTAAATTATTTGATCTAAACTTTGATAAGTGCAAATTATATTCATCATTGTGATGAAAATTATAATGTATTGAGCTTATATTTAGTATTTGTTATACGAAATTGTCGACCACAAAATCGAACACGGCTACGCTATAATATGATATAGTTGGGCCTTCCTAGAAAATTATAGGAACACGACTGCGCTATAAGAAGGCGACACGTCGACACCATATAAATTTGATAATTTTCAGATTTTATTTTAATCTTTGGATATTTTAAATTTGTTATTTCATGAGTATAATTAATTTTAATTTTTGGGTATTTTAATTTCAATTTTAAATTTTTGGTTACAATTAATTGTAATTTTTAGTTTTTTGAAATTTTCAAAAATTTGGAATTTTTTAAATTTTTATTTTATTTTTAACAAAAAATATAAGTTTAATTTTAACTTTACATAATTTTTCTTGAATTTTTGTAATTTTTTAAATTTTTTAGAGATTTTTTGGATATCCAGTCAATATACAATAAAAGAAAGTATGTTACATAATCCAATGAAAATGTTAGTAGCTCAGTGGCAACAAGACTTTATAAGCGACCTTGAGTTTGCGAGTTCGAATCCAGGGGATGCCATTTTTTTTTCTTTTTTCGAAGACACGTAAAACGACGTCGTTTTGACTAACTGACAGTCCGTTAAGTTTTTTTAACGGTCCGTTAAGTTTTTTTAACGGCGTGTCTAAATTGGCAAGTCAACGAGAACATTGATATTATTTGTAAAAATCAACTAAAAGTCTGTGTTTCTTTTGGCTACACTTAAGTTTATGCTCATTTTGGCAATAAGTATAAAATTGAGGATTTTTCTGGCCGAATTCCCATTCTTTTATATTCAAAATGTTTTATTTTTTTGTCTCCTTGTCTATGAATTAGGCCTGGGATTATTATCCGGGATCCGGATCCGATCCGGTATCCGCTCCGGATCCGCTCCGTAAAAACGGATATCCGGACAAGCGGATTCGGATCCGGATAGTAAAATCATGGATCCGACGGAACCGGATCCGGATCCGGATAATAGAAAATTTTAGAACCGGATATCCGTTATCCGTTATATATAATAATATAATATTTTTAATTATATATATTATCGTAAACATCTTAAATTTATTTGTATTAACCATAAATTATGGAAACATGGAATTATATATGTCCATAATGATAATTTTTTAATTGGAAACGTGGTACTTATGAAGTATAGCATGCTTCTTTTAATTTACGTGGAATTATATATGTACGTAATGCAGAAGATGGACATGGACTTGAAGATACTTGATTTTTGTTAGTTAAACTATTTCTTTTTATCTATTTCACAATTATCTTTTGCTACTATATAATCAGATATGATCTTTTGCTATTATATTTTTGTGTCAAAAATGTAAACTCTAAAAATTTAACTAAATTTTAGATCGGATCCGGATATCCGTGGATATCCGCGGATATCCGGTATTATTACGGATACCCGAAAACCGGATATCCGGAACAAGCGGATCCGGATCCAGATAGTCATATTACATATCCGGTGAAACCGGATCCGGATCCGGATACCTCAAAAAAGCCGGATATCCGAATCCGTCCCAGGCCTACTATGAATGCCTACCATAACTAATTTATAATATTTTTTTTCTATGGAAGCTTGCCCTGTAGATAAATAAATCCATTTATAATTGAAGATATTGTTTCCCATATTATATATACTGAATATATTTCAACTTAGTATATAACTTAACGACGTCATTTGGAAAGAAAATTATGATGATATATGTATTAAGTTGATTACATGGACATGGACTTATTTAAGCAGTTTTAGCAGTCCATGTGTTGGTGGTCCTTCCTAGTGGAGGCAATATTATGAAGACTTAATTATCATTAGGTCCCATGTAAATAAACTTTTTTTGTGTGTAATAAGTGTGATTTTCACATTTTATTGTTTGCAGTACGTACACAAAAGAAGTGAAGAGAGAGAGCAAAGAAAAGAAGGGGTGAAGAAGAAAGGGGAGAAAAACAGTTTTCGCCCAGTTTGGTCAAGCTGACGATCGGACCATCAAACGAGTTCTGATCTTGATGAAACTTTGAGGGAAGCTTCGTGACTCAGTGATATTCAGATTCAACGGTGGGATTTTGGTTTCAACGGTTGGTTTGTTGTGAATCAGAGTTTTAGTGGAGCTGTTCTGTTTTGAAGCGAGCTGAGACCAGTCTTCAGTGTTTGGGAAATCCAACGGTGAGATCTTCTCTTCTTGAGCTGAAATTTTGCAGAGGTGTTCTTGACTCGTTTATATAGGATTTGTACGGTGGAGATTGGATTTAGTGACCGGAATCCTAGTGAACGTAGAGTCGTTTTAGGTGCATATTTCTGAGCTTTGTATAGCTCTCTTGTTGATTCTTTGTTGTGTTGGAGATTGCTCTTATTGAGCCTTACTCTCTGTGGTTGTTCTGTGGAACAGAGAGGACGTAGTTGTACTCAAAACTATTTCATATAATGGATTTGGAGTGGACTACGGTCCCGTGGTTTTTCCTTCTCACATCGAGGAGGTTTTCCACGTAAAAATTGCCGGTCTCGTTTTATTGAGTTTTTGAATTGTTTCTGCCATCGTACATATATTTTTCTCACAGACTCACACAAGTGCGGGAAACTATATTCCGCTGCGCCGCTGTCGCGTTTCCGTGTTTCCCCAACAGAGTGGTATCAGAGCTTGAGGTTGTGAGCTTTGGATTTCGGTAACTTTGGGTTATTGGTTTTGCTTGTGTGAGCGATGGAAAATATGAGCAGGATGATCAGTTTGAATGGTGCTAATTATCACACATGGAAAGGCAAGATGGAAGATTTGCTTTTCGTGAAAGAATACCACGTACCGGTTTTTCAGGAGAAGAAACCTGATGAGAAAACGGATGATGAGTGGAAGTTGCTGCATCGACAAGTATGTGGTCAGATAAGGCAGTGGTTAGATGATAATGTTCTGCATCATGTTGAAACAGAGACTAATGCTCGTTCTTTGTGGTTGAAGCTGGAGCAGTTGTATGCTCGGAAGACCGGGAATAATAAGATGTTCATGATCAAGAAGTTGATTGAGTTGAGGTATCAGAATGGTACTCCGATGACGGATCACTTGAATGCGTTTCAGGGATTAATCAACAAGCTTTCTGACATGGGTATTCATTTTGAAGATGAGATTCACGGTTTGTGGCTTCTTGGTACATTACCGGATTCTTGGGAAGTGTTCACGATGTCTCTTTGTAACTCCGCAGCAAATGGTGCTATTTCGATGGACTTAGTGAAGAACAGTGTCTTGAATGAGGAAACGAGAAGCAGTCAAATCCGAGTTCCTCGCGTTCAGATGTTATGGTTACTGAGTCAAGGGGGAGGAGTTCACATCGTGAGTCCAAGAAGGAGAAGAACAGGAGCAGAAGCAAATATAATAGATTTGCGAATTTGGAGTGCCACTACTGTCATAAGAAAGGGCACTTGAAGAAAGATTGCTGGAAGTTGAAAAAGAACAGCAAGCAAGGAAATCGTCAAGGAGATGGTGAAGATCGGGTGACTGTCACCGAGGATCAGTTTCTTATTCTTCTTGAGGATGATGCCATTAATGTTGCATGCCAAGACACCAGTTGGGTTGTTGATAGTGGAGCTACTACTCATGCTACATCGCAGCGGGATTTGTTCACTACCTATACTCCAGGTAGTTATGGTTCAGTGAAGATGGGTAATGATGGTTTGGCTCAGGTTGTTGGTGAAGGAATGTTTAGTTGTTTAATCCTGATTCAATTCATCAGATTAATAGTCCTAAACATATGGATCTATGTTCTCTTGAATAGAAACATTAGATGATCTCACCTTTTACCTGTTAATTGCAGCGGAAGGAATAGAACAGGTCAGAGATCAGAAAGAGACACCGAGAGATGAATCCTCCAAAGGCTCACACACGCACACCGGGAATTTGGCTGCTAGACCGAGCAAGAAGGAGGCGCAGAGAGAGGCTATTTGCGGCGCAGATGGGGAGAAATTAGAAGAGAAAAAGACTTGGTTTTAGTTTATAAAAACCCTTCTTTAACTCTGTTGGGCTTTAAGGCCCAATTCCCAATCTGATTAAATCCCTTGGATTTAATCAGGCCCTTTAGTCTCTCTAAGCACAGTAAATGCCTAGCACTTTTACCGTACTTCTGCTAAACCGTTCTTTCGTCTATTCCCGTTAGCTTAGGCGTGTGACCCATATGGGATCATATAATAAAGGCAATAAGTCCGAGACTTATAGATTATGAGCGGACTCTAGCAAGCCATCATGACCCCCAGCATTATATGACTTATGTCTGATCATTGACATACTCTTACTTTCTAGAGACAGTACAGAGATTACTGGACATAATTCCAACAATCTCCCACTTGAACTGGAATCTCTGTATTCATAATCCTTTTGTCTCAATATCTCGATTAGTCATAAGGCAAGATTAGTGTCATCCTTATAAAGCCTAATCTTGTTCATCGGACTCTGATTCGATACTGACAATCCAAACGACTCGGGAAAGTCCGTTTGAGCATGGCCATGCATTTTCCAGTATTCAAATCTCCGATTGGCCTAGAGATATTCACTCCATTTATATTGGAGGGACAAATCCCGTCTTGTTCCATCACTGTAAACTACTCATTTCATAGTACACCCAAACAAGGTCCTTATAACTATCGCAGAACGACAACGTTAGACAATGATCAAAGCGCATCAGTTCATGTGCAGCCACATGCATGCGAACTCAGGTCTAAGGACTATACTCTATAGTCGTAGTAAGAATCTCTTATGACACAGATATAAATATCCTGAAGAGTTCTTATAATCGGGTCTTGTCCGGTCGTATGTTCCCCAACATACACCTATGTACTGACTCTGATGCCGCGCATCTATGGCACACTGAGACTTTGTCATAAGTCACATACCAATCTAGTCTCACACGGTTGTTGGTGTTCCAATTTCAACAACCTTCGACTAGGGACAGGATGATATAAGCCATCTATCAAATATAGGGTCTCATGATCAAGCTAAATGACTTTGATGACTCAAGATCAAGTCACTTACTTCGATGACCTATAAAATGGTTTTTATCACTTTGGAACGATTATTTCATCACAGTTAAAATAATCTTTGAAATAATAATTTCATTTTAAACATCTTAAATGTTTTACAAGAACATATCAAATAACTAAATAAAGCCCTTTACTAACTCCCACTGAAATTAAGACTATATCTAAATTTCACTTATCCTACAGCTACAGTCCGAGACTCGTGCTTAGGCCTAAGGAGTGGCTTCGTTAATAGATTAGCAACGTTCTCATTCGATGAAACTTGCTGATCTACTTAACATCTCTGTCATTTATCTTATGGAATGGGTTATTCTTGTTCCATAAGGTGTTTGGACCTCTGATGTGCAGCTAGTTTCATCTATGCTGGAATCACATCAAGTTCAGAGACGAACTCTTCTTTCCAAACAACCTCTTTCGCCGCTTCCCAAGCTGCGAAATGTTCAGCTTAAGTCATGGAGTCAGCAACAGTGCCTTGCACCGCCAGATAGACACAAGATATAACCGGACTGTGACCGGAAATCATATTTTGTCCATTGGAAACTTGCCTTTCAGACTCTATCGACTTGTAGCACCTCACTTTCTCCTTTACCTAAAGAACTTATCCTTAGTATTCCTCAAATACTTTAGGATATTCATTACGGCAGTTCAGTGATTCTTTGCTGGATTTGACTGGTCCTTACTTGTCTTGTTTAACATTAAAGCAATATCAAAACAAGTATGTGTCATGGCATACATGATAGATCCAATTGCCGTCGCATATGAATCCTATCCATGCATTCAAGCTCCGCAGTTATCGTAGGACACTGCTTCTTGCTTAACGTATTGCCATGTGACATTGGCATAAAACCCTTCTTGGAATGCTGAAAACGTGTAGGACTTTGTCAATTTAAGAATCCTGACTTTGTCCTACCAGCTCTTCTGGATCTATATCTTTAGATCCAGAATCCAAGACTTTCGTGGCTATACCCATGTCAATCACAAAACCAACTCCCAAGCCAGTCCTTTACCGACTGCAGCATTGGGACGTTTTATCCGAGAATCAGTATGTCATTGACATACATTATGAGAAATGCAATATCGCTCCCACTAATCTATTAGTAAACGCACAGTTCCAATTCGTTCCTGTTCAAGTCAAAACCTTGACTATTTCAGCAGAACGAAGGTTCCAACTCCGATATGTTTGCTTCCATCCATGAATGGATCAATGAAACTAACTTACACATAGTGTAATTTTTCGGAGTCTGGGCTTACTTTCGCTTCTTTGAATTTCGCAGGTTCGTCGCTTTCAATGATCATCAGATCATGCGAACTTTCAATGATCATCAGAGTCAACTAATTCCGAGAATTCACTCTCGGATTAGTGACTGATTCTTTCATTTCTGCGAACTTCAAGCTCCACAGGTGTAGATTCTACAGAAATCTGTAAATCCATCCGCTGTTCTCCCTGATAGGTTGAACAGCCTCCTGTATTTCTCGAATTTCTTCGAGTTACTCTTTTACTCCCACTGTTCTTCTTGAAAAGCAACTTCCCTTCTTAGAAAACAAAATGGACGTAAAAAGTGACAAGAATTTCTTCGATTTACACTTTTACTCCCACTGTTCTTCTTGGAAAGTGACTTCCCCTCTTAGAAAACAGAATGGACGTAAAAGTAACAAGCCTTGGTTTCCCTAGGACAACCAGCGAAGCAGCACAACTACAAATACTCAGTAAAGACGAATTTTGGATCGATTCCAATCCACATTTACGTGGTGTCTTTCAACTGATATTGGTGGAACTATTTTAGCGTAAACTTAGATATTTCTAGAGCGTTATTCTTAAAATATCATGGAAGATTCGTGTGACTCATCTTTAATCATTTCTGATAAGATCCGATTCTTTCTCACAGAAACACCTCCAGGTTTTCAGGAGAAATGAGCTGTGAAACGACTTCACACTCAATCAGATGATCACACCATCAATGACTTAAGTATTCTCACCTTGATTTAACCCAGAGTCTTAATACTTCTGTCACTTAGATTCTATACCTCATTTTGGAACTCTTTCGACCATGTCAAAGAATTCCGACTTGTGTCTCATCAAATGAACACAGTCTTACTCACTGAATTAATCAATCGAGACAATGAAGTACAAGAAATTTTCTCTGGCATTACTGCTCATCGGACCACATACATGAGTATGTTCAATCTCCAATAAGCCTTTGGGCCTTTCTCTAGCTCGGCTAAGATGGGCCCTTTGTCTTTTTGGTCTAGTAAGCAGAATTCAAGTCTCATAAGATATTCATTCAAATGAGCCCAACAGTTCATAACTATGGGATTTCTGAATCCGACTTACTCTCTGTGACCAAGACGTTTATGCCAAGAAAAATCAGGTTTAATTCATCAGATTTAAACCAATTTGGTATTTATGTTACATTTAGGCACTCTTTGGTTTAAGATATAAAACCCATTCCTTGAATAGGGTGCTACAATTAATATTTCATTAAGATCAAAAGAACAAAACTTGTCTTTTATCAAAATGAAAAACATTCAAATTCTTACAAGAAAATGAAAAATAACTCTGCTCAAAGCAGGTACATTGTAGCAATTACTTAATAAAACCAAGCCTCGAAGGCATCTACAAGTGAAAATCCTACGGCTGAGGCAGCGTCCATAGCTCCTTCCAGACATGTAGATCCACTTGTCCTTCCTTCAACATTCTACTGTTACTTAGGCTCTGCATATTATCACAAATATCAGTGCCACAAACAGTATCCAATACCTATAAGGTAGAATTTGAAGTAATAACATGAATACCTGAGGAAGTAGTCCCATACATCAACTTTAACTCCTCATCATCTTCCATGAATTTTATGCAATCTCTCTTCCAATGCCCTGTCTCTTTACAGTAGCAGCACTTACCAACGTAAGAGGTATCTGACTTGGGCTCAGAAGACACACGCTTGCCATGATTCAAAATCTTGACAACTTTGTCTTCACCCTTGTCAGCACTAGGTTTAATAAACCTACCCTTCACGTTTGGCTCAACCGTTTTGAGCATATCATGCAGTTCAGTCAACGTCTTCGTTAAGCCTTTCTTGATACAGTTCCTTACGAACTTATCACAGCTTGACGGCAGTGACTGCAGAATGATCTCAGTTGCCAATTCATGGCTAACTGGATAATCCAGTTTCCTCAGGTTATCAATATAACCTATCATTTTACTGATATGAGGACTTACTGGATGATCATTTGGTAGCTTGCAGCTAGTGAGAGACTTAACCAACTGGTATCTCTCCACTCTTATCTGCTCCTGAAATTTCAATTTCAGGCTGCTGATCATCTCCATTGGCGACTCCATGTTCTCATATTGCTCCCGCAAGTCAGAGTCCATGGTAGCCAATATCAGACCACGCACATCTACCGCATCATTATAATGCTTATTCCAAGCATCATATACTGCATGGGAGGCATTGGACCCGATCCTTACGGGGAGAGCTCTCTCAAGGACATAGTCCTTTCTCTCCTGCCTGAGGACTAGCCTCAGGTTCCGCGACCAAGTCAAGAAATTTGATCCGTTCAGCTTGTCCATCCCAAGGATAGACCGGATCGAGAAAGTGTTTTGATTGTTTGTGCTAGTCATAACTGAAATATAAGATAAAAGGATTTTAGTTAATATGTTCAATATGATTAATCTCGTATTAAATTTAATATGATTAATCACGCATTATATTCAATAACATAAGTTACCCTCAATAGAATATAATGATTCCAAGATCCACATATAACTAAGATTAAAGTGGGCCACTGGCCGTCACCCAACCTTAGCTTATATCGGTAAGCCCTATATCGGCTAATTATATCCGTGATATAACTCTTGGTTGTGAATCTGGGCCCGAGGCCCAATCCACTCTGATGTCTCAAGGCCCGGGACTCCCGATGGCCTAGTCAAGAAAACCAGACTATAAAGTCATGCAATCATTAATGTCTGGGACTCCCAATGACATTTATGAATCACAAACCGTCTTACCCACGCAAAAGCAGACACCCTCACAATGTAAGGCCATGAATACAATTGAATGGGCTTCGACAGCTGACATAGAATGGACAAGACATCCAACGCTTGATATTATTTGAGGTTCGTAGGTTTATTTAAAATTTCATTCCCAAAATAGAAGATTACTATTTCGGGAAACTTTCTATTTTAGGAAACCTACTATTATTGGAAACTTTCTAAAATTGGAAACTTTCTAAAACCGGAAACTTTCTAACTTTAGAAACTTCTTAAAATCCGAATCATGCAAATCTAGAAACTTCTAATTTAAGAAACTTTCTAATTTCAAAATTTCGGAAACTTAATTTAAAATCGATTTTAATAACTTTATAAAATAAATTTTAAATTGATATGAAGAAAGACTCAAATAATTGGCCCAATCGTTTTAACTTCTTGGCCCGAGGCCTAAGAATTGGTCTATGTCCGAGACATAACCCGATCGTCCAATTAGATGACATAACCGGTCTGGTTCATTAAAATTGGTCTAACCAAAGTTAATTACTACGATGACCACAATTGTCAACCGGTTATTTACTAAACCGGATTTTCTCAATTTATTTGGTCCAACCAAATCAAATTAGAAAATCCTGGTTTAGGCACAAAATCCAATATTTCTTTCGACATTGGATTTCTTATCCCGGTTTAACCAGACTTAATAAATTTATTAAATCTGTTTATTAAACCAGAACGAATTGATTTTAATCAAGTTTTAAACCGAACCGAAGACACAAGCCAAAACCGAACCGATTAGGTCACGGCCGCAAGCCACTCGATCGTGAATGATCGTGGCAGCCGCAAAACCTTACGGTCGGGACGAGATCGGCTCGTGGTCGGGACGGGAACGACCGAGAGTTGCCGAGACGCGATGCGATCGCATCAGCCGATCGGACCAACTCTCTCTCGATCGGGACGACGAGGCAACCGGACGCTCACAGCCGATCCATGCCGTCGATCATGATGATCGATCCATGCGATCAACTCGCCCGATCCCGCGCCTCACGATCGTGCCCATGATCACGCGACTCGATCCTTTGGCGATCGGTCCGTGCATCATCAAATCAGCATACCAAATCATATAGTTTGGTCATGCTATTTTCTTTAGTTTGTTTAGGTTTCAATTCTTGTTGCTTAAGTGATTTCTCTTATCAGTAGATTGATTCAAAACACCTTTTAAACAAGAAAAACAATCCTAAACGAGATTCTAAACAAGAAAAACCAGAACCAATAGCTCTGATACCACTGAAGGAATGTTTAGTTGTTTAATCCTGATTCAATTCATCAGATTAATAGTCCTAAACATATGGATCTATGTTCTCTTGAATAGAAACATTAGATGATCTCACCTTTTACTTGTTAATTGCAGCGGAAGGAATAGAACAGGTCAGAGATCAGAAAGAGACACCGAGAGATGAATCCTCCAAAGGCTCACACACGCACACCGGGAATTTGGCTGCTAGACCGAGCAAGAAGGAGGCGCAGAGAGAGGCTATTTGCGGCGCAGATGGGGAGAAATTAGAAGAGAAAAAGACTTGGTTTTAGTTTATAAAAACCCTTCTTTAACTCTGTTGGGCTTTAAGGCCCAATTCCCAATCTGATTAAATCCCTTGGATTTAATCAGGCCCTTTAGTCTCTCTAAGCACAGTAAATGCCTAGCACTTTTACCGTACTTCTGCTAAACCGTTCTTTCGTCTATTCCCGTTAGCTTAGGCGTGTGACCCATATGGGATCATATAATAAAGGCAATAAGTCCGAGACTTATAGATTATGAGCGGACTCTAGCAAGCCATCATGACCCCCAGCATTATATGACTTATGTCTGATCATTGACATACTCTTACTTTCTAGAGACAGTACAGAGATTACTGGACATAATTCCAACAGTTGGCATTGGTGATATTTGCTTGGAGACGAGTCTTGGTACAAGACTTATGCTTAAGGGAGTTAGGCATGTCCCAGATGTTCGGTTGAATCTGATTTCTACGGGAAGACTTGATGATGAGGGTTTCTATAGTTTATTCGGTGGTGGTAAATGGAAGCTCTCACGTGGTTCTATGGTTATGGCTCGAGGTGAGAAGTATTCATCTTTCTATTGGATGCAGGCTAAGGTCTCCAAAGACATTGTTAATGCAGTGGAGAATGATGATGCCATGGAGTTATGACATAAGAGACTCGGCCACATTAGCGAGAAGGGATTGTCTGTGTTGTCAAAGAAGGAGGCTATTCCAGGGATCTCCGGTATGCACTTACAGAAGTGTGAGCATTGTTTTGCTGGGAAACAACACATAGTTTCGTTTAAGTCTTCTGCACCTTCGAGGAAACCCGAGATACTTGATTTGGTACATTCAGATGTGTGTGGTCCAATGAAGACAAAATCTCTTGGTGGTGCATCATATTTTGTCACATTCATTGATGATCATTCAAGGAAGTTGTGGGTTTTCACTATGAGGACGAAGGATCAGGTTCTGGGATATTTCAAGCATTTCGTGGCATTGGTTGAGAGACAGACGGGAAAGAAGTTGAAGTGTATCCGTAGTGATAATGGTGGAGAGTATTCAGGACCATTTGATGCTTATTTCAGGGAACATGGTATTAGGCATCAGTTCACGCCGCCTAAGACTCCACAGTTGAATGGGATGGCTGAGAGGATGAACAGATGATTGTCAAGAGGATGAGATGTTTGATTTCGCAGTCAGGATTACCGATGACTTTCTGGGGTGAAGCTTTGAGCTCAGTTGTTCACGTGCTGAATTTGTCACCAAGTGCTCCATTGGATGGTGACATTCCAGAGAGAGTTTGGACCGGCAAGGATGTTTCTTACGGTCATTTAAGGGTCTTTGGGTGCAAGGCTTTCGTGCACATTCCTAAAGACGAAAGGTCGAAGCTTGAGATGAAGTCGCGACAATGTGTGTTCATTGGTTATGGTCAGGATGAATTTGGATACAGATTTTATGATCCCGTTGAGAAGAAGCTCATAAGGAGCAGAGATGTTGTGTTCATGGAAGATCAAACGATTAAGGACATTGAAAAGTTCGAAAAACCAGCTCAGAGAAATGAAGGTTTGATTGATTCAGCGGTTTTTCCTTCTACATCAGTCCACGGTCAGAATGAGGGTGAGGTTCATGTTGATACACCTGGTGCAGATGATGCTCCCGCACATGATGATGACGGTATTGGTGATCATGGTGACGATCATGGTGAGACACCAACTACCGAGAACCTACCTGCTGTTAGAAGATCTGAGAGAGGTCCAATACCTTCGACAAGGTATAAGCCTAGTGAGTATGTGTTACTTACTGATGGGGGAGAACCAGAAAGCTTTGGTGAAGCTTTAGAGGATGAACACAAAGAGAAATGGTTAGAAGCCATGGGTGAAGAGATGGGTTCTTTTGATGAGAACGACACATATGAGTTGGTGAAGTTGCCTAAGGGTAAAAAGGCGTTGCTTAATAAGTGGGTGTATAGGATTAAGCATGAAGATACCAGTTTGCTACCTCGATACAAGGCTAGATTGGTTGTGAAAGGATTCAGCCAAAAGAAGGGGATTGATTATGATGAAATCTTCTCTCCTGTTGTGAAGATGTCATCCATTCGGGTTGTACTTGGATTGGCAGAGAGTCTTGATCTAGAGGTTGAGCAGATGGATGTAAAGACTGCTTTCCTTCATGGTGATTTGGAGGAGGAGATTTACATGGTACAACCAGAAGGCTTTGTGGAAAAGGACAAAGAGGATTTAGTTTGTCGCTTGAAGAAAAGCCTTTACGGATTGAAGCAAGCACCGAGGCAGTGGTACATGAAGTTTAAGTCGGTTATGGGGAAGCATGGTTATAAGGAGACTACTTCAGATCATTGTGTATTTGTGCAGGTGTTTGGTGATGATGATTTTATCATCTTGTTGCTGTATGTTGACGACATGTTGATTGTGGGCAGGAACTTGAGCAGAATTCAAGAGTTGAAGAAGCAGCTTAGCAAGTCCTTTGCCATGAAAGATTTGGGTCCAGCGAAGCAGATTCTTGGTATAAGAATTGTTCGAGATAGAGGTGAGAAGCTGATTCACTTATCTCAGGAGAAGTATATTGAGAAGGTACTTCAAAGGTTTCACATGGACAAGTCTAAAGTTGTAAGCACTCCTCTTGCTACACACTTTAGATTAACCGGTCAACAGAGTCCGAAAACAGATGCAGAGAAGGAAGATATGGCGAGGGTTCCATATGTTTCTGCAGTTGGTAGCTTGATGTATGCTATGGTTTGTACACGACCAGATATAGCTCATGCAGTTGGAACAGTAAGTCGTTTTCTTTCGAAACCAGGAAGAGAACATTGGAATGCTGTGAAGTGGATTTTGAGATATCTTCGGGGGACTTCTAGTTTGAAGCTTACCTTTGGAGGTGATAAGCCATTACTTGTGTGTTACACAGATGCTGATATGGCTGGGGATGTTGATTCCAGTAAGTCTACTTCGGGTTACGTGGTAACATTTGCAGGAGGAGCTGTGGCATGGCAGTCAAGGTTACAAAAGTGTGTTGCACTTTCTACCACTGAAGCTGAATTTATAGCCGCAACGAAAGCTTGTAAGGAGTTGTTGTGGATGAAGAATTTTCATGATGAGATCGGTTTCAAACAGGAGAAGTATGAGCTGCTTTGTGACAGTCAAAGCGCTATTTGTCTCGGGAAGAACTCGACATTTCATTCGCGTTCGAAACACATCAACAAGAGGTATCATTGGATACGTGATGTGGTTGCTTCTAAGGAAGTGGAACTTGTGAAAGTTCATACGGATGATAATGGAGCTGATATGATGACTAAGTCATTGCCGAGATGGAAGCTTGAAGTTTGCCGAGAGATAGCCGGTATGGTTGTTTCCTCCACCTAGTCGGAGGGGGAGTTTGTTGGTGGTCCTTCCTAGTGGAGGCAACATTATGGGAACTTAATTATCATTAGGCCCCATGTAAATAAACTTTTTTTTGTGTGTAATAAGTGCGATTTTCACATTTTATTGTTTGCAGTACGTACACAAAAGAAGTGAAGAGAGAGAGCAAAGAAAAGAAGGGGTGAAGAAGAAAGGGGAGAAAAAACAGTTTTCGTCCAGTTTGGTCAAGCTGACGATCGGACCATCAAACGAGTTCTGATCTTGATGAAACTTTGAGGGAAGCTTCATGACTCAGTGATCTTCAGATTCAACGGTGGGATTTTGGTTTCAACGGTTGGTTTGTTGTGAATCGGAGTTTTAGTGGAGATGTTCTGTTTTGAAGCGAGCTGAGACCAGTCTTCAGTGTCTGAGAACAGTGCATTATTTTGGACTAATAAAGAATGTTGGAGACAACAAACAAGTGTACTAACCAAACAAATTGAATTATTATGATCCATATACTAATTAGATACACGGTTAGATGACATGTTCAACAAACTTAACTCTTTTGATTTATTTTGTGTTAGGATTAGGGAACATGAAAACAATTACTTAGATCTAAATCGATATTTTATTATTCTTATTTTTGTTTGGCCGAGTAGTTAAGAAATTTTGAGCGTTATATGAGCTATATAACCCTACTATTCGAGTCAGGAGCAACAGACAAAAAGCCCAGTAACTAGTGTAAACCTTCCAAACTTCAGTTGAACAGAATAACATTATTGGGATTGGGAGCATGACCAATTGACCAGAGAGACAATACTGGCTTCAGTCCTTAGAGTTCTGTGAACCTTCAGCTGTCAGTAACTGTTCTTAAGCAAACCCTTACTCCGAAGAGCTAAGGTTGCCAACACTCTAGATTGTGCTCCACTAAAAATAATGTGACTTGTATGTGGTTGCAAGTCACTACTGTGTTCTACAGTTTGGTGTGAATATGTAAAAGGAATAAAAACACTGCGTCACAGTTCCAGTTCTGCAAATCTGACTGATCTCAAACAACTAATTCAGAAGAAAATACCATACAATTTAACACAGTCGATTTTCAAACTTGAATTGAAAAGACAAAAACTTTACGATTTAGTGATTTACCATTCAGAGACGGCAAACTAAAACGATATCGTTTCAGTCTCTCATTTCTTCTTCCCTTTACCAGCACCTTTGCTTTTCTTCGCGGGCAAGACGATTTCTCCTCCTTTGAGTACCGGAATCTCCATAATCTCAGATAGCCCAGCAAACCTCTTACGGAACTTCTCCACTTGATCAGCGTCGACCATCAAAGCCGATCGATTCCCAAGATAAAACGGATGGTTACCGGACCAAACATCAACGACGTACTCTTTCTTAGTACCTCCCGTCGTCATCACCAGCTCTCCATTGCAGTAAACCTTAGCGTGGGTGCAAATATTTCTTCCTGCAATTACCTGAACCACCGGATTGCTTCCCATCGTTTTTTTCCCTCCTATTGCTGCCGCCTTAACCGGCTATTCGGAACTCCTCCACAAAATTAGTGATTTTGAATAGAAAATAGACGGAGAAGGAGAGCAATTTTCGAGCTTACCTTTCTAATTACGAGAGAAGGAACACAGTGATTGATCTGGAGAAACGAGTTCGGAAGAGCAACCGCCATTTTCCCCCTTCAACTACTATCTTTTCCTATTTTCCTGGTGAAGAAGCAAGCATAAAACGATGGACAAGGGGATGAAGATGATGAAGTGTCACGAATTTACGATTGTAACCCTGTCAAGTATCCTCTAGCCGAACCTGTAATTTGAGGGTAATAAGGTAATTTACTTCGGAGACCCCCCTCTTTGTCGTTCTAACGCTTCTTTTTCTTTGAATTTTTTTTACTGAATTAAAGACGCATATACAAAAAAAAATTACACTCGTCGTCGAAGGTTTCAGTGAGTATGAGAAAGGAATTGTGCAGAAACTTTCAGCGTGGCGAGTAATTTATCTTCTTCATCTTCTTCATTTTTTCTTCCGTCGATTTTAGTTTGTTTTGAATTCGTTACTTCTGTGTTGTTTTAAAGAGCTTTTTGAAGTCCGATTCAATTTCAGAAACTTAGGGTTCCTGTTCTATATTTTGGGGTTTAATTTGTTCATATATTGACTTTGATTGCTGCTCGTCTTCGTTTCCGCCATGAATGAACATTTTATTTGCTTGTGATTAGTTGGGAATCGATGTGTATTAGAAGCGTGTTTCTGTGTATGTTGTAGAGACCTAGTTATTGGATTCATCTTCATTGGTGTTGTTTCTTGCAGTTGTAGGTATGGGGAAAGATGTAAATTTCTTCATCCACAACAAGCTAAACCCAATAATCCCTTTGGGTTTGGTACACATTCCAGAGATCAGCAGCAGCAACCACAACAACAGAAGAGTTCGAATCCTTTTGGATTTGGTGTAGCAGGCGATTCCAATTCCAATAGACCAAATCAATTCCAGGTTCTACTGTTGGTTTTCCTCTTTTAAGATTGAAATGTGCCTCTTCCTGAATCAATTGGTGACATGATGGTGCTTTTGCAACTCAGCCTTTTCAGAATACATGGCAACGAAATCCTTCTACACCTGCTGGTGGTGCTGCATCTGCACAGCAGACTGGTAAACAGACGCAGCAGGCAGACCATAAGTGAGTATCTATCTTTGCATATTACATAAATTATAGATATCTTCCATTAGCCGTTTGTTTCTTTCGGAAGTTGACTGTTTCTGTCTTGGTTACTTTGCAAAGATGCACAGATCCTGCTGCGTGTAAACGGGTAATGCAAGAGGATTGTAAGAATGAGAGACCCATGTGGAAGCTCACATGTTACGCTCATTGGAAATAGTATGTGCTGCTTCATCATTAGATCCACCATCCTTTCATCTTTACTCATTCTTGTGTAACCTTTTCTAATCTTGGTCTATCTTTCTTCCTTTTTCTTTCTAGCTTTCCTTGTGACGTTACTGGTGATATCAGCTACGAAGAGTTACGTGCGATGGCATATGAAGAAGCTAAACGAGGAATACCTCTACAGTCTATTGTGAGATTAATCTTCCTTCTGTTTTTTTGTACTTAACACAATCATGTCATTCCACAGTCAAGTTTTTCTCATAAGACATACTTTCCTCTTTTGCTGGCTTATCAATGATGCATTATATAGATTGAAAGGGAGAGGAATTTGCAGAATTCCAAGGTAGTTGAGTTTGAAAACTTTCTACGGAATCCATACAGAGGCTCTGTTACCGCCAATCAAAGCCCGGTCGCTGCACCCACTCCTAGTATCTTCCCACCAGCTAGTCAGGTCAATTCCCCTCCAGGATTCTCTGCCTTCAGTCAACAACCCGCATTCCCCAATACCAATTGTGGTGGAGTGAGGTTGGTATCAAGTTTTGTAAGCTTTCTCCATTTTCTACATCCTCTGAGTTTGTGTTGCCTTCTTACACATTCGGTTTCCATATTTCTCTGCTGCCAACAATTCCTCTACATAGTTCATCTGGACCTCCGAATCCCTTCGGACGCTTTAATCAACAACCAAATGCTTTCAGCGTCAACAATCCTCAACCTATTCCTTCAGGTACTAGTTTTAAAGTTAAATTTGCTCAGAGGCTGAGATTTTTTTCCATCATCTTATACCACTTTTGCAAAACAAAAATGATCACAGGTCCCTCTGGTTTCCAGAGTCAACCATCAGTACCATTCAAACCAGCATCGTTTGGACCTGGACCAGGACTAGCGACAGGTCCCTCTGACTCTGGATCAGGACCATTCAAACCAGCATCGTTTGGATCTGGACCAGGACTAGCCACAGGTCCCTCTGTTTTCCAGAGTCAACCAGCAGCAACATTCAAGCCACCTTCGTTTGGACCTGGACCAGGAACAGCT
Source organism: Orychophragmus violaceus (assembly GCA_030180135.1). NCBI lineage: Eukaryota > Viridiplantae > Streptophyta > Magnoliopsida > Brassicales > Brassicaceae > Orychophragmus > Orychophragmus violaceus. Next base: position 104,041,227 of record CM058232.1, on the reverse strand, counting down.
CCACAAAACGGCAACATCTTTCCTTCAACAACCCCAACGCCGGCTCCTAACACTTCCCAGAACAATCAGACCCCATTTAACTTCAATTCCCCTGTTGCATCTTTCACTTCTCCTGTTATAAACACAACAAATACATCTTCCGGGTAAGTGCTCATTCTATTCCAGATTTTCCACCGTGAAAAACTGATAAAAAAAAAATAGAACATGGACACATGCTATAATGTTTTACACTTTCCTTACTTGAATCATGTGCAGAACCGAGCTTCAAGCAGAAGGTGCTCCTGTTGTTGTGACAAAATTTTGCTGTTGAAACTACTATAAGTTTTATTGCTTTGTGCCTGCAGATTCCGGAGCAACCGCCGCCTGATGCATTTGTAAAATAATACCGAAAGAGTCATTTGTTGTATTGTGCTGCTTCTGTAGCAAAAAAGAAAGCTCATTTTATTACTTTAGGGGAAAGAACTTGTGAAGTTTTGATATTACATGTAGGCAAAGTGTTTCATTTTTTTTTTTTTTTGTCAAATCATTTTATGATAATTTGTGTATGATTTTATGAACGAAAAACTATTAAAGCCTTGAATGAAATTTGTTATTTAGTTAATGTAAAGAAATCATGGTATAGGTCTATATGGACAAATAAAAGGTCTATATGGACAAATAAAGATGGGCTTTGGGCACCCAAGATGGGCCTTGTGGAGGCTCAATAACAGAAAAATCACCAGCGGAGAAAGCGAGTCTCGACAGTGTCACTGAAGAAGAGTCATCAATCAACCCAATTTAGACAATGGCGGCTATAGCTTCTCACGTTTCGACACCTCGATCACCGGCTCTTTCCCTCTCCTCTGCATCGTCCTTCCTTCCCGGCACTACTCTCAGGAGATTCTCCGCCGTATCACTCGCTTCTCCGTCGAGCTTCTCCTCCCCTCGCCTTCGTGTCTCCTGTCAAGCCTCCTCCGTCACTTCCCCTTCTACCGTTCTACGTCCGATGTGAAAGGTTCGGCTCTAATATTATCGATTCTAATGTTAACATACCAAAATGAGAAAATGTGTATCAATTGACTCTTATTCTTATTCCCTCTATTGATTGAGAAACTACGCAAGTTTTTATTCCCTCGAGTATTGTGAGATTAATCTTTCAAATTCCGAATTTGATTGAGCTTCAGAACCATCATTTGGTAGTCTGAAGTCGGATTTTTTTTCTTTCTATAATAGAATCATTAACTACAACCTTTTTGTGCTTCGTGTTTGCGCTCAGCAGGAAATTCTGACCTGAAAGACTTTCTTCACATAGACTATTTTGACACAGAGACCATCAAGAAGATTTTAGACAAGGCTTCAGAGGTCAAAGCCTTGTTGAAATCAGGGGAGAGAAATTATCTACCTTTTAAAGGGAAGTCTATGATCTTTGCAAAAACCTCCATGAGGACTCGTGTTTCGTTTGAAACTGGATTTTTCTTGCTTGGTGGACATGCCTTGTATCTTGGACCTAATGACATTCAGATGGGTAAGCGAGAGGAAACTCGCGATGTTGCTCGTGTTCTGTCACGCTATAATGACATCATTATGGCCCATGTATTTGCTCATCAGGTATGCTGGTGAGTTTTTGATTGGTTTAATAAATGACTTACGAGATGGAACAATAGAAGTGTACAAACATTTATGTGGCTTGTTCTAATCTCAGAAAAAGTTAACTGCATTCTCATGTGTGGTTTAGTGTCTTGTCGTGTTTGAACCAAACTGATTAAGTTTGCACTTTTTTTTTTACTTTTGGAAAGCTGAAATAATCAATCTTGAATCCACTTCTTTTGTAGGACATTCTTGATTTGGCTAACTACTCGAGTGTACCAGTTGTCAACGGTCTGACAGATCATAACCATCCTTGCCAAATCATGGCCGATGCCCTTACAATGATTGAGCACATTGGTCAAGTCGAAGGGACAAAGATTAGTTAACCTTTTTTCGCCACCTGCATGCTACTATGTACAATCCCGTGTTAGTGCATTTAACTTTGACAACAAAGATTATCCATTCCAAAATCATCGGCAAAAGAAAGCAAAGCTAGTCTAGACTTGTATGGTGATCTCGTATTGTATGTTCTGCTAACAAGTAAGCTCATACAGAAAAAGTCGTCTTTACTTTGATTGAACAAACTTCAGGTTGTCTATGTTGGAGATGGGAACAATATAGTCCACTCATGGTTAGAATTGGCATCCGTTATTCCTTTCCATTTTGTCTGCGCTTGCCCAGAAGGGTTTGAACCAGACAAAGAGAGATTTCTAAAGGCAGAAAAAGCGGGATTAAGTAAGATAGAGATCACCAATGATCCTAAAGAAGCTGTCATAGGAGCTGATGTTGTGTACTCAGACGTATGGGCCAGTATGGGGCAAAAGGACGAAGCTGAATACCGCCGTAAAGCATTCCAAGGATTCCAGGTAACATATGAATGTCTCTGGTTTAGTTTTGGTACAATCTTACTAAAGTACACGGATTCATGACTAACCTTTACGTTAAAACTGCAGGTAGATGAAGCTCTTATGAAATTGGCTGGACCAAAAGCCTACTTCATGCATTGTTTGCCTGCAGAAAGAGGAGTTGAGGTGACTAATGGAGTCGTGGAAGCTCCTTATTCCATTGTCTTCCCACAGGCAGAGAATCGCATGCATGCTCAAAACGCGATAATGCTTCATTTGCTCGGCTTTTAAACCCCTCTGTTATCTTAGCTATCTCACGCGTTTGCTGGTGTGCCAATTAATGTACTGTTGTTAACCTTAGATACTTTGATGAATAATATTGTGGATGGTTTTGCTGGGAATAAGAATGAGCTTCTTTATATATATATATATATATGTGACTCGTGGATACAAATATTTATATATTGGTTATTACATCTCTAGCTCAGTCTTCATCACATATCATAGCTTGATCATGTACTTGTAATTTAGGTTCTTGGGCTGGTTAGTTCTGATTTGCAGGGTCACATCTGATACTAGGGTAAAGGAAGATCCAACGGTTCACACCATCTTATCGGTCATCTGCACCAAATTTGTTCCATGCTTCCTGGAGAATCAGAACGAAAGCCGGTTAGAAACTGATTTGCAGATGGATATAACTCAAGCAAGTGGAACTGATATCGAAGTAGAGAGTGTCAGAGAGACAAACCTTGAGAAGATCGAAAACCTTCTCGCAAATGTACTTCTGTTGTGTGGATGCGCCACGTTGTTGAAGCTTGTCGGGATGAACGTAAAGCGTTGCCTTTCGGTAAGCTTTTCACACAGAAGCACTCGACACAAGATCGGTGAGAGGAATTGGTTTCCATCCACTCTCTGCTCCAAGAATCTGCAAATCATCAGAAATCACAGGATTATAATCGCCGCAAGTTGCTTTCCTTTCCATTCGACCACCGTTTGACATCAGCATCAAGTGATTCTGCGAGCCTCTGCAATTTCAATTAGAGAAGGATTAGCGCAACCAAATTACAAGGATGATAAGAATGATAACGAGTACTATAGGTGGATTAAATTTCTTCTCTGCCTGGAATGATGACATCACACAAACATGTTTTTAGCAGAGAAGATGGGATTATACTATACAGATGAACAGATGGTGTACATATGATAAGATCCAAACTCTAAACTTCCGAATCTTATCAACAAGAACAGATTACAGATGCTCAATAGTATCTTCTCACGATCTCATGACGATCGGAGACGAAGGTCTCATGAGGACACTTCTAAGAACATACAATATCAAGCATAATTCTCTCCAACTCTAGTCTCTACTATTTATACTACTGGAGATTCCTAAGCCTCTGTTTATTATGTTGCAGTGCCACGTCAGAGCTATTGCAGTGCCTATCAATACCCCCCTTTTCGAAGACAGCTTGTCCCCAAGCTGTGAACCGCCAATCAGCTCCACTTTGTAAGCAACGTAGGATCAACTTCGGTTGTGCATCCATTCTCAAAGCTGGAGTGTTGTAGTGCTTGAGTCTCCAACGATGCCATGTCGAAGAAGATTTTCTGCCCACACCAGAAGTTGAGAGCAGAAACTGAGCATGCCTTCTTGTTACTTTGTATTTAAACATCCATGTCTTGTACAACTTTCCCTGCTTCTGTCTTTGGTGTACTATTTGCAGCAATTGTTTCTTGATATGAACCAATAGAGTGACTTCCTTATAATCTGTGTCTAATTGGGGTGGTTGTTTCAACATCAAAACAGAACCGTCATGTTCCATTAGAGAAACTGCAATCACATAATCGCAGACACCAAAACACTCTTGAATAATCGCAAGAACTGACTCCTTTTGGTCTCTAACATATCTCCAAACCAATACATCCACTAAAAGCCATGTAAATCTTCTCATGTATACTCCTTCCCCTGAAAACAAGCTTGCCCTCAAGCTTGGACTGAAGAAACTGATTTGAAAACACCTATGAGAAGACCCATGTAGCTGTGACTGATCCATGGTTTTGTTCAAGGAAAACCACCAATTCACTTTACTACGTTTCCGCAACAAACAGAGATGCTTTTGGGTCACTCGTTCCTTCAACCTCTGTTTAAACTTCCATTTGTGCTTCAGATGCAAGTTTACGTCACCAACAGTAAATTGTAGCAAGCTTAGTGATTCATGTTTCAGCAAACATTTGTACAACAGCCCTGAGATGTCTGGATTTCTCATAATGTTTGCACGCTCAATATCAATTTCCATGTTGCAACCAATATAACCTGCTATCAAACCATCTGCAACAGCGGCTGAATAATCGGAGAATATCATTGTTTTCCCATCGATAATTTGAGCCTCATATGACTGCTCCATCAATGGTTTAACTGCTTGTAATTGCTTAGACTTCCATTTATGTTTGGTGTGAAACTTTGTATCCCCAAACATAGGACTAAATCTTCCATAAACCTGCAGCCCATTATCCTCATTTTTGTCAAAAATTTCTGCCTTTTGAATGGCTTCAGGAAGGTACTCTTTCTTGAGGATTATTTCTTGCATATAACATTTCTGGATTGTGCAGTCACCAAAATTTACAGAAACTTCTGTCACAATTGCAAGACTTGAAATCTCAGTCCAGCTTTGATATATATCTGTATTTTCTTCAACTGCATCAAACGCTTGAATCGATTCCTTTTGTAACATCAGTTCCTTTGGAGACCAACTCGCAGCTTGATCAATCGCAGGGGAAGAATCTTTGTTAAGCAGTACTGCAGTCACTTGAGGAAGTTCACCAACGAGGTACTTTACTTCTGCTTTCTCAAGAATCTCTGTACTTCACTTTAGCAAAATTATATATACATAAATTATATATTATTTTAGCAATAATTTGTGTGATAATATCATTTGTGTATTTTATCTTAAATATATTAATCCTATGAAAATATATAGTGTGATTCCAAAATATTATTTGTATATTATATTTTAAATACATCTAAAATTATTTCAGTTTGGCTTATGGCCTAAACAGTTTTAGTTCAACTAAATTGCGATTTTATTGGACTCCTTTTCGACTAAATAGCTTCGACTAAATAGCAAATGATTTTTTGTTTTTTGGTCAAATGAGATTTAGTTATATAATTTTGGTAGTGAATGGTAAAATAGTCACAAAATATAGTGTTACAAAAAGACTTATTGTAAGTAACAATCGGAGAATTTGCTACTAAAATGAGACTTCTTATTTGCATAATTTTGGTATGAGTCCCAAAATAACCTCAAAACATTGTCACTATTTTTAGCCCATTTGCTAGTGATTTAGTCTAAAAATGTTGCAACCAATTTGAAACTCTTAATTGCAAAGTTAGTTTTCCATAATTTGGATTAAAAACAAATCCCTAAGCTAATATATTCTCATTTAAATTGCAAAGCTTTTGAATGAAATTGTTCAAAATGCAATAGTTGAACAACATGGGTTATAACTATAATTAAACCAAAATGACAGAAAAAGAAGTTACAATATGTAATGTGAAACCGATCCTAATAAGCTTCTGTGATCTAAAGTTAACGGCGGTGTTTCAGAAGAAAATCATGAAACAAAAGTATTCCCTGACAAAGAGGCAATCAAAAATAGTTTGTATATATATAGTTACACTAACAAAGAGTTAGCTTAGGAGAATGAATTCTGGAGTGAATATGCCAATGGAAACATTCTTAATAAACAATGAAGATTTCAAAATTTTCACCCTATTTTCGTCGCTTTTCATAGCCACGATTCACGAAATTCTCAAAACTTAAATTCCATGATAATTCCTTAAGATTAAACCCAAGCATCCTATGGTGTCTGAAACTAGCATTTGAAATTAAAGAAATCAAACCTATTTTCTCTAGCTTTTGGAGAATGACAATGAAACCATGGAAAAACACGGATTTAGGTTCATACCTTCAAGAGATGAGTAGACACAATGCACAAATATATCCGAATTTTGACCCAAAACTTGGTAAAGGAGATGAAAATCTCTTTAGAAAAAAACCCTTTTCTTTATCTTTGAAAGCTTTGTTTGATATAAGAGAACACTAGATTAAAATTGGAATAATCACACCTATTGTCCCCCCTTCATGAGTCGGCTCTGATGTTTATATGTTTCCATCTCTTGTTATCTAAATAAAATTATCAGTTGTTCAAGTCAACCACGAGCCTTTCCGTTTCCAAGTGTAAGCTCCAGATCCTCCATACCAACAACATCATGTATCCTCTCCCCTTCCCACGGTTTAACTTGGCTATTCTCAAATTTAAACTCAGAGCTTTGACCAATCTCATGGAACACAGCAACAGCATTTGGAGACATCTGCTGAGCCACAGGAGGTTTCACAAGATTAAAAGTAGGTGAGGTTGGAACCATAGAGCCAGAGAATGTCTGTTGTTGTTGTTGTGCAAACTTCTGAAAGCTTATCCATTGACCAGAATCAACAGTGGAAGAGTCAGACTCATCACACTCAAGTATTGTAGCCGGGGTATGAAACTGGCGATGAGTCGGACTAGAAGGTGCAGAAACCGCATAAAAAGGATAGTTAAAAGAGGCTATTGATTGTTTAGCCATGGCCATGGATTGCTTAGCAATAGATTCCCAGTTGGGACATGGTTTAGGGTTCTTGGAAGTTGGAGATGGAGGAGTCAAAGGTTTTGATAGATTCGGTTCTTGATGCTGAAAAGAAGTAACCTCCAGAATCAAGCGCCTCCTCAACTGATAATGTTATCAATTTCTTCTGATGAAACAAAACAGTTGTCAAAGCTGAATCAGTTGTCTTGTTGTTCTTGAGTCGGCTGTTTGTATGGAATAAACTCCTTGTGTTGCCAATGTCCCTGCTTCAGTAGCAGTTTCTTCTCTCTTGAGACAGGCATATCCAGTTTCTCTCTCAATAGGCCTAAAGCTACGGCGCTGTTTCATAGATTCTGTTTAGTGTATTTATTTTGGATCTTTGTGGCTAGTACAGGCTGGAAACAAGAACAAATAACAACATAAAACAGGTTTGATTGATTGTTTACAAACAAAATACATACACAGTTATTGTAGTCTGGAGATTTTGCAGCACAATGTAGTTCAAACAGATAGATAGATAAATAAAAAGAGAGGTTTCAGATCCTCATGTCCTCTTCAAACTCCTCGAGCCTTTTTTCTCTATCATCCGCAGACCGATGTAGATCGATGACTTTCTGAAACATTAGAAGAAGAACATTGGTCAAAACAGAGCTCAAATATAGTCTCTTTGTCATCATCAAGTCACACATGATTGTCAGATATATCCCTCTTTACCTGCTCAATTTTCAGATCTTGCTCTGTGACAGACTCCGTTGACAGATCACCTGAAGAACAAAAACAATCATGTCTCCGATTGATTGTCGAATTAAAGGGAAAAAAAAATAAAAATAAAACAAAACATACCGAGCACGTATCCTACAAGACCGCATATCGTAGCTTCAGCCGACAAACCGACTGCCATTTTCTCCACTGCTAGTGTCCGAACGACACCTACAATTTGATTGAATGAAAATCAGTTATGATCGACCACTTTCTGCAATGTATTATTATGATATAATTGACAGGATCGGGGACCTCTCTGACTCGCCGATGTAAATTCGCGGTACTCTGATGTCCACCTGCGTAGACACTGCACAATTTTTTCCCCTGAGCTCTTATTCATACAAAAAACATACCCACAAAATGTTCGATGCGATGGTTTACCTGAGCAACGGTGCTTCGCATTCGCATCATCTTCCTCCTCGTCGAATTTTTTTTGGGAAACTAGGTTTGATTTGATCGCAAACTCACCTAAAAAGTCTTGTGGATCGAATTGGGCCTCTTGGGCCGGTTATTATTAATGTGGGTCTGCTTTAACGGATTATTATTATTCCAGATCCGGTGGTATCTGTTCCGGATCCGCTCTGAAAAACCGGATATCTGAATTCAGATAGTAAAATCATGGATCCGACATGTTCGGATCCGGATCCAAATAATAATAAAAAATTTAGAACCAGATATATGAGATCCGTTATATATTATATTTATATATATTCTTATATTTATCTTTTCAATTCCGTAATCTGAAAATGTGTCATTATTGTCGCGAACAATCCATCCCATACCAAAAACCGTGTTACTTTAAACATATTATCAGCTTATTCTGAATTTGTTCCAAACTTGTTTCGAATTAGTTCCGAACCTGCTCAAACATGTTCGAACATGTATCCGAACTTGTTCAAACCTGTATCCGGACTTGATCCGATTAACGTCCGAATAAAAATGGATATTAGCAGGTAAAATACCTTAAGATCCGACCCAATCAGAATACGACAATACGCAATCCAAATCTGACTTGAAACTAATAGGTTCTTAAATGGGTCTTTTATATAATTAAGCCAATAATTTTAATAAAATATAAAATTATCAAAACAAAAATTTAGCTTATTAGTTTTCAATTTATTTTGAAAATTATTTGAGTATTTGTTAAAAGAGGTTATAAATATATAAACGTTTATACTAATATATATATATATTTTAGGAATATCATCAAATTCGGTTAGACCACATTGATCTGAAACCTAAAAGTTTTTGGTTCGGTTGTTAGTCCGGTTTTAAAAACATTCCTCTTGTTTGTTATTGGGCCGGGTTATGTTGGGTTACTCCATTTTAGTTCAAAGTGGTTAATATTTTGTTGGGCTCTGGGGCCTTGTGGAATACTATTAAAAATGTTGGATGTAAAACAAACAAATTCTGAAAAAAAAGAAGAAGAAGAAGCTAGAGTCTAATTCATCGAGGACGAAGATGAAGCAAGCAATTATGGGAAAGGTAAGTAAAGCAAAATTGATTTTGTGGGAATTTGATTATTTATCTCTAATTTTGGTATTTGATTTCCGAAAAGCTGCCGTCAAGCATCAAATTGAGACAGCAGAGGACTAAGCTTCTTTGGGGAGCATTTGTCGGTGCATTTTGTATCCGTGCGTATTCAAGTATGTGCCTTTTGAATTTCGTTTCTGGTGACAAACCCAATTATCGTGACCGACTAATTTCATGCTCTTTTCAGATTACCGAGAGAAAAAAGAGCTCTGGGACAAAATTGAAAGGATGCACGAGGACTACCGTAAACGGGTCTCGGACATGTTTGAAAAGGTTGTCAGTCTGTCTATTAGCTTCTTTCATAATTGGTTGAAATGAAATTTAGAAGTTAAATAGTTTCTTTTATTTTTCTTTGTTTCAGGAGTTTCAGAAGTTTGAGGAGAAAGATTGAAACAACAAGAGGGAGACCACAAATTACCTTCTTATGAATAAGAATCCCTGTTCTCTTTGTGTTGCTTTTTCAAGCTTATGTAATCAGTCTACTCTGTGTTTTGTTATATTTTCATTTGGATAATAACAATTTGGAATTCTTGTATTTTCATTTGGATTAAAATAAGTTTGGGTAAAAGACCAAATGTGCAAGTGTTATGTCAGAGTAGAGGCGAAGTTTCTGCAGAATTTTAGTTGTTATTTGATGCTCTTTCACTAGAAATTCAGTATTATAAAAATTTGTTTCAATAATAATGATATGGCAAATGAAGTGGAAACTAAGAGGCAAGCGTTTGATTCATCTGAAGAAGCTGAATCTCGAGCCATTGGAAATGGCAACAATTTGTTACAGATTTCTCAACAACAGCCGCTTGCTCCTGTTGTTAATTGGGAGAGATATCTTCTGGTGGAGAATGACGACTCAACAAGCCATATCGTTACTCCGCTTTTAAAGAATTGCAGCAGCTTATTGAATTGAGCCATCCTTTTCTATCAGCAATCATATTGTCGCTTATGAATAATTGTTGTTATGTACTTGAAGCCTGGAGAGTCCTAGAAGACGAGAACAGTTGCATTGATCTTGTCTTAACGGAGGTTGTTATGTCTGAGAACTCTGGAACCTGTCTGTTGTGCAAGATTATGAGCCATAAGACACTTGAGAACATCCCTGTCATAACTACTTACTTAAATCTCCGTTATATTGGCCTCAGCTAGTTTCAGCTTTTGATTCTCATTTTTTGTTTTAACAACTTACTTCCGTAGTGGTGTCATCTCCTGATTCTATGGTTCTGGTCTTCAAGTGCTCTTGGATACAATGTATTTGATGGTTCCTTTGCTGGATTATTGGATTGGTGGAAGTGGAAAGTTTCTTTAGGCTTGAACAATATGGAGATGACTTGGCTCCTACAAGGAGCTGCATTGAAATGGTTTGAGAGGCACAAAAGGAGCTGCCCGTTTTGGTCTCTGTAAGTGTTGTTCTCCACCACAGGTCCTTAATTAATTCATATGGCTTAAGAAGTGAGATTGGATCTACTGGTTTGTTGGAGAACAATGTCGTTGGTAAATCTGCTGGGGATTACCATTTGAAAGATCCCACTTGCTCTGATAAGATGAGTTTAATTCCACCTGATCAAACTGGCAAAGACAGTGAGTTGCTAGAACCTGCTGTTGGGGAATGAGCTTGAGAGTCGTCTGTTAGCTCGTTTTGCTCCGGCCAAAAGATCTTCTCGACAGGCAGTGAAGCTGAAGGCGAAACTGATTTATCAGATTGATGAAGAGCAAAAAACGATTCCAGCAGAAGATTTGATTCAGGATATTAAAGTGTTTAGTGCCACAGTGGCTATGGGGATGAGTTGTATAACTGAATAGGAAACAATTGGGAAGCAAGTAATGGCAACAGAGTTGTTTCATGAATGATGACTCAACACGCCATATTGTTACTCCGCTTTTAATGAATTGCAGCAGCTATGAAGGTATTTACTTATTGAATTGAGCCATCCTTTTCTATCAGCAATCATATTGTTGCTTATGAATAATTGTTGTTATGTCGAGAGAGTTGTTGTTGATTTGACTCCAATAACATAATATTCTGAATAATAACATAATATTCTTAGCTAACACAATCTTTCTTCATGATTTGACTACATTATTACAACTAGATACTAAACAAACATTAAAAAAAAAAAGTCACTTCTACTTCTTCTTCTTGTTGATTTCCTCTATCATCCTCTTCTCCATTTCTTCCATTTTCTTCTCCATTGCTTTCATTGCATCTTCAATTTCTTCTTTCCTTTCTTTCCTCAGTTTCTTTGTCATCTCTTTCAATTGCAATTCTGCACTTTTAAGTGTTGAAGCAAATCTATCATCCATGACAAGAGCATCATCTTTCTTCTTGATTTCACTCCATTTATTCTTCACAAATAATTCAACCATAAACACAACAACACCAAACAACACTGCTTCTTTGCTTCTTCCATAACTGACAAAGTTTTGTTCAGATGGGAACTTCCTTTACTGACAGAACTAGAAGTTATAAAGAACACCTTTTGACAACAATTAGAGTTGATGACCTATTGTTGTTTCTAACTTGTTTTTTGAATGATAAATGTGGTTGAGGCGGATTAGTTCGCTAACGGTCAAAACTGTTCTTTGTACCATTTATATTTTCTGGTTGCAGATTAAAAAATGAAAAAAAAAAATCCGCTATGAACTAAATACAGATAAAACATAAACTTAGTTTGTAACGGATTTATAATCCACCCAAAAATTGAGTGATTTAGTCCGTACTTGATTTAATTCGTTGCGACCACAATAACCACTGAAAGCCTCAGTGAACATAAGAGTTTAGTTTAACAGTTCCAACAATCAATTTTTCCAGCAGAATTATGTTGCTCGATGACAGTTTGTAAGGGGAATTCGATTGCACATTGGCTACTGCAAGATTCAAACAGCTTGACACAACCATAATGCAAATAAATATACAAGTCAAATGAATACTTGAGTTTCAAGAGACCAACATATAATACAATTTGACATAAAAAAATGAATAACAATGAAAGGTAGCCCAGAAATCTTTTCTGCCTGTAAATTCTTGATATTATTTCTTTGTATGAAAAAAAAAAATGTATGTACAACAGAGTTAATGGCTTTTTACTTCTTTACAAGAATCTCCTGGTGAAGGTCGGAACTTATAATAAGTAGCAAAAGATAAATACATGAAGCTTAAACCAACATATACTTTGAAACAGCTATGTGAATACAAGGTCAGATAAAAGAACAGTACCGTCAATGATATTATCACTGCAAAAGTTTTGATGCACTTGAGAACAGATAGTTCTTCTTCTTCTGATCTTTGGTTTGGGAACTGCCCCTGAGCATTGAAATCAGATAACAGTTTGTCCTTTAACTGAAATGAATCCATTAACCAAGCAAAAGATTCTGCTTCATTTGCTGGAATCTCCTTTGGAAGAACTCGCCGAACGTGGATGTGAACTTCTGAAGGATCAGTACCGAATACATTGTCCATGAAAGATGGGCAGCGTGGCTTATATGCGATAGTCAAATCATATACTGCATTTCAAGAAGTTAAAGTAAGAACTGAGGAAGTTTGAGTTCAATAAAAGGAAGTACATAGGGTCATTGGACAAATAGTGATGTTAAAATGGGCGCCCGGGCCTGTTTAGGGCGTATAAATTGGTGTCCGTTGAAGTCTGTTTGACTTAAAGCCCGCCGTGTTTCAACCAACCCGTTTAGGCCCGTAAAAAGAAATAAACGGGCCAACCCTGTTTAAGCTTATTTATTTTTGTATGTTCTTAAACGGGTCTGCGGACCTAAACGGGTCACAATTTTATGCAGAACTCGTTTAGGCCTGCGGGTTTGAGCCCATTTTAACATCACTAGACAAACATAAGTATGCAAGCCATCATACCTGCATCCAAAGAGTTATGTAGAGCTTCCAAGCAGACACTAAAGCCCCTTGTTTTTGGTAGAAGTACGTTTGATAATTCCGGAAGACCAGCATCAGCTGCAAACATTTTGCTGCTCTTGCATTTCTCTTCACTGCATATAAAGGGTGGACGTCTCAGATAACATGAAAGAATATATACTAAGAGCAACATCTCACACACATTCATGCATTACTACTTAGCAAGCAACAAGATCTGAAAATGAGGTTCATATGTAAAAACCAGAGAGGGAACATATAGTACGTGAAATCAGTTCCTTCTGGGAATAGAGCTAGCCACAAGGGTTCTCGACGATCCTCAAAACTTGAAAGCATTTGAAGCATAACAGGTTCATCAACCTCACGCTTCCTCTCAACCGGGATAAACTCAAGAACATGAAACCCCCAACCAAAGATAGGCAATCTCATCAAGCTGCTTTTAAGCACATATTTGATGTAGCCAAGACATCCTTTCCTCAATGCAATATTCCACAAATACATCCAATCCACTTCTGTCCTGTGATTCGCGATTAGCAAAACACGTTTCTCTACAGGAATGCTGTCTCCATAGAACACCACGTTGGTCCCGTTAACCGTTTCGAATAGGTAAGGCCAGAGAGCTAACCAGTGACCAAAGATGAATGATATAACTCTCCTAGATTGGTGCACACTTAGAAGCCGTAGACCTAAGGCAAATGGTGGTGCGAAGTAGATGAGGAACATAAAAGCAGTTGAGAGAAAGACGAGTAAGATGATGAGACCCCTCAGAATCCTAAGTGGAGTCAAGGGGCGGTGGTTCTTTAAGTTATCAGAATTCATGAGGTCTCCGCAAACTTCCATCTTAGAATCAAGACACAACTGCAGCAATGAGAATCAAACATTAACCTAATGTTCCCCACAAAAACAAGAGACATAGAGAATCCTAATCAACACATCAAATTTTTGATATGAAACTTATAAAAAGATATGATTTTTCTTTCGTAGATACTTAAGTATCTAAAAGCTGCCATAGAATCGAATCAAAAATTGAGTATTCCATAAACAAACAGACAGACCCAAATTGGGAAAGACTTGTGAAGACCGCAACTACAGATCCCACGTGACCTGATACCAGAGAGACAGAACAAGAGAAACCCACTTGTCTCTCGAAGAATTAAAGAGGGAATAAAAGTACCTGGACAAGTTAGGGAGCGAACCAGAGGCAGTTTAAGGATGAGGATAAACGTTGGAACAGAGGAATTGCAAATCTCAAACCAAGGATCCGTTCCGGGTCGGATCTAGATGAACAGAGAAGGTAGGGAGGGTGTGTGTCGTAATATCCGGCCAAACTTATATTGGCCGGATACTAAGAAAAGGTCAAAAGCCGCCGCGAAGACAAATCCACCGAGCTGACACTTGCGACGAGCGGATGAACACTTTGAAACTCAAACGTGAAGCAACCTCTTAAATAAAAACAATTTTCTCACTTAGCATTTATCTGTTGTACCAAAAAAGGAAAAAAAAAAAAAAAGAGGAAGAATATTACGCTTTTCTTCATATAATTTATTTTAAATTAAATTAACACGCTGTTTCTTTCTAATAAAGCTGGATCTAAAAATTTAGATCTAAGTTTTTTTTTTTTAATTTAATTTGGAGACCACATGCTCTATTATTTTCATCTTACATACAATTAACTAGTTGCTTAAACATACACGCGTTGGCAAAATAACATAGTATAAATTGATTCATTTCTTGAAAAATGCTGAAGAATTTTGTGTGTGTCAACTACCCATTTTGGAAACAAAAGTGTATTTTATATTTGATTTTTTGTAAGTTTGTATTTAAACAAAATTATCCATCATAATAGTTCATATTGGTTTAGAATTACCCATTTAAATAATCGAATAATAATATATTGGTCTGATTGGTGAACAAAGTTGGAATGAGTATATTAGTTGTTAACGAAATTAATAAACGATTAAATATTACAAATTTTTTTTAAACAAATTGTTAATAAAAACTGTTATAAAATGATAATAAATAAACCGAAAATAACAGTTTTATTATAATTTTTATAACATTTTTATGATTGGTAACATATAAAATGCTGTCCTGCAATTTTAATTTTCATTTCTTTTTTTCTCTTTCTAATAATTGTTACAGTTGTCCATTCTTTTCATTGGACAATTTTCTAATCCAGTCTCTTATTGACGATGGTTATAATAGCGGTTATGATTGTGATAATCATGAAGAAAATTGATTATCAACCCTTCAATGGATTGGTGCAATGTCTGTTTTATATGGAACCGCTTATAATTTTGAAATCAAAAGAGTGTTATCCGTCCGGTGATCGGTGGTGTTTACTTGTCATCAACGGCTATTTTCGGAAAATTCCGATGATATGTCTCCACTTGATTTAATTTTCAGTGGTTTATTTGTTCTTCACTTGAAGATTTTGGAACAAAATTGTCAATCTTTGTTCTGGAAAAAACAGCCTTGGAAGCCTCCATGGAAAGATCAACAACAACATCTTATTATCATCCAAGAAGTCACTAACATGGATAGTGAGACATTGACCAATGGAATAAGACAATTTAGAATGCAAGCAATAAAATCATTGGTATAAAAGGTCAAGGTTCAAATCCTTCATCAACAATATTTTTTTCAGTTTTTTTAGTTAATGTAATGCGGAATGCATTTTGGAGTTTCATCCACGAGATGATAGCCAATATAATGAAGAAGGGACATAATAGATTTAATCTGTTAGCCTATAAGACTTTTGATAAGAAAGCACGGTGACTCTCCACTTCTTCATCGAAATTGTTTTTAATTTCTGTTATTTGTGTCGGTAGTTGTAATGAAACTGATGATGTACCTTGTAAACTCTTTTTTAATATCAATGTATTTTGTTTGTCGAAAAAAAAAACATATAAAATGCTATAATTTAAGTACAATAGTTAAAAATTACCAATCAAATTTATTATTTGTTTTATTGTACTAAACCAAAACAAAACAAAATTGTTCTCTAGTGGTTGATTAAAGAACCGTTTCTTCTCCTAAATACATTGGATTCATTAAATTAGTAGACTAGAGAATACCTTCTTTATTTAGTGATAATAAATCATTTGAAATACTATAAGATATCATTGACCAAAAGTAAACCTATGAAAAGTGGTTGGCAAAAAAAAAAAACCTATGAAAAGTGATAATAGACCAACAATATGAGGATGTGATTGATCGGTTCAGAAGTAATATTCGACATCGATTCGTCAACTTATTTCATAGGGGTTTATATGCAATAAAACATAACTTCGGATTAAAACAGAAATAAGTAATAAAACATGGGGGTTTATGCACAATTAACTAATTCACGATACCGGCGAATATTTTCCTTCGTCGTCGCCTACCAGAATTATAGGGACATTCCCCCGTCTCCGATATGCTCCTTCGTCCATAGGATCAATGCCGACTTCTGTGGAGCTTCCCGTCTTCTCCACTCTCCGAGTACCATTGTTCACTCGTTTAGAGACTCAGTTGGTGCTATAGCGAGATTGAAATGTTCCGCTCGAAAATGATTCTCCTTTTCCTTCTCTTCCTCTCCGATTTTGGTATAATGTTCGATTACTGTTTCTTTTCGTTTCATCTACTTTGAATCAAATTCGAAACCAAGTATCCAAATCGGATGGTTTCTTGTTACTAGCTTCCTAGTGAGTTTTACACTCATCAATTTTGCAGCTTCGTAATTATACAGCTTGAATGAATCATGTATGTTTTGTGTATTCATGAAATTTACCAAATTTAACTGGAACACTCTCCCCTTTTCAGGAGTATTAGCAGGGAGAGCTCTGGTGATTTAGTCTTACATCAAAGACTCCATCACGAAGGTCCATACTTTCCTTTGGATTAGAGTTTTGAAATTTGGATACTTTAATAGAGAAATTTAGATACTTTAGCGATTGGTATGTTATAGAATCAAAGATTGGAGAGCAAGGTATTTGAAAATGTACTTGAATTCCAAATTTGAGAATTGAGACAGTGAATTTCAGTTGGATAGTTATGTCTTTCCTACCGTATTTCCTGCAGCATATACTTAGCTAGTTGTTCAAGATGATAACACGGATATGCTGTCTTTCTTACGTATTACCTCTCTCTTTATGTTTACAGAATGTTCCCAAGACAATGAATCCAATTGAGCTGATACAATCACGTCCAAGGGCCTTCATCCTTGTTTGTACTTTTCTTGCCTATTATGCTACAAAAATGTTTCAAGTATTGTGCATTTCCGTGTGGCCACAATGTATTAGTAGAATTACTTGTAGGATTCTAGATTTTTTTTTTAATAGAACTGAACAAGATACAAAGTGTGGAATTTATCATCAACAACCATGCCTCTAAAATTTGAGTAGGCTCTTAGTGAAATGCTAATGGTTTTCAACTTTCTGGTATTTTCTCTCCGTGGAAAAGTACTAGTCGTGCAACTGATTCTGCTTAAACTTTTCCCTTACCAGGTGGCTAGTGCTAGATATGATTCTTAGTGCAGTAAGATCTGGGGGTAGCTTAGCTGTTGATGTGCTATTAAGGCCTTTCAGCTTTGAAGGGCAAAGGCGTCTTGAAGAGGTAGCGTTTGTTGTTTCTGTGCTACTATCTCATATAACAAACTAAAAACACTCTATCAAATGAAATCCCTATCTACAAACAAGTCCAACTGCTTTTAATATCTCTAGTTGGAGTTTTTTTTTCTTTTTTCTAATATCCCAGGTTGTGTGCAGGTTAAGGAAATGGCTAGAAAACTGCAGCAACACACTAGTTTTTGTATAGGTACTTCTCTTAGTAATAAGAAAGATCTCCCTTCGATTTCAGTGGTTCAACCACACCTCATAGGATAGTGACTTAGTTTGAGCTTGAATTCAATCCTTCAACTCTGTTATATCCAGATTCTAGAAAGCTACAAAGAGGCAAAGGTTGGTTTTGGAGTTGGTCACAACCTAAAGACTTCTATTTTACAAGCTATATACGATTGCCATTTCTTTCGCCCTGGTATAAAGGTAATTCTAATCTCTTAAAGAGCATTTTGTAGAATACTCATCCGTGCTATTTAAGTTCTCGGTTTGATCTAATTCACCTCTACATTTCCACTTCCAGAAAAGATGAAGAAGATTGGTCTTAAGCTCTTCAGAAGAAGGACATGAAAACAATTCTCCGAACTTTTCATCAAACAATCGATTACACTGGAGATATCATAGTGTCTACTGTTCATGAACCTGATCTGGAGCCTAAAGTCCTCCTCATCACAACCTTTTTTATCCTAAGGTGGGGTATTTAGCTGAAACTTAACAGAAAAAAAAAATATAAGGTTTCAGCATTTATGTGTGATGAAATGTGATGGTTTTAGTCACTCAGATTTATTTCTCATGCCCACTATTAAGTATTAATGCAAGTCTCATTTGTCATCACATTTGTTCAGCAGAGGAAATTTCCAGCAAAGGCAACATTTTTTCTGGTCTTTTTCCTTTTGTTTTGAATATCGTCAAGAGATATCGTTCACTACTCCAAAATGAAACAAATAGTGGACTTGGAGGTGCGCCGGTGGCAATGGAAGATGCAGCAGACTCTACTGATGTAAGAAAGTTCCAATCAGAGTGTTGAAGAAATTGAAATTGACTCTGAGGAACTCCTGGGAGTTTCAGAAACTTTTGATAGTGAATACCCAGTAAAAGAGGGGGAACCATCTAGAAACAGTCGTCCGGATCTTGGAGATAAAAATCTTGAAGGTACAAAATCTAAAGACTAACTTTTCCTTGCTGCTTGTTTTTAATAGGATGCTGAAGTAGTGATGCCCCTCTAAGCTTAAACTGTTTTAAAAAGTGAATGGAACATCATCTTTTGTAGATTATGGTGCTATCCAGAGAGAGCCAATTGCTAACTGGAATATGGATCTGGGATATCAGATTGAGCAGAAATGGCCAGCTGATTCTGGAGACACTGCAGTGCTTAGCTTGGGTATTATCAACCTTCCTGTTGGTGTGAGACCTTCAAAGAATTTGAACAGTAGTCTCAGTGTCGCCAGTCAACCTTCTAGGAAGGCTGATTCCAGAGATGAATCATTTTTCAACCCTAATAGCTCGACAAAAGACTCGAGTAGACCATGCTATCTGAGAAATATGCTGATTTTACAAAGCAGAGAAATCTATCCGCTCGAGCAGCGTCTATGCTGGTAAGTAACAATGTAGCAGTCTATGATGTCTTGATATAAAATCATTCTCTTAGTAGTGACTAGTGAGTTGCTTTTTGCGAACACTAATGCATAGATAGTCAGCTTCGTCCTCTTGGATTAGTCTGCAACCATGATCAAGAGTCATTTTGTAAATCTAAACTTGCTGCCACAATCAGTTTGCCACTGTTACATTTTCAGAGACTAAAATAACTTTGTTGAACATCGCCAAAATCAATGTCAACTGACTGAATTTCCCATTTTAATTCTTCTTCACTTAGGAAGCTGAACGAGATTCATCAACAAGATGGAGTCCTATTCTAGAGATGCAGTACAGTACAGAGGAGGACTCAAGGGAAGATGCCAAGGAGGCCTTCCCGAAGGAAAGGTAAACCGTCTTGTTGGCTTCATTCATTGAAGCCAATTCATGTATGGATCCTTATCTTAATGCTTGAGGCAAGCTTCTTAATTGATCCTAAAGTAATGGCTGAAATTTTCCCACAAAGTTTCTTAGCTCATAATTTTTATTCCTTTTTTCCTCAGATACTCTGAAACTTGGGACGACGGTGTTCTTAATGACCGGAAACAAGTGGACGCCGGAGATTGATACCGTCGGGCACCCTTATAAAGATGTTGCAAGTTGTATAGTGCAGATCAACTTTTGTCTTCTCTCAGGTTATTATTACAAAACTCATAAAAAGTATTTAATTATACAACACCTGAAGAAAAATCTTGATCTCCAGTTACATTTTTTTTTTCCTGAAGTACACTTTTTATCCGGATGATAACTAATTAATCATTTTTCATAGAGAAAAGTCATAAAATAGCACAAAAAATATACTTTATCATAAATATAGCACCAAGAAAAATAATTCACATTTTTAGCATCAATACTATTAAAAAATTAGAGTTTGGCCATGGTACATAAATGTTGTTCCAGAAATTTGCCCTTGATATTATTAGGATTTGTAACCTTCATTAAGGGTAATTAGGGAATATAACATTATCTTTACAATCCATGTTTCCAAACAAGACAATTATTAAACATGTAGCCAAACAACCAAAATCTAATGGGTCCCACTTTCCTAATTAATTAAAATCAAAACAAATTAATTGATAAATATAATGAATAATTTATACATCAACTATTATATACAAATTAAGATTCTTTAATTTATGATTTAATTCAAAATATATTTATAATATATTTTAATATCTTTTTATTTTGTTTCAAAATATATATATATATATATATACATATTACGATTGATGTTTTTACGATTGTACTTTTTAGCAGGTTTTTCCATCAAACTGAAAAATATTTAATTAATTAAACGGGTTGAAAAATTAATTAGCCAATCTCGATTATAAATTTTTTTAAAAAAAATTCGCATATAGTAAATAATTTCAGCTGATATATTTTAAAATTAATAAAATATTAAAATGATTTCATACTTATATTATTCAAATATTTGAAATATATTTTAATATCTTTTTTTGTTTCAAATATATATATATACACATATTACGATTGATGTTTTTACGATTGTACTTTTTAGCAGGTTTTTCCATCAAACTAAAAAATATTTAATTAATTAAACGGGTTGAAAAATTAATTAGCCAATCTCAATTATAAATTTTCTAAAAATTCGCATATAGTAAATAATTTCAGCTGATATATTTTAAAATTAATAAAATATTAAAATGATTTCATACTTATATTATTCAAATATTTGAAATATATTTTAATATCTTTTTATTTTGTTTCAAATATATATATATATATACACATATTACGATTGATGTTTTTACGATTGTACTTTTAGCAGGTTTTTCCATCAAACTGAAAAATATTTAATTAATTAAACGGGTTGAAAAATTAATTAGCCAATCTTGATTATAAATTTTCTATAAAAAATCGCATATAGTAAATAATTTCAGCTGATATATTTTGAAATTAATAAAATAATAAAATAATTTCATACTTATATTATTCAAATATTTGAAGCGTCAAATTATGCTTCGTGTTTGAATGAAGTTTTTAACGGATAGTTCCATCAAATTTTCAAATTATATATACGACTACAACATGTATTTTATAAAATAATATTTTAGATAAATAAAATAACAATTAAACATATACCATATAACTTTTACAATAGTTGTTTTCACATATATATATTTTTTCCAAACTATGATCTTACGATACAACGCAGATTAAAATATATAATGCGAAATCGTTATTTTAATCTCTTAATCCTTACGATATATCTCCTCCAAATAACACATAATTCATTTTAAAAAAAAAACTAAATTGCTAACTCACTGTTTATAATGTTGGTTAAACAATTATAATGAAAATTAGATTACATAATTAAAAATCTAAACTACTATTAACAAAATGAATAAAAAGTAAAATTTGTAAAGAAAATTAAACCCGCACTTAAGTGCGGGTCAAAATCTAGTTATTTTAATTACAAAGACTTTTATAGCATTATATAATTTAGAGTTTATTGTTAATTATTTAGGGTTTAGGATTTATTATTTAGGGTTTAGGGTTTAGTATTTAGGGTTTAAGGTTTATTATTCAAAGTTAGGGTTTAGTATTTAGGGTTTAGGGTTTAGTATTTAAGATTTAGGGTTAGGGCTAATTTAGTGACAAAACAGGTTTTTGTGCTATTTTTATGATTTTTCTTCCTTGGTACTATATTTTTGACAAGTCATGTTTTTTGTGCTATTAATGCGATTTGCCCTTTTTCATAACAAAAATATTTCACCAAAAATATCGTTTTTTTTTTCCGACACCAAAAATATCGTTTACGCGGGCTTGGCCGTTATTGAACGCGTCTTAACGTAAAACTTCAAGTAGAGCAACGAGATAACGGCGTTTAAAACGGAGTTAAACAGCCAAGCACCGATACCGTTACAACCACCGCGTTTGACCAAGTGTATGCACAAAACGCCTACGTGGCACACCGTCAAACACCCCAACAAAACGGCTTGACAGCTAACGACTAACGGAAAACACGCGCCTCGTAACCCGATCGCCGTCCAGAATCTGTAACCGTACACGACGGCGTACGAAACGGTCGTCAGTAATATCGCCACAACCTGCAAAATAGAACACGGACGGTCCAATTCAGAAATGTCGGTATTGATTACGGTTAGGTGTGTGGTAAACCGAACCGGTTAATCACCTGGAAGGATTGAGAGAACTCGAGCCAGAGGAATGAGATACAGAGGAGAGAAGACTGGTTGATGAGCTGGAAGAAGCTGAGCTTACGACGTCGTATCACGGAGAAGAAAGTACGGAGCAGGTGAAGGTATCGAGAGAGGTAAAACGCGTATGACCAGAAGAACACGCGCCCCGAAGCGCGTGTGCCTACGGGAAAACAGAGGAACCACTGGACAGCCGTGGTGCGCGTTCGCCGCCAGATCCAGCGCGTGTCTCGGATCTCTGCGGCGGCGGAGAGGAGGATCCCGACGAAGATGACGGTGGATATTAATGACATGACTAAGCTGTGTAGAGCTGGGATTGGGCCGAGAGAGAGGCTGCGATGACGTCGGATCGGGAGGAGGAGAGCAAGAAGGAGGTGGAGAGAGACCGAGGCGATGACGTAAGATGAGACGGCGGTGAAGAGGAAAAACCAAGTGGAAGCGTATGATTGGGTTGGGCTCCAACGGAAGTTAACGATGTTAGGATGGTCCGTTAGCCAGTATGTCACGGTCTGAAACGCCATTGATCGATGTACAAAAATCAAATCAAGATCACAGTCGTTTATGTGAAAGAATAAAGGAAGAAGAAGAAGCAGTTGAGAAATGGAGAGAAATCAGGTGAGAAAAATGAGAGGAGAGACGGAGAGAGAGAGCGAGAGAGTTGTTTTTGGTTTGTTTCGTGTTTTTTTCTTTATTTGAATTTTTCTCACCGGCTTTTTCTAATTTTATACTCGGTCCGCATTTCCTCATTTTGTGTGACGAAATAAACATAATACGACACTGAAAACGTCAGCGTCAAACACGACATATTTGAAAGAGATTGATTTATTGGTTCAATCAAATAATTTATGTTTTGATATAACTTTACATTAATTTTTACAATAGTGTTACAATTGGTTCAATCAAATGCTAGTCAAATTATTTATTATTAATTGGTTTTAAGTTAAACAATCAAATTTAATAAGTATTGTTGAAGTCAGAATTATCACCTTTCCAAAAAGGCCAATTTAGGAATTTAGGTCGGTCCAATAAGGAAAGTTGATCTTAGACATTAGTCAGACATAGAGTTGATCCGACTCGGCCCAACAACTTAATGCAGCTAGGGTTACAAATGAGGTAAAAAGGACAGAAAAGGGAAGCAGCGTGAATGGTAAAACGCGCCGAGATAAAAGATATATTCAAGAATCTACGAGTCGGGATAATAAGAAAGATTCAGAATTATCTTTAGTTTTTCTTTTTCATTTTAAGCCAACTTTGTAAGCCTATATAAAGACATGGAGTTTATTCAATAAATGACCCAATTTTCAATACAATTTTTCTGAGAGTTCTTTGCAAAAACCGATTTGACCTAATTACTCCACGACGACCTAAAACATCTCTCTCAGCCGCTTTCTTTCCTCCCAGAAACCTAACAAAATCCTAACTTCTATTCATTCCCGCCGAGTTCTAAAACTCTTTTTTTTAGAATCCCTCAAGAAACCCTAAAATTCTTTCTATGATATATTGGGCAATATATTGGATGATAAATTTGTGATGCCCGGTATACTTGCAGATAGTATTATCTTGTTATATAAATCTTGGAGATAAAATTATATACATTTATCAATACAGACTTAGATTATTTGTAAATAGAGATGAGGAGAATTCTCTTTGTATAAATACATTTGTTCATATTCAATAAACACCATCACAAGTTCATCAAATTCTACATGGTGTCACATCAAGACCCTTAGCTTTCGGTCTTGGTCTTGTGTTTACTCTACAAAGGTTATTCAAACCGTTTGTCTTATTTCGATCTAAGTCTCGCTCATTTAAACAATGTGTGACGAGAAACCCTTGATGGCCAGCATGAGTGGTGAGAAATCGGGAATTAATATGGTGGTGTCACCATACTCGATTCTCTCCTCTAATAATTCATGATGTTTGTGTAATGCCTCATCCGTCTTTACCAGTGACTCACCCATCCTTTTATCAGGTTCGTGGACCTCACTTCTGTCCGACGGTCGGTACGTTATTTTTCGTAGGTCCAACCGAGTAATTTACTGACCCGACAATCACCTTGTGACCTTTTCCCATGTGTTTTGTCCTCACACACATGCTACCACGAATCACTTCCCGAAATGTCACCCATCCTGGGACTACTCCAGCTCAAGCACACTTAACTCTGGAGTTCTTTCAGGCAAGTGACCGGAAAAGATAAGTGCACTTGGTGATATAGGTAGCCAAATTAATTCTTTTACGCCTTTCCGTATATACCATAAACCGGGATGTTACAATTCACCCACTTTCACAGAGCGCAACGCCCTCGTTGCGCACCAGGATCGTTATCCTTGACGGTGTGAGCCCTCACTGACTCCACACGCGTCCTCGGATTCGGCTCTGATACCACTTTGTAACGCTCCGTCCGCCCCTACCGGTGAGTCACCCATCCCTCTATCGGGCTCGTGGGCCCCACCCCTGTCCGACGGTCGGTGCGTTATTTTTCGTAGGTCTAACCGAGTAATTTACTGACCCGACAATCACCTTGTGACCTTTTCCCATGTGTTTTGTCTTCACACACATGCTACCACGAATCACTTCCCGAAATGTCACCCATCATGGGACTACTCCAGCCCAAGCACGCTTAACTCTGGAGTTCTTTCATGCAAGTGATCGGAAAAGATAAATGCACTTGGTGATATAGATAGCCAAATTAATTCTTTTAGGCCTTTCCGTATATAACACAAACCGGGATGTTACAGTTTGATTCTAAAAAGAGACAATTACAATGAATGAGTAATAGGAATTATGAAGGCTCCGAAAGCAACAAGGAAGACATGTTTCTTTGATGGAACTTTGAAAAAACTAGGAGAAGGAGATCCAAATTTTAAATATGGCTAATGTAAACTCAGTGATTGTCGGACGGATAAGAATTTTGATCAAACCTTGTTGATGCAAACCTTGCGTGCATCAACAGTGACACATATAGCTATGCTCACAAGTTGTGGGAATATATACCTTATTCTAAAACTCGCTAAACATGTATAGTTGATTTAGACTTAACGAGTTATCAGAAAATCGGAAAAAAACTCAAAGAGTATGCGAATGAAATTTTTATAAATATTTAATATGTTTAAATATTTTTTATCTATAATACAACAAAATTAAAATTTGTAATGCACAAAATTAATACATATATACGATATATATTAAATATGTGAACTAATCTTGTAGATAACTCGTGGCCCAATGGTCAACGTTCTGGGTTCAAGCAGAGTAAGCCGAATTTTGTCAATTTCTTTAATTTTGTAGGGTTAATGAACAATAAATGACAACAATACCCTCGTCTTCAACCTTACCTTTGCAAATTTTGTGGGTTAAGTTCAGTCGCCATCTTTTTTTCCTGTGATTTCATTATTTTTTCTTGCTAATATTGTGGGTTTTAACCAAAATAAAATAGATCTATAAAATAACATATGATTTAGAACTTAAAATGTACAATACGATGATTTGTTTTCAGTTTCACCGATTTCTTGACCGAATTAAGCTTTTTGGTCGTCGTGAGCACATTTTTCGAACATGGGTATTATGTCATCAAGATGGTCAGACAATGATAAACATAATGGGTGATTGGCAAAAATGTAGGAAGAACTCCAAGTTTATAAATCACCATCATCGGTATGTAGGTTTGTTTGGAGCCTCAACCGAATATGAAAAAAAAGAGAATGAACGAGTTTATCAATTTGTTATGGGGCTTGATGAATCTCGATTTGGTCATATTTTTACCATGATAAGCTTATTAGGGATTATTGTCCCACATCGGAAGTTGTAAGGGATCTCACACAATATATAAGTGATATGGACCACTCCACTTATCACCAATTGGTTTTAGGTTGGAAGCCCATAGATCTTAATATGGTATCAGAGCCCGATCCATACAGTCCAACCCGATCCGACCCAAAGTTGGTCAAATCATCGACAAGCCAGGCCCAAATTGGTGTCGTCGATCCAAGCCCGAGCATTCCGAGATCAATGGTCAAAGAACCATTATCTCGAGGGGGCGTATTAGGGACATAAGTCTCACATTGGTAGTTGGAAGGGATCTCACTTAATATATAAGGGATATGGGCCAATCCACTTATCACCAATTGGTTTTAGGTTGGAACTCCATACACCTTAATATGGTATCAGAGCCTAATCCACACACTCTCGTAACCCGGCCCAAAAAGTGGCCCGTGCCTTCGGACCCTAGGATTGATGGTCTGTCGAGATTAATGGAATTATAAGTGGATTGGCCCAAGTCCCTTATATATTAGTCAATGTCCCTTCCCACTTCCAATGTGGGACAATTACACACTCTCTAGAGATTAAGGCCTCATAGCCCATTAATCTCTACAATATCTCAATAAAGCTAACGTCAAAAAGGCTTAAGGGTATAGTGGATTTTTTGTCTATAACTAGTGTTATAAATAGTGTTGCATGAGGAAAGAACTAATATTGGTATTATTGATGTATATATTTTCATAATACTTTAGAATAATCTCATTTTATTAAACCACTATATAGAGAAATATTTAAAGGTTTGGATGAGTCATCATCCATACAAATATAATCACCATATGTTTAATTCATTGTATATGTATATATTTAATCAAAACAAAAGTATAAGATCTATTGTTGGTGCTTGGGTTGTTCTTCCAAAACCATGGCACGGTTTCTGCTTCTCATTGCAACCGGTGGCGACTCGTAACATTTTTTACGACAAGCAGCACATTCTGACGCTGGTGTTGAGCTCTTGCAATGGTCACGACAAATCACAGCACATTCTGCTTCCGTCTTTGCTTCCCCTTCGATGACCATAATGGCTAGTATCATCATTATCCACACTATGCTAATCACTTTTCCCATTTTCCTCGTTTATTTTCTTCTTCTGTGTTTATGTTTATAAATGAGTTATTTACGACGCACAAATCTCTATTTATAATTTCCAGACCATATGAATACATTGACTACATTTTTTTTTCAATTAATATTAGTCAAAAAAAGTTTTTTGTGTGGTCAATAGTCAAAAGTTTTCTTGCCGTGTTTGGGCTCGATTTTTAAGGTAATAATTTATATGGATGTAATTACCGATACATTATGTGTTTTCTTTGCAGTAAAAACTTTATAAATTAATAACATTGGGACACTAATATTTTATTAATTTAGAAAGTTATTAATTTATAAAACGATTAATTGAGTTAAAAATAATTTAGAACCGAATAAATTTAGTAATTAATCGAGTTATTAATTTTTCAAATATTAATTTATATAAAAAAATTAAGTTATTAATATATAATTTTTCGTTTGAAACTCTCTGTTTAAATTTTCGAGATAGACGAATTTCTAAATTGAAATATTGTTTAATGTTTACCAGATTAAGCATGGAAATTAATTGACTGCTTGCCATTTTACCATGGAAATGAAAAAAAAAAATTATATATTTTAAACCAAGTGTATTTGCCTATTCGGCGAAAACGTCAATTTAAACACTTTAACAGAAATATTCAACCAAAAATATGGTGTTTTAATGCTAATATAAGGGGTTGGTTACTTTTTGTCTTGAGTTTAAACCCGTTTTGGTATGAAAAGGTATTCAAAGATTATTCTGGATTCGTATATGATTTATGGACCTAAAATCTGAAAATTTTACGATATTAAAAAGAAGAAGAAAAATCAATTTACTTAAAATCCCTATCAGGTTTTTGTGTGTGTGTCTCGGCAATTTTTATCACATAATACATGTAATAAAAACTACTTTTCTTATATGTAAGGGATACAAAACTGCAAATTACATATCCATACATTTGAAAAATACATTGTCCAGTACTATCACTAGACTTGAGTTAAAAGTAGGAACAAGATCGAGCAAAGAGATCTCAATTCGGTGACAGCAACGTTGGTCATGATTTTAAAGAAACCTCTGCTCCCTTTGTGAAGATGAAAACCGTAAGAAGTATATTATGTATGTTGCTGCAAAAAAGGAAAGTCTATCAAATAGATGTTCACAATTCATTTTTGCATTGTGACCTTTGTGAAGACGTGTAAAATGAAAATTCCGCAAGATTTTACTCATTCAGATCTCAATAAGGTTAGTCGTCTACACAAGTCTCTTTATGGACTAAAATAAGCTCTTCCTTGTTGGTTCGAGAAACTTATTTCAGCATTAATTAAAGTTTTTTTTGTCCAGTCTTATTCTGAGTATTTATTCTCGAGCTACGTATGGAAAAACTGAGAATGTTTTTTCATCTATGTCAATGATCTAGTTATATGTGGTAACAATACTGCAGCTTTGGAAAATTTTAAGACATCTTAGTAGTGTTTCTATAAGAAAAACTTGGAAAAGTTAAAACTATTTTCTTGGACTAGAAATTGCTCATAGTAGAGAAGGTATTATGATATTTCAGATGAAATGTGCTTTGGACATTGATGTTGAAACTGAATTAAAGATTTGAAAATCAACTTCATTGATATCATATTGATCACACAAGTAACATATCGTATCCTAAAAATGGAATCTTTTCTTGAGAATACGAGATATATATTACTTGGGTCTTTACCGTCTCAAACTCCAATGGGCTTGTGTTTTTTGTTGATGGATTCCGTACAAAATCATCTCAGAGAGTTGAACATTTTGTTCAACAAGATATATTTTCTTTGGATCATATGTAAAGTTAAGAATGATAAAGTTTTTAATGGTATAGAGATATATGCAGTAGATACTCTCTAATATGTCACACTTGAGGCAGAAAGTTGGAGGATAGCAAATCAGAAAGTGTGTGAGGTGGAGGTGGAAGACCTTTCATCGCTGACAATGACATGTCAACCACCTGAGACCCTTTCCATCCTTACATGCCAGACTGACACCTCGTGAATCGATCATGGTCCGGTTAGTGGCTTAGATGATATTAAAGGGATAACATGGGTTGGATCTAAACTTCAAGACGCTTACTCTCCGGCAAACTCTTCTTCACCGAAACTCAATAGAAAAAAGAGGAAGATGAAGTCGAAATCATCCCCGGTATCCGGTGGTGACTATACCCGTGCTCACGGGGATCGTCCCCGCCAATAAATCTTTATATGTATAATACATTTTTTTGGAATGTGCGTGGAATAAACGAAATCTCGAAGCATCGGCCATTGGTTAATTGGATTCGTTCTAGATCCATTGCTTTTGGTGCGCTTCTGGAGACGCATGTGAGAGAATCTAATATAAATCAGATTTTGTCTTCTTTTGGTGCGGGCTGGCAGATTATATCTAACTACCAGTTCTCGGATTTAGGACGGATATGGATAATTTTCAACAGCTCAACATATGTATCATGTCTATATTTGGATAAGCAGTCTATAACCTGCGAAGTAGTTCTTGAGGATGGGGTATCGTTCTATTATACGGCAGTGTATGCATCAAATGAAAGAGAGGAAAGAATAGAGCTCTGGGAATCTTTGCGATTCATTCATCTCACCTTTGGATTGCAGGATAAGCCTTGGTTAGTAAATGGCGATTTTAACGAAATCAGATCACCTCATGAAACGTCTAATCCACAGATTATCTCAACGAATGAAGCTATGCGGGCCTTTGGGGACTGTCTGGACAGCGTTGGCTTACTTGATCTACCGTCTCAGGGGCCAAGATTCACCTGGTCAAATAATCGCCCTTCGGATCCTATTGGAAAACGCCTGGACCGTTCTCTTGGTAATGATCAGTTTGTCCTCTCCTTCCCTTCAGTTCATTGCCTATTTGAGCCACCGGAGATTTCGGATCACACTCCGTGCCTTATCAAGCTCTCAACGTCAGCATCACAATTTGGTAACAAACCTTTCAAGTATTTCTCTTTTGTTGGGTTGTTGCCACAGTTCTTATCGACGATTAAGGATGCATGGTTTGAAGCGGGTTCTTCAGCTTCGACTCTAAGGGAGTTTTGTTTTAAGTTAAAACTGATGAAGCGACCGATCAAAAGCTTTGCAAAAGATAATTTCAGTGCCATTGAGAGACGGGTTAAGGAAGCACACGAATCCCTAAAATCTGCGCATGAAATGATGCTTAATGACCCGTCGTCAGCCTCCGTTGTTCGTGAAAAAGAAGCTCGGGATCTTTGGTTATTCTTAAGAGTGGCTGAGGAAATTTATTTCAGACATCGGTCGAGAATTAAGTGGTTGCAGTGTGGAGATTTCAACACGAGATTTTTTCATTGGGTCACAAAAATTCAAAACGCTTCAAGTGCCATAAAATATCTCAAGAGGGGGGATGGTTCGTTGACTTCGTCCCTCCAGGAAGTTCATGAATACGCCCAGGCCTATTATGTGGGAATTTTCTGCACTCTTAAAGGGTCCTACTACTCCCATTTGGGAGTTTTTTTGAATAGAGTTGTGGTACTTCGGTGTACAGAATTCCAGCAAGCGCTCTTACTCTCTCCACTCAATTTAGAAGAGACAAAATCAAGCCTGTTCAAGATGCCTCTCAACAAAACGCTAGGTCCAGATGGATTCCCAGTTGAATTCTTTAAGTCGACATGGGAAGTTATTGGCAATGAGGTATTAATGGCAGTGAGGGATTTCTTTGAATCCTCTTTTATGCCATCATCTTTGAATGCAACTGCACTTGTGCTAATTCCGAAAAGACCTGGAGCGGATGATCTTAAGGACTTTAGACCAATATCA
Source organism: Orychophragmus violaceus (assembly GCA_030180135.1). Classification (NCBI taxonomy): domain Eukaryota; kingdom Viridiplantae; phylum Streptophyta; class Magnoliopsida; order Brassicales; family Brassicaceae; genus Orychophragmus; species Orychophragmus violaceus. The sequence goes on along the minus strand of CM058232.1, from coordinate 104,009,944 downwards.
TGTCTCAATACTATATACAAGCTGATTTCTCGTTTACTCACAGCAAAAATTAAGCGAGTTCTGCCTCAGCTGATTGAACCCAACCAAACCGCTTTCATCAAGGACCGACTGCTCCTAGAAAATGTTCTTCTAGCAACGGAGGTAATACAAGGATATCATAGACCTTCAAATTCCCCTCGTATAACTCTCAAGATCGACATAGCGAAAGCTTTTGATTCGATGAGATGGGACTTTATCCTTGAATGCTTATCTGCATATGGCTTCCCCACAGTTTTCATTGGATGGATCCGAGCATGTATTACCTCACCCTCATTCTCAGTGAGCATAAATGGGGTCTCTTCAGGTTATTTCAAAGGAAAATCGGGACTTCGTCAAGGCGACCCGCTTTCACCAATTCTCTTCGTATTGGCAATGAATGTCCTTTCTTTGATGCTCAATAAGGCGGCTGAAGATGGTATTTTTGGCTATCACCCAAACTGCGCTGATGTGGGTCTTACTCATCTATCGTTTGCGGACGATTTGCTCATTTTTGTGGAGGGTACAACTCAGTCCGTGGCAGGGGTTTTCTTTGTTCTCTCACAATTTGAAAAGCTGTCGGGGCTCAGAATTAACATATCAAAGACATCAATGTTTGTGGCAGATGTACCGTCAGATGTCTTGGATCACCTTAGAAACCGATTCTCCTTGGCGCCTTCATCTCTTCCTATCTGCTACCTTGGGCTGCCACTCTGCCCTAGGAAACTATCAGTTAAAGATTTTGATCCAATGTTGCAGCAAATCAGAAAGAGGATGGACGGCTGGATGCATAAACACCTAAGTTTGGCTGGTCGATTAAGACTCTTGGACACAGTAATCGCCGGTATTATTGGATTTTGGACGGCTGCCTTTATCATCCCGAAGCAGGTTATCAGAAAACTTAATTCGTTGTGCAGCTTTTTCCTTTGGCATGGGAAACTTGACGCCCCTTTTGGTGCAAAGGTTTCTTGGGCGGAACTATCAATGCCCAAAGCTGAGGGTGGTCTTGGGATCCGCCCGATTGGTTCTTGGAATAATACTTGCGGTCTTAAACTTATTTGGATGTTATTTTTTAGAAGTGGGTCAATGTGGGTAGCCTGGATCAGGAGACGTTATCTATCGAATAAGTGCTTTTGGGCTTTAGACGATAGAAACGGGACTTACTCTTGGATCTTCCGCAAACTTCTCAAACTCCGTAAACTTGCCTTCACCTTCATTCACACCTGCATCCAAAATGGTGAGGATACTTTCTTTTGGTGGAATAATTGGGCGCCATTCGGTCAACTTATATCGTTCTTAGGTCCGCAAGGGCCTGCAAGTATTGGCGTCCCCCTGCATGCGTTAGTTAGTGACGTTATAACGCCTCAGGGTTGGTCTTTACAAAGTGCCCGCTCGGATCGAATGCTTCAATTGTTAGCGTTTATCTCATCCATTGACTACACCCCAAGTATGGATATCACTACTTGGAGCATCGGTGATTGTATTTACGACAGATTTGTATCCAAAGATGTTTGGAACTGCATAAGAAGAACTAAACCATCGGTTGCTTGGGCGGATCTAACATGGCATAAAGTTCTCATCCCCAAGCACGCAACAACGGCATGGCTATTTGTCTTGGACATGAACCCGACAGCAGCTAGACTCCATTCTTGGGGTCTACACGTGGAGAACATTTGCCTACTCTGTGGCTGTGATGTAGAAACTAGAGATCATCTCTTTTTTCGATGCTCTTACTCTTCGGTTGTTTGGCTAGAGATTGGTAGAAGGCTTACATTACAAGCGATCCCGTTGGAATGGTCGGACGTAATTCTTTGGCTGCATACTGCCGGGTCTTCTCGCTCTCACTCCCTGACGATTATTCAAGGCTGGCAGGCCTGCATATATGAGCTATGGCGAGAAAGAAATAGAAGATTCCATGATGGAACCACTACTCCTTCATCTGTGACGGTGCAAAACGTTTTGAGAACAATGAAAAACAAGGCTTTGGCCTTAAGAAATTTGCAATACAGATGCGCTGCTGACCTTATTCACATTTGGTCTGCTTAGAACTTCAATATTCTTCCTCTAAAAGTGTCTGGGTAATACGCGTGTACCACACGCGTCCATATATTTTCTCTCCCAACTTCTCCGCCGAACAGCTTCGTCTCCGTCAGCGCGTGCCGCCTCTCCGGCGATCGGTCTCGGCCGGCGTCGCGAGAGGGCAGATCTTTCTTCTCGGTGCTCCTTATAGTCCATAAGGTGAGAAGGCTTAAGGCCTCTTTCGTCCTCCTCTAGTTATCTCCTTACAGTCCGGCGATGCTCCTTCGGTGGCGGCGAGATGCGGTGGTGCAAGGCTGGTATGAGGAGCGGCGTCGTGCTCTTCTGGTGTGTATGTTCCTGCTCGAGGACGGTGGGTCGTGCGTATTAGGGAGGTGCCGTCGTCACTTCGAAGGCTCCTCATATCTAGTTTTTGTTTCAGTCGCTTTGGTGTTTCGAGTGGTGGGTTGTAAGGGTGCGGCGTGAGACGACGCGGCGTGGCGACGGCCACTTGTGGCTCCGCTAGTTTCTACCGGACATTCTGGATCTGCCGGCGACGAGGTGTGGCAAGTGTTGGAATTGTGTCCAGTAATCTCGGTACTGTCTCTAGAAAGTAAGAGTATGTCAATGATCAGACATAAGTCATATAATGCTGGGGGTCATGATGGCTTGCTAGAGTCCGCTCATGATCTATAAGTCTTGGACTTATTGCCTTTATTATATGATCCCATATGGGTCACACGCCTAAGCTAACGGGAAAATACGAAGGAACGGTTTAGCAGAGGTACGGTAAAAGTGCTAGGCATTTACGGTACTTGGAGAGACTAAAGGGCCTGATTAAATCCAAGGGATTTAATCAGAACTGAGAATTGGGCCCAAAAGCCCATGAGAACTAAAGGGAGTTTTAATGAATAAAACTTGACCTAAAAGTTCTCTAATTCTTCAGCTGATTTGCGCCACCCACAGCCTCTCTCTGCGCCTCCCCTCCTGCTCGGTCTAGCAGCCATTTCCTTGTGAAGCGTGTGTGAACCTTTGGAGGATTCATCCCTCGGTGCATCTTTCTGATCTCTGACCTGTTCTATTCCTTCCGCTGCAACAAACAGGTAAAAGGTGAGATCATGTAATGTTTCTATTCAAGAGAACCTAGATCTGTATGTTTAGGTTGATATGAATCTGTGAATTACATCAGGATCAACTAAATGGTTCCTACAGTGGTATCAGAGCCATTGGTTCTTAGGATTTCTTGTTTTAGATTCATGTTTAGGTTGTTTAATCTGTTTAGAAGTGTTTTGAATCAACTATTGATAAGATAAAACACTTAAGAAACTGAATTGAATCCTAAACACACTAATGAAATCGCATAGCAAGCTATATGACTTGTTGTTGTGATCGGCCGATGGCTTGAATGCATGGATCGATCATGGATCGATCGCATGATCAGCTGATCGACCGTGTGCGTGATGATGGCCGACCATATGGATCGATCGAACGGATCGGTTGGACCGAGCTACGATCGTCCCGTGATGGTCTCGGCATCGTCCCGAACGATCGCGTGGAGAAAGGGGGCCGACGATCGCATGGATCGTGCGATAGCCGATCGCATGGATCGCCTCTCGTCCCGCCAGCGTCGTCCCGCGATCGTCCCGCCTGACCCGAGCTCGTCCCGACCGTCCCACGTCCCGTTCCATCACGATCACATGATGCGGCTGCCCGGTTGTTGCTCGATCGAGTGCAGCCGCGATCGTTAAACCCTAATGGGCCGGTTCGTTTTTCGGTTAGGTGGTTCGGTTTAAAACTTGGTTGAAATCAATTCGTCCTGGTTTAATAAACAGATCTAATAATTTTATTAAGTCTGGTTAAACCGGGATAAGAAATCCAATGTCGAAAGAATTATTGGATTTTGTGCCTAAACCAGGATTTTCTAATTTGATTTGGTTGGACCAAATAAATTGAGAAAATCCGGTTTAGTAAATAACCGGTTGACAATTGTGGTCATCGTAGTAATTAAAATTTGGTTATACCAATTTTAATGAACCAGACCGGTTATGTCATTTAATTGGACAATTGGGTCATGTCTTGGACATGGACCAATTCTTGGGCCTCGGGCCAAGAAGTTAAAACAATTGGGCCAATTATTTGAGTCTTTCTTCAGATTAATTTAAAATTTATTTTATAAAATTATAAAGTCGATTTTAAATTAAAGTTTCCGAAATTTTGAAATCAGAAAGTTTCTTAAAATAGAAGTTTCTGGATTTGCGGGTTTTGGATTTTAAGAAATTTCTAAAATTAGAATGTTTCCGTTTTTAGAAAGTTTCCAATTTTAGAAAGTTTCCAAAAATAGTAGGTTTCCAGAAATAGAAAGTTTCCCGAAATAGTAATCTTCTATTTTGGGAATGAAATTTTAATAAACCTACGAACCTCAAATAATATCAAGCGTTGGATGTCTTGTCCAGGCTATGTCAGCTGTCGAAGCCCATTCAATTGTATTCATGGCCTTACAGTGTGAGGGTGTCTACTTTTGCGTGGATAAGACGGTTTGTGATTCATAAATGTCATTGGGAGTCCCAGACATTAATGATTACATGACAGTATAGTCTGGTTTTCTTGACTAGGCCATCGGGAGTCCCGGGCCTTGAGACATCAGAGTGGATTGGGCCTCGGGCCCAGATTCACAACCAAGAGTTATATCACGGATATAATTAGCCGATATAGGGCTTACCGATATAAGCTAAGGTTGGGTGACGGCCAGTGGCCCACTTTAATCTTAGTTATATGTGGATCTTGGAATCATTATATTCTATTGAGGGTAACTGATGTTATTGAATATAATGCGAGATTAATCATATTAAGTATAATACGAGATTAATCATATTGAACATATTAACTAAAATCCTTTTATCTCATATTTCAGTTATGACTAGCACAAACAATCAAAAACACTTTCTCGATCCGGTCTGTCCTTGAGATGGACAAGCTGAACGGATCAAATTTCTTGACTTGGTCGCGGAACCTGAGGCTAGTCCTCAGGCAGGAGAGAAAGGACTATGTCCTTGAGAGAGCTCTCCCCGTGAGGATCGGGTCCAATGCTTCTCATGCAGTATATGATGCTTGGAATAAGCATTATAATGATGCGGTAGATGTGCGTGGTCTGATGTTGGCTACCATGGACTCAGATTTGCGGAAGCAATATGAGAACATGGAGTCGCCAATAGAGAAGATCAGCAGCCTGAAATTGACATTTCAGGAGCAGATAAGAGTGGAGAGATACCGGTTGGTTAAGTCTCTCACTAGCTGCAAGCTACCAAAAGATAATCCAGTGAGTCCTCATGTCAGTAAAATGATGGGTTACATTGATAACCTGAGGAAACTGGATTATCCAGTTAGCCAAGAGTTGGCAACTGAAATCATTCTGCAGTCACTGCCGTCAAGCTATGATAAGTTCAGAAAGAACTATATCAAGAAAGCCTTAACGAAGACGCTGACTGAACTGCATGATATGCTCAAGACAGTTGAGCCAAACGTGAAGAGTACCCTGTACAATCTCATGAATGAGAAGGGTAGGTTTACTAAACCTAATGCTGACAAGGGTGAAGACAAAGTTGTCCAGATTTTGAATCATGGCAAGCGTGTGTCTTCTGAGCCCGAGTCAGATACCTCTTACGTTGGTAAGTGCTGCTACTGTAAGGAGACAGGGCATTGGAAGAGAGATTGCATTAAATTCATGGAAGATGATGAGGAGTTAAAGTCGATGTATGAGACTACTTCCTCAGGTATTCATGTTATTACTTCAAGTTCTACCTTAAAGGTATTGGATACTGGTTGTGGCACTGATATTTGTGATAATATGCAGAGCCTAAGCAACAGTAGAACGTCCTTAAAGGTATTGGATACTGGTTGTGGCACTGATATTTGTTATAATATGCAGAGCCTAGACAACGGGTAGAATTTTGAAGGAAGGGCAAGTGAAACTACATGTCTGGAAGGAGCTTGAGATGCTGCCTCAGCCGTAGGGTTTTCACTTATAGATCCCTTTTAGGCTTGGTTTTGAATTAAGTAATTGCTACAATGTACCTGCTTTAAGCAGAGTTGTCTTTCATTTTCTTGTAAGAATTTGAATGTTTTTCATTTTGATAAAAGACAAGTTTTGTTGTTTTGATCTTAATGAAATATTAACTGTAGCACCCTATTCATGGAATGGGTTTTATATCTTAAACCAAAGAGTGCCTAAATGTAACATAAATACCGAATTGGTTTAAATCTGATGAATTAAACCTGATTTTTCTTGGCATAAAGTCTTGGTCACATCAGAGTAAGTCGGATTCAGAAATCCCATAGTCATGGACTGTTGGGCTCATTTGATAAAATATCTTATGAGACATGAATTCTGTTTACTGGACCAAAAGGAAAAGGGCCTATCTTAGCCGAGCTAGAGAAAGGCCCAAAGGCTTATTGGACCTAGAACATACTGATGTATGTGGCCCAATGAGCAGTAATGCCAGAGAAAATTTCCTGTACTTCATTGTCTCTACTGATTACTTCAGTGACTGTGACTGTGTTCATTTGATGAGACACAAGTCGGAATTCTTTGACATGGTCGAAAGAGTTCCAGAATGAAGTATAGGATCTGAATGACAAAAGTATTAAGACTCTGGATTAAATCACGAGTGAGAATACTTAAGTCATTGATTGTGTGATCATCTTAATGAGTGTGAAATCGTTTCACAGCTCATTTCTCCTGAAAACCTGAAGGTGTTTCTGTGAGAAAGAATCAGATCTTATTAGAAATGATTAAAGATGAGTCACACGAATCTTCCATGATATTATTTAAGAATAACGCTCTAAAATATCTAAGTTTACGCTGAAATAGTTCCACAAATATCAGTTGAAAGACACCACGTTAATGTGGATTGGAATCGATCCAAATTTGTCTTTACTGAGTATTTGTAGTTGTGCTACTTCGCTGGTTGTCCTAGAGAAACTAAGGCTTGTTACTTTAACGTCCAATCTGTTTTCTAAGAAGGGAAGTTATTTTCAAGAAGAACAGTGGGAGTAAAAGCATAACTCGAAGTTTTCTTAGGGAAACCAAGGCTCGGTACTTTTACGACCATTATGTTTTCTAAGAAGGGAAATTACTTTCCAAGAAGAACAGTGGGAGTAAAAAGTATTTTTACGACCATTCTGTTTTCTAAGAAGGGAAGTTACTTTCCAAGAAGAACAGTGGGAGTAAAAGTACAACTCGAAGAAATTCGAGAACTACAGGAGGCTGCTTAACCTATTGAGGGAGAGCAGCGGAAGGATTTACAGATTTCTGTAGAATCTACACCTGTGGAGCCTGAAGTTCGCAGATATGAAAGAATCAGTCACTAATCCGAGAGTGAATTCTCGTTATTAGTTCAGCCTGATGATCATTGAATGTTCGCATGATCTGATGATCATTGAAAGCGACGAATCTGCGAAATTCAAAGAAGCGAAAGTGAGCCCGACTCCGAAAAAAAAAAAAAAAAAATTACATTTTATGTAAGTTAGCTTCATCGATCCATTCATGGATGGAAGCAAACATATCGGAGTTGGAATCTTCGTTCTGTTGAAGTAGTCAAGGTTTTGACTTGAACAAGAACGAAGCGGAATTGTGTGTTTACTAATAGATTAGTGGGAGCGATATTGCATTTCTCAAAGTGTATGTCGATGACATACTGATTCTCGGAGATAACGTCCCAACGCTGTAGTCGGTAAAGGACTAGCTTGGGAGTTGGTTTAATGATTGACATGGGTAAAGCCACGTAGTTTTTGGATTTTGGATCTAAAGATAGAGATCCAAAAGAGCTGGTAGGACAAAGTCAGGATTCTTAAATTGACAAAGTCCTACACATTTTGAGCAATCCAAGAAGGGTTTTATGCCAATGTCACATGGCATTAAGTAAAGCAAGATACAGTATCCTACGATAACTGCTGAGCTTAAATGCATGGATGAGATTCTATATGCGTCGGCAATTGGATCTATCATGTATGCCATGAAACATACTTGTTTGATGTTGCTTTAATGTTAAGCAAGACAAGTAAAGACCAGTCAAATCCAGCAAAGAATCACTGGATTGCCGTAAAGAATATCCTAAAGTATTTGAGGAATACTAAGGATAAATTCTAGAGTTACGGAGAAAGTGAGGTGCTACGAGTCGGTAGAGTCTGAAAGGCAAGTTTCCAATAGACAAAGATGATTTCCGATCACAGTCCGGTTATATCTTGTGTCTATCTGGCGGTGCAAGGCACTGTTGCTGACTCAATGACTTAAGCTGAACATTTCGCAACTTGGGAAGTGGCGAAAGAGGTTGTTTGGAAAGAAGAGTTCGTCACTGAACTTGATGTGATTCCCAGCATAGATGAGACTAACTGCACATCAGAGGTCCAAACACCTTGAGGATAGGTATAACCTATTCCGTAAGATAAATGACAGAGATGTTAAGTAGATCAGCAAGTTTCAACGAATGAGAACGTTGCTAATCTATTAACGAAGCCACTCCTTAGGCCTAAGCACGAGTCGCGGACTGTTGCTGTAGGATAAGTGAAATTAAGATGTAGTCTTAATTTCAGTGGGAGTTATTAAAGGGCTTTATTTAGTTATTGGATATGTTCTTGAAACAACATTTTAAGATGTTTAATGAAATTATTATTTCAAGATTATTTTAACTGTGATGAAATAATCGTTCCAAAGTGATATGAACCATTTTATAGGTCATCGAAGTAAATGACTTGATCTTGAGTCATCGAAGTCATTTAGCTTGATCATGAGACCCTATATTTGATAGATGGCTTATATCATCCTGTCCCTAGTCGAAGGTTGTTGAAATTGGAACACCAACAACCGTGTGAGACTGGATTGGTACGTGACTTATGACAAAGTCTCAGTGTGTCATAGATGCGCGGCATCAAAGTCAGTACATAGGTGTATGTTGGGAACATACGACCGGACAAGACCCGCTTATAAGAACTCTTCAGGATATTTATATATGTGTCATAAGAGATTCTTACTACGACTATAGAGTATAGTCCTTAGACCTGAGTTCGCATGCATGTGACTGCACATGGACTAATGTACTTTGATCATTGTCTAACGCTATCGTTCTGCGATAGTTATAAGGACCTTGTTTGGGTACATTATGAAATGAGTAGTTTACAGTGATGGAACAAGACGGAATTTGTCCCTCCAATATAAATGGAGTGAATATCTCTAGGCCAATCGGAGATTTGAATACTGGAAAATGCATGGCCATGCTCAAACGGACTGTCCCGAGTCGTTTGGATTGTCAGTATCGAATCAGAGTCCGATGAACAAGATTAGGCTTTATAAGGATGACACCAATCTTGCCTTATGACTAATCGAGATATTGAGACAAAAGGATTATGAATACAGAGAGATTCCAGTACAAGTGGGAGATTGTTGGAATTGTGTCCAGTAATCTCGGTACTGTCTCTAGAAAGTAAGAGTATGTCAATGATCAGACATAAGTCATATAATGCTGGGGGTCATGATGGCTTGCTAGAGTCCGCTCATGATCTATAAGTCTTGGACTTATTGCCTTTATTATATGATCCCATATGGGTCACACGCCTAAGCTAACGGGAAAATACGAAGGAACGGTTTAGAAGAGGTACGGTAAAAGTGCTAGGCATTTACGGTACTTGGAGAGACTAAAGGGCCTGATTAAATCCAAGGGATTTAATCAGAACTGAGAATTGGGCCCAAAAGCCCATGAGAACTAAAGGGAGTTTTAATGAATAAAACTTGACCTAAAAGTTCTCTAATTCTTCAGCTGATTTGCGCCACCCACAGCCTCTCTCTGCGCCTCCCCTCCTGCTCGGTCTAGCAGCCATTTCCTTGTGAAGCGTGTGTGAACCTTTGGAGGATTCATCCCTCGGTGCATCTTTCTGATCTCTGACCTGTTCTATTCCTTCCGCTGCAACAAACAGGTAAAAGGTGAGATCATGTAATGTTTCTATTCAAGAGAACCTAGATCTGTATGTTTAGGTTGATATGAATCTGTGAATTACATCAGGATCAACTAAATGGTTCCTACAGCAAGGGCCTTCTTCGTTTGTGTGTCCGCTCGAGATTTCTGCAGATCGAAGCTCTGGGTTGGTGACGATTCCGGATTTCTTGACTTCTGCAGATTGACATCTCCTCGAGCGAGGCTTCCGGTGGTCGGAGAGGAGCTCTCGGCTGCTGCGTGCGGCGTCCTGGTTCTTCTCCGATCTGGTGTTGACGATGAATTACGTGGAGGATGCAGAAGATTGGATCTGGTTTATGACTGGTTCGGTGTCTCCCGATCCCTGGTTGGGCTGATTTACTTGGTTTAGCTACCCGAGTGGTTTGCTTATCGAGCTTCCTGATTTCCGATGATGCATGATGATTAGGTCTTGTTTGGCTGTGACCTCTTGCTAGTGGCTAGATTGTGGCTTGGCTTAGACATTTTGGGTTAGTACGGTCTCGTTTTTTAGAGTCAGGAGGAGGTAGTAAGGCTTTGGAGTGGTGATGCGTGGTCTCTTTTCTAGCCGACCTCGGGGAAGTAGCTTGGTAGATCGAACAGCCGCTATTAAGCTCCGTAAGTTAGTGTAATCCTAGGTGAGAATCGGATCTAGGTGTGCTAGTGAGCGTCGATCCGATGATGTAGAGGACAGTCGGTGATCGGGCCTCTCTGCCATCGTTGAGGAATGGTTCTCTTCCTAGGTTGCCGGATGAATCAACTTCCTGACTCTTGCTTGCGTGTTCTGTCTCTCTCGGAATTGTTCTCTTCTTGAGTTCGTTTTCAGCTTCGTTTGTTTCAGGTCTTCCGGTCATTTATCACTATTTTGACTCTTATGCTACCAAGCAAAGATTCAAAATACTGAATGTTATTTGCTTCCAAGTTTTTTAAACTTTTTTGCCATGGGACCAATATCTTAGGTGTTGCAACTTGTTAACTCATACTGTAATACCGGAACTTTCATTATTCTTAATGATATTTACAATTTAGCAAAAAAAAAAAAAAAAAGTGTGTGCGTACACTGCCTCCCCCCTCCTCTATTTTCTGCTTCGTTTATCTACTACTACTGTGTCTATTTACTTTTATTAATGAGAAAGCCTTTAAAAAAAAAAAAAAAAAAAAAAAAAAAAAAAAAAAAAAAAAAAAACATTTACACAAAGGTTAGGAACCTATTCGTATGATGACATACATAAGTCTACATATGTCAAGCCCAGTTAAGACTTTAGTGGGGTTTAATGGGCCGATTCATATCACTTGGAGAGCTCACGAAGGATAGAGAGACTGTGCTCTCGTCTCGTTATCTTCTTCCTTGTGCGGATTCTCTAGCTTCCTCCAGGGACAATGGCGTTATCGATTTCAAACCTCGCCTCTTCTCTCTCTTCGCTCTCTTTCTCTTCCCAAGTCTCCCACGGACCAAACAACCTTTCCTTCCCTCGGGCGAACTCGGTGTTCTCACTTCCAGCGAAATCCGCTCGTCGCGCTTCTCTCTCAATTAATGCCACGGTAGCTGCTCCCGAGGCGGCGCAGGCGGAGGATGATACGATGGAGCTAAAGAAGTACGTGAAATCGAGGCTTCCCGGAGGTTTCGCAGCTCAGAAAATCATAGGCACGGGACGGCGTAAGTGCGCCATCGCTCGAGTTGTGCTCCAGGAAGGCACGGGGAAAGTTATTATAAACTATCGCGATGCCAAGGTAAATTAATCTGTGTTTCGTGGAATCATTATGATGTTACACTGTTAGTACTGGTGGATTGAATGTGTTTTGGGAATTTTAGGGTTTATACAGCTGAATTGACCGCTCGTATAATGTTCTTGAGAGATTGAATGTGTGCTCTGGATAGGTATTGCTATGGAAACAATCCCAGTTGTCCTCTTTAACAGTGCTTGATCTTTATCAAGATCTAAAACCTACACAAGACTAACATTATGCATAGTGTGTAATCGTGGAATTTGATAGTAGAGAACTTCCCCTGGGATTTACAAAGACATTACCTGTTATCTGTATGTGGTTCTGTTGTGATCTTTGAGTTATATCAGCACGTTACACGTTACAGATTAAGTTGAATCTGGAAGAAAAATGTCTGAGAACAAATAGTATTATCAAGCTGCTGCTGATTATGATGATGATCCTTGTAAACTCTTTTTTCAGGAGTACCTTCAAGGCAACCCACTGTGGCTTCAATACGTTAAAGTGCCATTAGTGACACTAGGTTACGAGAATAGCTACGACGTGTTTGTGAAAGCACATGGAGGTGGTCTCTCTGGTCAAGCTCAGGCGATTACTCTGGGAGTTGCACGTGCTCTCCTGAAGGTAAGTGCAGACCATAGATCGCCTCTGAAGAAGGAAGGTTTGCTCACTAGGGATGCAAGAGTTGTTGAAAGAAAGAAGGTTGGGCTCAAGAAGGCACGTAAAGCACCACAATTCTCTAAGCGTTAAAGAGCTTTTGTTATCATTGTTGGATCAACTCTTCCAATACACTCCTTTGCCTGCATTTCCTTTTTAGAATTCTTTGTCTATTTATGTGTGTATGTTTCTTGTTATGTGTAGATGAACCAATCTTTGTTTTGTTTGAATATAATGCAAAGTTGTTATGATTTTGAATCGAATGCACTTTATGTATCGCGTCTGCTAGGGTATTGGAGGAACTCACCAAAATCAACATGTGGTAAAATGTGGCAGAAACACACACAAACAAGATGCACAACACACATGCCCGGTCTAAGAAATAGTCGGATGAAACATTGGTTTTAATTTATGAATTTTTCAGCCAATGTTAAGACAGTGTCAAAACCATAGAGAATGACCAGCTTTCTCGATCCACCTAGAGCAGTTTGAACGAAGAAATAATACCGCATGACTTTCGACCTCGTTCATATATCGCGCACAAACAATTAATAGCAGACAAACTAGCACAATGTGTTTGTGCGTCATATACAATCCACGTTGACCAGAACCACCATTCTGGATTAGTACGGAATAAATTTCTTTTATATATCTTATTGACAATAAAACAGCCAATGTATACAAGGTTCATAGTTTACAAATTGTAAAAAGAAAAAGAAAATAAAATTTACACTAAAATATTTATAATCCCTTAAATTTTGGATCGGTCTTGCCAACACAACTCAAAGCGGTCACGAAAGAGATAAGCTGAAGAAAATAAGCACAATGTTCATTGGAAACGTTAGTGGATCGCCTCCTCCAAGCCAGTTTTCATATGCGGCTTTTGTTTGACTCATGGTCTCTCTCACACTCTCCTGACTTGGTCTCCTTCTCATGATCATACGGTTTGCCTCATGTGAGACAATGATGTATACAGAAATGAAAAACCGGAGATTAGGCTGGTTTAGCTGAGAATGGTGATGCGAATTGGAATTGTTAGGTATGAAGAGAGCTCAACCACTTTGACTCTTTCCATGCATTTCTCTTCCTGCCTTTTTCTGCTTCCTCTGTTTTCGTCCTATTATTATTTTTTCCATCCAATCGAATTTTATATTAACCACAAGCCAACAAATACAACTGAACCAAATACACATGAAATTAAGTCCGAAAAAGACTCGGGAAGCTTTAGAGCCGAAATTGAAATATATTCGGAGCCATATTCAAAAAATAAAAATATAACTTTATTTTTATACGGATAAAAAGTTTTTTTAAAAATATATCTAAAAAATTATAAAAAAATAAAAAATAATATAAACAAAATAAAATAGTAAACAATAACAAAAAACCCTAAAAATATAATTTTATATACTAGCAACTTATATATTTTATTTTATATATTTATATAAATTGTCTATAAATTTTCGAGGCTTTTATAAAAAATCTATTTAAAAATTTCGTAAAAATGTGCTCAAATCGGATTCTTTGAAATGTATACACTAAGGAACACACTCCTTTTCTGTCAATCTCCTTTCAACTTTTATTGTTCTATTACTTAAAAAACAAAACAAACAAAACCTGAACTCTTGGGTGTTAAGCCAACAGTCTAATGCAACTTGGTGTTTGATGCGATATATATTAATGCAGAGAGCTACTTGTGTGTCTGTGTATATATGTTTTCATCAGTAGGAAAAAAAACAAATCACATGTATCCTATAAATTTATTGATTACATACATTAGTCAAAAGGACATTAACTGTCACAATTTAATGATTTCGAGGGGTCTATTTTTTCAGAGTCAGCACATCTTTTGTAGTATATCATATCAAATCCATGAATTTTATCAATGTTTTCTCTACCATCATCACCGAACCACTTCAAGTGTTTCATTCTTTGATTATCTGAAAAGTTATGTGTTATCAATGTATATGTAAGTACTGTACATTTGTATTTCTGAAGATTAGTATTAAAAATAAATGTTGAAGCCAGTGGTGAGTTTGCCATATCGCTATCCATTACTGAAACACTTCGCTGCCACAATAAAATATTGGTATACAAGTGTCCTTCCTTCGATTAAACCGAGGTCACCAAACCTGTATGTATGTATGTATGTATGTATGTATGTATGTTTTTGTCAACTGTATATATGTATTTAAATCTACATTATTGCTAGCTTAAAAAATGGTGGAGGTAAAAAAAAGTGTAAGTAGGCGAATGATACGGAATCTCTCTGCATAAATGTATTATTTTAGTTTTATCATTAACTTCATACAAAACTGGAATTAGTGAAATTTATATAAAAAGGTGTGGTAAGTGAGAATAAACTATGATTTTGTTGTGGAGATCCTTTGAATATAATGATTGACTAATGGTTTGTTAGTGCGTTCATGTCAAGGGATCGGTTCTTTTGAAAATTTGAGATTACTGAAAATAAATTACTTGAATCTATTTTTTCAATATCGTATATGTGGTGGAGACTCATAATCAATCATAAGCCTAAAAACAGTCTTTGGGGTAACTAGATTACCACAATAATTTACTTATCATCTCTCACATAAACAGGAGAGGATTGGCTTTAAGTGTCTAGAGAGAGAAAAATTTGTAGAGAGAGAGTTTCCAAAAAATCAAATTTTATTTATGAGAGATATGTCGGCGACTCGACGGTTTCGCCGAAGCTTTAACAGATCTCCTCCTTGGTTTTATGTTGAAGCCGTGGTCGGAGATGGTGGCTCAGAAAATGTCTCACTTGTTTTTGGCTCCGGTTGTATGCGGAGTGGAAGACTTCTAGGGGGATAAGTAGCGGTGCATCCAGATCTGATCGATGGATCTTTTAAGACGCCGAATTATTACTGTTAGAGAACAGTGACAAAACAGGGAAAGCGTAAAGGGAGGGAGAGAAGAGATGGCTTTTCGCAACCGCGATCTGCAATCTTTGGTAAGGCACCAGATTATTGCTGTTGGAGAACGGCGGCAAGGTAAGGAAAACATAGAGGAGGAAGATTCCGGAAAGTCTAGGGGTATACGCGGTTCTCAGGAATGATGCATGGCGGTGCTAGGTGAGACCTATGCGTTAAGGGAGAGATTCATCGGTGTTATCGTCGTGATTTCTTCGCTTTCCTCTTCGATTGGCGTCATGTAACTTTGGAGGCGAATCTAACGATATGAATCACGACTAGATTAAAAGCTCATCGGCGAGGGAAGGCACGAATCCCGTGTAAGCGAGATTCTCTGGGTGGGTTTGTGGAAAGTTGAGCAGACGAGGTCGAAGAAATCAGGATTTCGGGGCGAGGGTTGGTCCTTCGGTCTCTAGAGAGGTGACTGAGGTCGGCTCTTCAGCTCTACCAGGAAGGAGCCGAAATGTGCCGTGAGTCAAGCCGAAGCCACAGCCGCCGGCGATGACGACTCAATTCCGCGAAACAGTACCTAAAGAGGCATGATCTAACTGGATCTGTCGGTTGGAGATTTTCTTTGATTCAATTGTTTGGTTTTTTACTTTTAAGTCGGTTTATATTTTGTACCCGGTTAATTCCGAGTTATCATTTGGTTTAAATTAAATATAATATTATTTAAAAAAGGATCTCTCATATAATACTTGATTTTATGTGTTTATTTTGAACTTAAACGATGTAAAACAGTTTATTATAAAACCGATAAAATTATTCATTGTTATAGAGTTGTCTATAAAATTATTTGTAGTGTTTTTAAATGTTGCTGTAAATTAAATTTGCTAGTCATAAATAATAAAAAACAATCATTTGTGTAAAAATATTTTAACTAATTAACAGGCAAAAATAATTTTGTGTAATTTTATACTTATTATAATCTACTTAAGCTTTAGAAGTTTGAGTAGTTTAAGGCTCCCATTAGTATACAAACTGTGAGGGCTGTATTAAAATTTAAAGCCTGTACAGTCACTATTCACCCAAGCACGCTTTTATGACTGTAACATTTCTACGTGAATTTCCAACCCACCTCTATATTTACCTCTAAACTCTATTTTAGAGGCAAATCTACTCCAATTCACCTCTATATAGAGGAACTTTATTTTTTCCTCTATAATAGAGGTGAACTTTTTAGTTTACAAATCAGTTCATTAACTTTCAAATACTTTTATTTATGACCAAAATAATTAAATATTAATATTTGAATAACTAATAATATAAAATTAATAAATTATAAATTATAATATTTTAATAACTAATATATCATTTAAATAATATTATAATTTTATAATTGTAAAAATAAAATAAATGGGCTAAATTGTAACTTTTATAAATAAAAAGTATTATTAGTAAATGAAAAAAGAATATTAGAGAGAATATTCTTTTTTAGAAGAAAATATAAAAGAATACATTGGAGCAAAACTCACCTCTAATATAAAGTTTCTCTATTTTAGAGATAAAAATAGAAAAATACATTGGAGATAGTCTAAATTAATAATAACTAATTTTGTTCTTTGTTTTCTACAGCCACATTTTCAAGACTTTTACTATTGGAAAGGAGATCACATAGTGAACTATATTGGACGCGAACTATATTGGAAAAGAGATCACATAGTGAACTACTGGACGTGAACTATACTGGACGTGAACTATACTGGATGTGAACTATACTGGACGTGAGATTACATAGTTCACTATATCAAAATATTAGTGTCTTGGAAGATAAAAATCTGTCACACCCTTGTGACCGTTGAAGACTTTATTGCTTTGGTTTAAAGTTGTGTAGCCCTAGTCTTATGCATATATAACTCTTGTAAAGTTCCATTTTGTCTAATAAGAGAATTATTCTTCTCTGAAACTTATCCTCTCTCTCATTCTCTCTCTCTCTCTGCGCCACACAAACCCTGAGAAGGTTTCTGTGCCTCTCTCAGCCATTCTACCTTATTCTGCTCTATTCTCTCAACTTAATCTTCATATTCTAACATGGTATCAGAGCTATAAGCTCCTAGACCTATTTATTCCGCATACTCTGATTCATAAACTCTGTTTTTCTAGATCTGTTTCCTAGATCTTGTTTTTCTGGTTCTTAAAAGTTCTAAGATTCTCAAGCATTCTTTCTTGGTTTATTCTCTCTGGTTTGTGTTCTCTGTGAATTGAGAACTTGTTTATTCAGAAGCTTACCTTGAATACTCCCTCCTTGCAACAACTCAGTCTTAGCAATGGAGAACTCAAGAGTAATTATTCCTGTGATTCTTAAAGGTGCCAACTACATTGTTTGGGCCAGGATGGTTAAATCTGCTCTTGGAGGCAGAGGTTTATGGAAGTACATCATGAGGAGCACAGCTCCAGAGAAGGTGGTAAAGGCTAAAGATAAGGGTGGACCAGAAACTGAAGCTAAAGAAGATGTTGAGCATGAAGACACATCTGAAGCTGATAAAGAAGCGTGGGTTCAAGGGGATCAAAATGTCCTCTCCATACTTCAAAGCTCACTGGACCAGCACCTATTGGAGGCTTATTCCTACTGTGTGACTTCCAAGCAGTTATGGGATACCATTGAAAAGGTTTATGGAAACAAAACAAATCTCATCCGAGTCTTTGAAGTTAAGCTGGCTATTAACAATCTCCAGCAAGAAGATATGGAGTTTAAAGCTCACTTTGGCAAGTTTAGCTCACTGTGGTCAGAGATGGAGATGTTAAGGCCACCAAGCAATGACCCTTTGGTGTTGCAAGAAAGGAGAGAGCAAGATAAAGTCTTTGCTCTTCTACTCACTTTAAACTCATCCTACAATGGGCTTATAAAGCATATCCTAAGGGCAGACACTCTCCCAGACATTGATGATGTGTGTGGACAGATTCAAAAAGAACAAGGTTCACTTGGGCTGTTCAAAGGGAAAGGAGAGTTGGTAACTGCCAACAAAGGAGTGTTTAAGGCTGAGGAAAGACAGAACTATGGAGGTGACAAGAAAGGAGTCTTGATATGTGATTTTTGCAAACAGAATGGGCACTTGAAAGATAGATGCTGGCGCCTCCATCCCAACCTCAGACCTTCATTTAACAACAGCAGGTTCAAAAATCAAAGGGCAAACTATTCATATGGTGCAGCTGGACCAGGTCCTTCTTCAATGCAGCAATGTGATGAAGGACGAGCAATGGTGGTCCATCAGACACCAGCTGTAACAGCTCAGAATGATGTGGTAAGGAGATCAGACCTTGAAGCTCTCATCAAAGCTCTCAAGGAGAACTCTGGTATGGCTCTTGGTACCTCTCTCTTTGCTGAAAATAAAATCAGACCCTTGATTATTGATTCTGGAGCCTCTCATCACATGATCAGTGATCCTAAGTTGATAGAAAATGTGAAACCAGCATTAGGATGTGTAGTGATTGCAAATGGTGATAAAATCCCAATTCAAGGCATAGGAAATCTGAAATTGTTTGATAAAGAGTCTAAGGCTTTCTTTATGCCTAGCTTTACATCCAACTTAGTTTCTGTTAAAAAGATAGCCACTGATTTAAATTGCAATGTTGTTTTTAGTCCTAATGATGTTGTGTTTCAGGATATTAAGACAAGTAAGTTGATTGGGAAAGGTGTGACAAAGGATGAGCTCTACATGATTGAAGACATCAATCCCTCTACTGAATTATTTACTGCTCTATCTACTTGCGTTGGTGTGGATGATTCCATTTGGCATGCTAGATTAGGACATCCACACTCTAGGGCTTTAGGACTCTTATTACCTTCTGTTTCGTTTAAAAATGATGATTGTGAGGCTTGTATCCTTGGTAAACATTGCAAGTCTGTTTTTCCAGCTTCTAAAACTACTTATGAAAATTGCTTTGATCTTGTTCACTCTGATGTATGGACTGCTCCTTGTGTGTCTAGAGAAAACCATAAGTACTTTGTCACATTCATTGATGAAAAGTCTAAATATACTTGGATAACACTGATGCAAACTAAGGATAGGGTGCTAGAAGCTTTTATGAACTTCCAAAGTCATGTCACTAACCATTTCAATGCTAAGATCAAAATTTTTAGATCAGACAATGGTGGTGAGTACACAAGCAATGCCTTCAAACAACATTTGTCAAAATATGGAATTCTTCATCAAACTAGCTGTCCTTATACTCCACAACAGAATGGAGTGGCTGAGAGGAAGAATAGACATTTAATGGAGGTTGCAAGGTCCATGATGTTCTACAAGAATGTTCCTAAGAAGTTTTGGGGAGATGCAGTCATGACGGCTTGTTATTTGATCAACAGAACTCCCACAAGAATTCTTAAGGATCAATCTCCATTTCAGGTACTCAACAAGACCAATCCATTAGTTAATCACTTACGTGTGTTTGGGTGTATTTGCTTTGTGTTAATACCAGGGGAACAGAGAGATAAGTTGGATGCTAAGAGCACCAAAGCCATGTTCATTGGTTACTCCCCAACACAAAGAGGATACAAGTGT